>PJQD01000020.1:0-501164 GCA_002922495.1 Rhodotorula taiwanensis
GGGGGGGGGGGGGGGGGGCAGATCCGTCGGGACAACAAGAAGGTGGCGCTTTGAGAAAGGAGAAACGCTTGAAGAATTGCCTGCGGGAGATGAGGAAGAGTTCAGAGGAGTGAGCGTCGCCGGCCGGTATCGCGTTTGGCGGAAAGGCTAGTTGGCCCAAGGGGACGATTCTTGCTGCTGGCAAGAGTAGCCAGTGTCGCGAGCGCGTGCGGGTGACTCCGCGTAGCAGTCAAGAAGGTGTCGCCGAGGGACGAACCGCCGCCTTCGAAGTAGCCGGTCTGCGGGAGGATGGACGGCGGGAGACCTTCGAGTCACTACTCGCCGCATCTATCCGCTGCCCTTGGGATATTTGTCCGCGGCGGGGGCCGGGTACAGACGCAGATGCGGGGGTCGTTCCGGTATTCACCGCGGGTTTGTGCCCCGGGTTACGGGGGGGAGACGGCGAGGGGGAGCTTCCGAGGGGCGGCTCGCACAAGCAGGACATTCAGATGTGTATGAGCTGTTTGGAAAGCGAGAGAGCCTGGTTCCGTGTGGTGTGGGTGCCGCGGGAGAACAAGAGGGAAATCGGGTAGCCGGAGCCCGGGGCGAACACGAGCAGATTTGAGAACGAGCGTGGTGAGCAAAGGGGGCGCTCAGAGTCGGGGTACGGTAGCTCGGTCGTAGTCAGAATGCGCGGGTACTGAGATGGCCTCAACGAGTCCCGTTCGGTTGTGTACGAGGGAGAGCGAGTGTGACCGGGTGGGAGGATCCGGCTCTCGCTCGCCAGTCTCGCGTATTCGCTCGGGGTTGCTGAACGGCGCTTGTCTCTCCTCTCTCCTCTCTACGTTCCCTGTCACCCTCCCAGACTAGACTAGAGCCATGTTCTCTGCTACTCGCACCGCTGCCGTGAGTCTCTCCTCCGTCAACAGGCGCGCATCGCGGAGTCACGAAACTGACGCCTGCTCCCTGCTCCCAACCCCTCCTCGGTCTCGCGCAACCCGCGACGATGCAAACCCTCTACAGCGCAAGGTCACCAACCTCGCGGCTCGCCGCAACGTCTCGGTCAGTCCAAGCTCCTCCTCTCCGTCTGCGTCTCGCTCCGGTCGACCCGCCCGTTGGCCGCCGTCCCCCATTTTTCTCTAAGATCGATTCTCGTCGTCGTCGTCGGCAAACCACCGGATCGTCCCCGTGCGACCTTGCGGGGTCAGATCACAAAGTGTTGAAACTTGGGTAGACGAGTCTGTGCACTCCGGTGGTGCTGGAGCAAGGCCGAGCAGAACCCGCCCGCGGCAACATGCCGTCTTCGCGCGCCTCGGCACGCCGCAACGCCGGACTCGGAACTCAACGCGTCCTTGTCCGCTCGTTCACCGCGCGCCAAAACGAGAGACTGCAGCTATGCACTTCAAATGAGAATACCCATTGCTGACGCTGCACCGCTCGCCGCGTCGCAGACTGTCCGTGAGACGCTCGAGAAGATCATCCCCGAGCGCCAGGCGCTCCTCAAGGAGATCAAGACGCAGCACGGCTCCAAGACCCTCGGCAATGTCACCGTCGACCAGGTCGTCGGCGGAGGCCGCGGCATCAAGTTTATGCTCTGGGACCCTTCGGTCCTCGACGCCGAAGAGGGCATCCGCTTCTGGGGCCGCTCGATCCCCGAGTGCCAGCGCGACCTCCCGACCGCCGTCGGCGGCAAGGAGATCCTCCCCGAAGCCATGTTCTGGTACCTCTTGACCGGCAAGGTCCCGTCCGCCGAGGAGACCAAGCAGTTCCAGGAGGAGCTCGTCGGCCGGTCCGAGTTGCCGGCGCACGTCGAAAAGGTCCTCGACGCGCTCCCCAAGACGCTCCACCCGATGACCCACTTTGTCATCGGCGTCGCCGCGTTGAACCACGACTCCAAGTTTGCCGCCCAGTACAAGGCCGGCATGAAAAAGTCCGAGTACTGGGTCCCCGCCCTCGAGGACTCGCTCGACTGCGTCGCCAAGTCGTTCACGATCGCCGCCCGCATCTACAACAACCTGTACCGCAACGGCCACGACGCGTCGGTCCCGGCGATCGACAAGTCCAAGGACCTGTCGTTCAACTTTGCCAACCAGATTGGCTTTGGCGAGTCCGAGGGCTTTGTCGAGTTGATCCGGTTGTACAACTCGCTCCACACCGACCACGAGGGCGGCAACGTCTCGGCGCACACCACCCACTTGGTCGGCTCGGCCCTGTCCGACCCCTTCCTCTCCTACTCGGCCGCCCTCGGTGGTCTAGCCGGTCCCCTCCACGGTCTCGCCAACCAGGAGGTCCTCCGGTGCGTTTCGCTCGTGTCGGGGTCATGACCGTGAATACTGACACGTGCCACGCGGCAGCTTCATCCTCGGCATGCAGAAGGAGCTCGGTGACTCGGCGTCGGACGAGCAGGTCGTCGACTTTATCTGGAAGACGCTCAACAAGGGCCAGGTCATCCCCGGTTACGGTCACGCCGTCCTCCGCAAACCCGACCCGCGCTTCATGGCGCTCCAGCAGTTTGGCGTCAAGCATCCCGAGACGGCCAACGACCCCGTCTTCAAGTACGTCGACCAGCTGTACCGCGTCGCCCCGGGCGTCCTCACCGAGCACGGCAAGACCAAGAGTACGTGCACTCGGGCTAATCTAGAGCTGTCGAATTGGGAGTCGGGCGGAAGGAAAGACTTGGGCCGCTGACCTCGTTCGACTTGCGTTTTTTTCGAACAGATCCGTACCCTAACGTCGACTCCGCTTCGGGCTCGCTCCTCTACCACTACGGCCTTAAGCAGTTTGACTTCTACACCGTGACCTTCGGTACTTCGCGCGCTATGGGCGGTCTTGCTCAGCTCGTTTGGGACCGCGCTCTCGGACTCCCGATCGAGCGCCCCAAGTCGCTCTCGGTGAGTCTTCCCCATGCTTCTCGGAGGCCATCTTTTGTTGCCGTGGTGAAGGAGTACATGAGCTGATGTCTGTTCGAGACGACGCGCGCAGATGGAGGCGATCCTCAAGGCCGTCCAGTAAGCGGAAGGACGAAGGCAAGGAGATGAGCTTGACCCGTGGACATCGACTCGGTCGGAGCAGTAGATTTGTGTTCGCTCGGAAGGGAGTGATCTGTTTGCGCTTTCGAACACGGAAAGAAGGAGGAGTTGCAGTTCTTCTTCCGGTGAGAGGAGAGGGAGAGAGGGAGAGAAGCGGGGAGAGAGGGAGAGAGGGGGAAAAAGAGAACACGAAGCATAGAGAGGGCTGTAGCAGGCCTGCGAGACTTGGTTATTTGAAGTCTATCAAGGAGGACGACGGCGGCGTGGCCTGGAACACGCGCCAGGGAGGAGATTGTTGTGGCAAGCCTTGCCGTTCGGAGAGAGTGGCAAAACGGGCGCATTCGGCGAGGCGTCGCGCCGCAGCGTTGCCCTTGTGTTGCACTGACAGACTTGACATTACTGGGTGTGGCGGTCAGCCGGATTGGGACGGTAGGGAAAAGAGGAGGCAAGCAGCGCAGCGAATGACGACGCCGCACTGCATCTTGGAGTCACTAGTAGGAGAGTTTGAGCCGCCCGCGCGGCAGAGTCTAGGCGTTGCTGCTTCTCGAGAGCGCAGCAAGGAAATCGCTTGCGCAGGAAAGAGCAGCCCGAGCGCGATCTCGCCGCCAGACGACTCGAGAGAGCGAAAGGCCCCGCAGCAGAAGAAGGCGGGGAGCTTCCCATGCCCTTTTGTCCTCGGAGAAGTTGCTCCTTGCTCGAGGATTGGAAAAGAGCAACTTGTAGCGTATTCAAGAGGCGGCTGTGATGCTTCAGGGAGGTAACGTGAGACGTCCAAATCGCCACGGGAGGCGAGTGCGATGCCTGCGAGAGGTGAATGTCCGGCCAGCCGGCCGGGTTCATTCATTGCGGTGGAGGTGACGTCTGCTTTGATGGCTCACACTAGCGCATGTACGAGTAGCTGCGCCAGCGACTCAAGCGAACAAGGGAGAGCGTTTCGCTCGACGTGCTGCAGATTCGACCTACTCGGACGTCACTCTCTTCCGCCTTCTCCAGGAGTCAGCGCGTGCCAGAGATACTGCAATTCTAGTTTGCGGCCGCGCTGCGACTGTACAAACGAATCTATCGAGCAAAAGTTTTTTCCAACCTCTTCGCGCCGCACCGTCGCCGTCGGTGTCATGCTCTTCCGCGGTTCTTGCTCTTGACTGTCGGAATCCTTCTTCTTCTCGAGGCTTGCTCACTGGCATGAACCAGGCGGTGGACCAGCTCGCCCGGAAGATCCCATCGGCGTGCCAGTTCGCGCTCCGGTCCGCGTTGCACCTCGCCTCCTTGACAACCCGCCACGCTTGCATGACGTGCTGGGATCACTCCGTACAGAGCTACTAGGCTGGTCACGCGAAATCCGAGGGCGCCTCTGCGTCATCACTTCCATCGCTGGGCTGCGGTGCAGTGCACGGTCCTACTGCTGTCGACTGACTCCTTTCCGCGCTCCGACCGAGGCTCCGGCCCGCTACTCTTCCCGATACGAGGTCTAGGCCCCGTGTGTCCGTCGGGTCGTGCTGTCAGAGTGTCCTTCTGACGCTGCTTGCCTCCTCAAACGACCTTTTGGCCCTCTGCTCCCCCGTCTCCCTCCCGACACGCGCTGTTGAAGCTCTCACGTTCTCAAGCTGAGATGTCGCACTCCGGGCGCCTCCGTTCGACCGTCGAAGACCGCAGCTCCCGCGCAAAGATGCTTCGAGCCGAGTCAATCGACGATCCCGAAGCGGCAGAGTTCATCCGCGAGTTCAGTGCGGCAGACAAAGAGAAACAAGAAGAGCTTCGAGCATACGTCAACGGGCTCGTGGCAGAGGCGCATGCTATTCACGCAGCGCGGCGCTCCGCCAAGAGTGAGGGCTTCGAGAGGTGCGTGTCCGCCTTTGACGCTTCCCGACCTCCTCATCACTGGTCCAGCGACTTACTCTTGACCTGCGCTCCTCTCGCAGTGCCAATAACGACCCAATGCTGATCTCGAAGGAGGCAGCCGCCGGCGACAGCAAGGCCTCCGGCGCGTGCGTACTTTCCGCACACTTCGGAGCCGCTCGTCCTTCCGGACACTAACGCCTTCATGGCCCCGTCAGATCGATCGCCGACAGCTCAGGCTCAGCTGATGGTAGACGCGGCAGCCTCGACGGGAGGCACGCCGACGACGAGCGAGACGAAGGATCCGGGTCGGACGAGGTCGAGCCAGACGAGTTCGAGCCGCTTGAGGATCTTTCAGGTGAGGCTTGAAGGCGGCACCCGATCCGCTGCTCCTTTGCTGACTCTGTGATCGACTCGTAAGCAGGCTCCGACAGCGAATCTGTCATCGCCGCATCCGATGCTGGTTCCGATGAGCAGTAAGTCAAGTAGCGCGGGTACGGATTTTGCATGACGAGTGCCCGCTGACGAGCCGTGAACGATGTACAGACACTCATCAGACGCCATCAGCGTCGATACTCCCGACGGCGACGCTGCCGAGAGCGAGGCAGCGGATGCAGTCGCGCAAGCGAGGTCAGTTCTCGTTCTGAAAAGCGCGACACCCTGAGCAGAAGCTGACGCTTCTCACTCCCTGATGCAGACCCCTTGCCTGCAAAGACGTCCGCGACAAGTTTCGCAAAGACGATCGCTATGACTGCGGCGCACCGGATCAGAGGCTTACTCTTCCGATCGACCGGTCGCCGGAACTCAAGATCGCGTTCGAGCGTTACGTGCACGAACTCGTCCGCCTCTTCGAAAGTACTCGCCACAGTGACGACATTGTCGACGACATACATTTCGCTTGGGTCGCGCGAGAGGAAGCCGAGGAGCACCTCTCTTCCGCTAGGAAGATTCTTTCGGGACGGGAAGAGCAGCTCGTGAAGGCGACCGACCCCGAGTCTGGAAGACCCGCCACCACACGACGGAAGTCGGAATCGGCCGCCCTCGTGCAGCAAGCGCGAGCCGATGTCGCCGCGAAACAGCAGTCGTTCGAGCGTGCCCAGGAAAAGGTGGCCGAAGCGACCGCTCGCAAACGGTCGGCCGACCACCACGAGACCGCCAACCTCGCTCGCTACGATCTGGCCTTCGACGAGCTCGAGAAGGCCTATATCGCGTTTGCCGAGACGAGGCAATCGGCCGGCCCCTCGACGCGCGAAGCGCTCAATAGCCCTTCTGCCGTCGATGTTTCGTCGAGCGCCTTGCAGCTCGACCGTACGTCGTCACGTTCCGAGATTGACGCCGAGCTCGACGGTCGATGCGAACCTTCCGCCGGTGCGGCAGCAGCTTATGTGCCACAGACACCGAGTGGTGATCCTGCAGCAATGAGCCGATACGCTTCAGACCGACAGGCTCACGTCCGCCCAACGCGGCCTTCGTGTTCTTCAAAGAGGACGTTCTCGGACGAGGGAGGCCGGGAGGCGTCGAAGCGGACGCGTGGCGACGAGAACCACGGATCAGGAGAGCCGGACGAGCAGGTGAGTTCCGTGAGATCCTTTGTTTGCATAGAAGCTAATTCATGCAGCAACACCTGTGCAGGTGAACGATGCGGCCATCAAGGAAGACGAGCGGAAGGCACCCGTAAGCGTTTCCCCCAGTGGACATTCCGCGCTCTCTTGGCCCGATCTCATCTCTCGGTTACAGCCTCGCAAGCAGCAATTTGCACATAGACGACATGTAGGACTACTTCGCCTTCAGGAGGAATGATACACGACCTTTACGCACGATCTAGAACTGTTGCGAAGCGAGAATTGCGAGTTCCGACCTGCGTCTCTACTTTGCACTCTCTTACGCTCTGCATACTCTTGCGCTGGAGAACGATTGCGAAAGTATGCGCGTTGCGATTCCAACGAAGCCGAAGGGAGCGGAATTCGAAGGGAGACGGTGAAATGCGAGTTATGTTCGTTATGCACGTAGAGGTGGGGAAAGGGTGTGTACACAGCTCCAGGTCGCATATGGAAGCGGCCTAGCGGCCGGGACCGCGGTTGGTGCGCAGCCATTCGCCGAGGAACTTTTTGAATTGTTTGCCGCTGCAAACGTGTCCGCTCCCGTCAGTCTCGCTCGATCGCGGTACCACGTCGAAGAAAACGCACTCGGGGGCTTCTTGGAGTGCCGTCATGAATTGCGCACTGGCTTCGGGCGGGCAGGAGATTGAAGGGAAGAAGCTGGTCGTCATAAAGTCGACAAACTCGCTCCCTCGCTTTTGGAGCAACGCCTTGAGCAAGACGGCAATTTCTCCGATCACCTATGACGCGGCGCACAGTGAGTGAACGTCCATGTGAGACACTTCGAGAAGCTCGACGCACCTGGAAGCTTTGCGCATCCGAGTAGTCAAAGTCGGGCTTGAGCGGGATCTCAAAGCAGAGCTTGACCGCCTGTTCGTACAAGAAGCGCTCAAAGCCGGGGACGGGCGAAGGTGGCGGTGCCGTGCCGTTCGCGAGAGGTGGCGCAGTAGGAGGGCGGTACTGCTCGACCCAGATGAGGAGGAGCTTGTTCAGGACGCCAAAGCCGTAGCGCTGATCCGGCGCAAGCGAGTCGTTCGCGATGTAGTGCGTGATCGACTGCAGAATCTGCTGCAAGTGCGCCTTGTTCTCTGTGCGTTCATTTGTCAGGAGAGGCTCGCGCGGAAACTGCCACGCGCCCGGAAGACCCACTCTCGGAGTAGAACACCTCCTGCAGGTTGGCGCCGGCGATCGAGAGGATAAAGTTGAAGTAGGCGCGTCGCAGCGTCGAGTGCTGCACCATGTCGTCCGTACCGGCGATCGGCAGCGACAGGAAGTGGAAGACGCGGTTGACGACCGGAAGGAGGAGCGTGTCGAGAATCTCGAGGAAGTTAGTCTGCGGCAGTACGTGCGGTCAGTCGCGAGAACGAGAAGAGTCGGTGCGCGCGCACAGGGGCGCACCTTGTACTTGGCGACCAAGAGTCCGAGGAAGCTGAGAAGGTCGGCGAGTTCGGGGAACGTGATCTGGCCGACGAGGCAGTCGATAAAGGTCGGGATGAGAGGCAGAACGGCTTGACCCGTCGTCGCGACGATCCGGTTAAAGGCAAAGCGGGCCGCGTCGCGGATGACGACGAAGCTCGACATTACCTTGGCGGAACCGAGAATCGTCTCGGTCGCCGAGACAAAGACGTCGACCCAAGCTCCCGTCGCGGTCGGCGACCTCGCAGAAAGATCCGGGAACCCCTTGGCGACCGAGGCAGCCGCCATGATCAAGTGATGCGCCTTGAAGATGGCGTTCAGGTCTTCTGGACTGGTCGCCGCCGGACGGACATTGTTCTGCAGGTCGGCGAGGAGCGGGTCGAGGACGGCTTTCAACAGGACGACCTGCTGATCGGGAATCTGGTTCAGGATCGAGATGAGGGTACCGGCCGTCTCGAAGACGTAGAGCTGGGCGTCGAAGAACGACGTGGTGCCGGCTGCCTTTGTCAGGATCAACTCTGTCGGCGGTTCAGAGTCTGGCAGCGACGCGTTGACGACGAGCAGATCCTGTGCCCGGAAAGCAGCGTCAGCCTCGTGTGCAGGTCGACAAGACGCTTCGCCCCGCCTGCGTACCTGCATGCCAGTCAAGATCGACCGAACGAGGTCGCCCGAGACCTGCGACTGCACGATCCCCTTGGCCTGGTGGATGAAGCGGCTAAAAAGGTAGAACACGCGCGCCTGGACCGCCTCTTCCGGTTGGTGCAAGCCGCTGCCGAGGGCACAAAGGGAAGCTCTGGTCAGTTTTCTCGCGAGCTAGCACACGAGGGTAGACGCGACTCACTGCTCGTCGAGGAAGCTCGGCAAGAGCTCCGTGATGAACTCCGGGCACAGCTTGAAAAAGTCGTGGTACCGGACGACGACCTCGAAGAATTGCAAGCTGACGGCGGCGTGTGGGTAGTTGACGATCTTTGACCGGCACGCTCGCAGCATCATCTCGCCAATTTGAGAGAGCGGGAACTGCGTGTAGTCGATCCGGTACTCGGTCTCCCGCTTTGCCCGCTGAATCTCGGCAATCGGCACCTGCACGAACGCGCCGGGCCCTTGGCTCGAGATCGCTTGACCTGTATGCTAGTCGAGTCAGTGCCTCGTGTGCTTCGGCGAGATCAACACTATCCGGAGCGCACCGAATCCGTACAGCAACGCCAACGCGAGCTCGATCCGTTGCCAGGTCACCCGGCCGTCCTTGGCGCCGCCGGCTTCGTACAAGTCGATCGTCTCGAGGATGATGCTTCGGACCCCTTCGGCGTAGAGTTCCGGGTCGATCCAAGCGATCGCGTCGCCGATCACGCGAAGGTTCTTCCGCATCTCGTCGAACGCGCGCTGGTCCTCGTCCTCTTCGCCTTCGAGCGCGAGGTCCCACTCGGCGTCGTCCGAGTAGGCCATCTTGTTGACCGTGCCCTTGAGGAGCTCGCCCAGGAAGGCGCGCTTCGAATCGGTCATGGTCGGATCGGGCATGTTGTTGCCGGCTCCGGCGCGCTTCTTCTCCTTCTTGTAAACGGAGAGGATGCCCGTGGCGAAGGGATATACGGCAATCGAGGTGTCGTCTCGGGGGTCGACGAGGAAGCGGAGGAGGAGAGGGAGAAGGGCGGTCGCCATCGACGAGGCGGTCATCTTGGCGTCGGCCGGTGAGGAGGTCTGCGCTCCCAAGTCGATCAGTCACGAGACCGACTTGACACAAGCCCACAGCGGCACTCACGTCCTCGATGATCTTGCACAATTCAATGCCGACGCCGTTCAGTAGCCGCGCGAGTTTTGTCCGGAACATCTCGACTTCCTCGCTGTCGGCCTCCTGCTTCCCGCCTTCCCGTCCGACGTCCTGCAGAGCAGTCAAGACGGTCGCGACGTCCAGCACCTCGAACAGTTTGAGCTTGTCCGCGGCGGGCATGCCCTTCCCGACGGTCTCGATGAGGGTGTCGGTGGTGGCAGTCCGGACCGAGATCGTGAGCGGCGACGGCAAGTTGACACACTGGAGGAGGAGTCCGATCGTCGCGGGAGTGACCATCAGGTTGATGTCAATCCACGCTGTGCGACGATGAAACGGGCGATCAGACGCGGTTCAAGCAGCTCTACACGTGTGCGGATTAAAAAACTCACAGACGTAGTCTCCCGCCACTCGAACTGCCATCTCGGCGATCTCGCGCGCAGTCTTGCCCTTGAGGCCGACGCGGGCGGCGTCTCCAGTCTCGTCCGGAAGGTCAACTCCAGCGACCGCTTCGCCGATCACACTCCAGATCGCTTCCGCGATCGCCGCCGCGTCATTCTCCCTGATCGCATCCCTCAGTTCGGTGTCTTTGCTCAACCGTTGTGGCGACTTGTTGAGTCGCAATTGAGCGTCCGAGATCTCGAGCGAGACTTCATGGAGGATGCGGAGGAAGAGGTCGGTCGTTTGCGGGTTGAGCGGGACGGCGGCCGGGCCACCGTTCGACGTCGAAGCGACGGGAACCTGAGACGGGTAGGTTCGCAGAAGCGTCAAAAGGGTCGAGAAGAACGTCGGTCCGACGGCAGGGTAGGTGTAGAGGAAGAGGGAGGCGGCAAAGTGGGTGACGGCATTCTTGACGACTGCGGAAACGAGGTTCGTTAGGTTCACAGCTTGGTAAAGTGAACGTTTCTCGCAAGTACGCACATGAAATGCCGCCTTCGGCAGAGCCCGCGACATATTCTCGAGAGAAGTAGTCAAAGAGGCTCGTCTGGAGGAAGGAGAGAGCGTCGGCGCCTAATGATGGTAGTCTGTGGTGACAGGTGGGTCAGCTGGCCCTGTCGCGGTCCCTTAGAAGGGCGTCCCTGGCCGTCGAAGCTGTATGTGGCGTTTTGTCGATCGATGAACCGGCTCACGCGACCCGGCCGACCACTCGCTCGCTGCCCTTCCTGTCGTTTACGACCGTCCCAGAATCATTCCACCCGTCTAAGAAAGCGTCCAGGGGCGCGTGGCGTGGCCTCACGAGCCAGTGAAGCCGTGAGAGCCCGAGTCGAGGAAATGTTCCGTCGATGCAGAGGGCGGTGGATCTCGATGTCGCGGCGGTTTGCAGACGATGCCGGGTTGCCGGTAGGCCGGAACAAGGAGAAAGATGGTGTACGAGCGTTCGCAGAGTCGCCAGAGGGTATAGAACGGGGACTTACGCCTCGCCGACGACTTGGAGACTGAACATCCTCGCCTCGCTCGTCGCAGCGTCTCGCTCGAGGAAGAGCTTCCAGCACGCCTGCCACGTCTCGCCCGAGGCATCCTTGACCTGCTGGAGGAACGTGTACGCTCCGTGCCGCTGTTCCTGCGCGACTGAGGGCGACGGGTCGAGCGCGACCTGGCACGCCGACGAGATCTGCTCGGCGAGCTGGTCCATTCCGCGCGGGCGTGGGTCTTGCGAGTAAGCGAGACTCTCAAGCGAGGTGCGCAGAGTAGAACGAATCGCAGGGAAGAGCAGAAAATGACGACGGCAGACTCTCTCAGCGCGCCGGCGAAGAAACGGGGGAAAAAGTTTACTCGGCAAAGGCTTATGGTCGCATTGGTCCACTACACCGGCCCGTAGATTTAGACCGTCCGAAAGGCGCTGACCTCGGAAGAAGACTGGAAAAAGTGAGGTGTGAGTTACTTGCGCGCATCCGCAGCATCTCGAGTTTGCCTCGTCCCCGCGCGCCTTCCCGAGTGCATCGGTCGGGGCGGTCAAAGCCGTCTCCACGCGCAACGAGATGTCCGAGACGCCGTGCAGAGCTCGCAACTCTCGCTTCGCAATGGTCCACATTCTCCGTGAAGAATCTGAATGTGTATTATTTGTGAAACTGTCGTCGTCGACCTACATGTCGTCTATATGCAAATTACTGCTCGAGAGGCTGCAGTTTGAGAGGGGATTTGGCCAAGAGAGCGCGGACGGGGAAACGCTCACGCGACGGACTTCGTTCCGCTGGTAGCAATCGAGCGCTCCGCTCGTCGAGGGGCCGTCGGGCTACTTCTTCTCGACGAAAGCGAGATAGGCCTTCCTGAGGTCGTCCAGGGCCAGAAGGCGGCGATGGTCTTGCGTAGTCCTGCGCTGCTCGGCCGCCTCTGCACGAGCGGTCGCTTCGGCCACCTTCTCCTCGGCGCGCTCGACGGACCGCTGTTTCGCGGTGACATCGGCTCGCACTCGTTGCATGTCGGCGGCCAATAGCGACTTGAGACGTTTGCGGGCGTTCTTATTCGCCTCCTCGAATGCCTCTTCCCATCCCGGAAGAATCTCCCTAGCGGCAGAGAGGTACTTCTTGGCAATGTCTTGCTCGAGCCGAGCGAGCTGTACGTCTACGACGGTGTCGTTTCTGTGCCGATTGCTTTCGAACATGAGGACGAGTTCGTGCTGGAAACGCTCGAATGCGATCTTGACTTCCGGCGACTCGTCGGTCGGCAGAGTGAGCCTCTGCTTGACCTCGTGCGATCCGAATCCTTCGTCTCGCGCGTTGTCGGCGTGCCTCCCGTCGAGTTCGCCGAGCGTGCCATCAGCTGACCTAGGGCTGTCGGCCGTCGTTCTGATGGGGCCACGAAGGAATCAGCCTTGGAAGGACGGGCGGCTCCCGAAGTGTGCGGAAAGTACGCACGCGCCGGAGGGCTTCCTGTCGCCAACGGCTGCCTCCTTCGAGATGAGCTTTGGGTCGTCGGTGGCACTTCGAGAGGAGCCCAGGTGAAGAGTAAGTCGCTGAAGCAGTGATGAGGAATTTGGGCCAGCCTCAAAGACGGGCACGCACCTCGCGAGGCCCTCCTGCTTGGCGGAGCGCCTCCTCTCGTCACGCTTCCTCTTCATCTCCATCGCGTAAACTTTGAGTTCGACCTTCGTTTCCTTGGTGCAGGCGGCGTAGGCGCGGACGGCCTCGGCCGCTCCGGGCCGCTTTATCCAGGCGGCTCGGCCCATGATTGCTGAAAATTTGCGGTGTTCCATGGTCGAGTGGAGGCGCCCGGAGCGCGGCATCTCAGCTTGAGAACGTGAGGGCTTCAACGGCGCCGGTCGGGAGGGAGACGGAGGAGCAGAGGGCGAAAAGGTCGTTTGAGGAGGCAAGCAGCGGCGGAAGGACGCTCCGACAGCACGACCCGACGGACACACGGGGCCTAGACCTTGTTGCGGGAAGAGCAGCGGGCCGGACAGGTTCGGAGCGCGGACAGGAGTCAGTCGACAGCAGTAGGACCGTGCACTGCACCGCCGCCCAGCGATCGAAGTGACGACGCAAAGGCGCCCTCGCGTTTCCGCGTGACCAGCCTTGTAGCTCTATACAGAGTGAGCCCAGCACGTCATGCAAGCGCGGCGGGACGTCAAGGAGGCGAGGTACAAAGCGGACCAGAGCGCGACCTGGCACGCCGACGAGAACTTTTTGGGCGAGCTGGTCCACGACCTGGGTCATGCCAGTGAGGAGCCTTGAGAAGAAGAAGGATTCCGAGAGTCAAGGGACTGAATCAATGGAAGAGCAGAGCAACGACGGCGACGGCGACGGTGCGGCGCGAAGAGGTTGAGAAAAAAACTTTTACACCATAGATCGAAGTCTATAGTCGCGACGCGACCGCAATCTCAGATTCTGTGCGCAGTATCTCGGACACACGCTGACTCTTGGAGAAGGCGGAAGACAGTGAGGTCCAAGGCGGTCGAGTCCGCAGCGGCAAACGCATCAGCCTCACCGGTTTGCACTCGGCATGTCCGGCGGCCCGGCAGTCACGGGAGCAGCTTCGGGACCAGAACCACGCCCGTCTCTGTGTGGACGAATAGGGTGGAGCGAGGGGAGGAAGGAGGCATCAGCACGCGCTAGTACAGGTGATCGCTGGGGAGGAAAACATCTTACCCAAGCTTTTGGCTGTGCTTCGGCACGGGGCCGCCGTTGATCTGCTCGAGCTGATGCTGCAAAAGAGGCCTAGAGAGATCGGTCAGCCTGGGAGACCACTTCGCGAACGAGGGGCAAGAGCGAAGCAGGACGAACTGGTCCGAGACGGGCTCTGCCGAGAAGCTTGAGCGAGGCGCATCGATCGGGCGTTGCGGCGCGTCCTCCCAATCCATGCCGAAGAAGCCTTGCTCGCAGCCGCCGAGGTCTTGCTGGTCGTGGCTCTCCCCGTCGAACCAATGTGGATTGTAGGCTGGCTGGTCCTCGCCAAATCCAGCTCCTTGCGCGTCGACGCGCCCGGGAGGTTCGTTGGCGTTACGCGGTCCGTCGCTGTGCTTGCGCCCATGCTCGATACTGTCGCGGGAAGGCACGCGAGGTCAGACGAGCGAGTATTGCTGCCGCGAAAGAGATCGACGGAAACCTCACCCCGAACCAGATGCGACCGCGCCGCCGTAAGCGCGCGCCATCGCCTCCTGTGCCTCCGGCTGTTTGAGCGTCTCAGTCCTACAAAGCAGACAGAGGTCAGAGGCGGATGGATGAGTCCACTTCGACGGTTTGAACGGGCTCACGCCGCAAGCACCTCCGGCTCAACTGTGTCCGGCTCCGGAGCGTTTGGACGTGGATCCAGCCCGAAGATCGGATCTTGTTCGAGGTCCTCGCTGGCAGGCGTCTTGCGCACCGTGGGGAGGATCAATGATGCGGAAGTTGGGCGAGCGTCGAGGAGCAAACGCGCACCTGGCGCGACCTTTGCCCTTGCCCAGGCGCCTCCTCTGGTCACGCTTCCTCTTGAGCTCCATCACAAAGGCTTTGTGTTTGTCCCCCCCTCTTCGGTGCAGGCGGCGTAGGCGCGGACGGCCTCGGCCGCTCCGGGCCGCTTTATCCAGGCGGCTCGGTCCATTATTGCTAAGAACTTGCGGTCTTCCATGGTCGAGTGGAGGCGGCCGTAGCGCGGCATCTCAGCTCTGTGACTGTGAGAGTATCAACAGCGCGGGTCGGGAGGGAGGTGAAGGAGCAGACGGCCCAAAGGTCGTTCGAGGACGCAAGCAGCGTCAGAAGGACACTCTGACAGCACGACCCGACGGACACACGGGGCCTAGACCCCGTATCGGAAAGAGCAGCGGGCCGGATACAGGTTCGGAGCGCGGAAAGGAGTCAGTCGACAGCAGTAGGACCGTGCACTGCACCGCAGCCCAGCGATGGAAGTGAAGACGCAAAGGCGTTCTCGCGTTTCGCGTGATCAGCCTTGTAGCTCTGTACGAGTAAGCCTAGCACGTCGTGCAAGCGCGGCGGGACGCCAAGGAGGCGAGGTACAACGCGGACCGGAGGGCAACCCGGCACGCCAACGAATCTTTCGGGCGAGCTGGTCCACCGCCTGGCGGATGCCAAGTGAGCAAGCCTCGGAGGAAGAAGGATCGGGCAGGCAAGAAAATGGACCGCCGAAAGAGCAGAACACCGACGTCGACGGCGAGGTGCGGCGCGAAGAAGTTGGAAAAACTTTTGCTCCATCAATTGATGTATAGTTGCAGCGCGGCCGCAAACTCTCTGCAAATGCGCAGTATGTCTGACACGCGCTGACTCTTGGAGAAGGCGGAAGAGAGTGAGACCCGAGTAGGTCGAATCCGCAGCATGTCGAGCAGAGTGCTCTCCCTTCTTCGCTTGAGTCGCTGGCGCAGGTACTCGTACATGCGCTAGTGTGAGCAGTCAAAGCAGACGTCACCTCCACGGCAATGAAGGGATTCGGTCTGTCCGGCTGACCGGACGACCATCTCTCGCAGGCATCCCGCTCCCTTGCACGAGGGAATTTCTGCGTCTCACGTCGGCCCCTTGAAACTTCATGCCCGTTTCTTGAATACGCTACAAGTTGCTCTTTTCCAATCCTCGAGCAAGGAGCAACTTCTCCGAGGACAAAAGGGCATGGGAAGCTTCCCGCTGCCGTAGGCTGCGAAACCTTTCGCTCTCTCGAGTCGTCTGGCGGCGAGATTGCGCTCGGCTTGCCATTTGCCGCTCACGCCACTTACTTGCTGCGCTCTCGGGAAGTCGTGACGTATAGCTTCTGCTTGCCGGCGGCGCATAAACCTCTTACTCGCGACTCGAAGAGCCAGGGCGTCTTCATCCTTCGCTGCTTGCCTCTCCTTTTCCCTCTCGTGCCAATCACGCTGACCGCCATACACGCTCAGGAACGTCGAGTCTGTCTGTGCAGCACAAAGTCAAAGCTGCGGCGCGACCCCTCACCGAACGCGCCCGCTTTGCCACTCTCTCCGGGCAAGCTTTGACACAACAAGCTCCTCCCTGGCGGTTGCTCCGGGCCGAAGCCTCGTCCTCCTTGATAGAATTCGAGTGACCAGGTCTCGTAGGCCTGCCACAGCCCTCTCTATGCTTATGGTTCTCTTTTCCCCCCTATTTCGCTTCCTTCCCGCTTCTCTCCCTCACTCTTTCTTTCCTCTCTTCTTTCAACGGTAGAGGAACTGCCTCATTTTCAAAAGCGCAACTGTTCACTCCCGCCGAGCAAACGCGAATCTACTGCTCCGACCGAGTCGATGTCCACGGAGCAAGCTCTTCTCCTTCCTTCCTCCCTCCGCTTACTGGACGGCCTTGAGAATCGCCTCCATCTGCGCGCGTCGTCTCAAATACACATCAGCTCATGTATTCCCCCTTCACGACAACGAAAGATTGCCTCCGAGAAGCCAGGGTAAGACCCACCGAGAGCGACTTGGGGCGCTCGATCGGGAGTCCGAGAGCGTGGTCCCAGACGAGCTGAGCAAGACCGCCCATAGCGCGCGAAGTACCGAAGGTCACGGTGTAGAAGTCAAACTGCTTAAGGCCATAGTGGTAGAGGAGCGAGCCCGAAGCGGAGTCGACGTTAGGGTACGGATCTGTTCGAAAAAGACGCAAGTCGAACGAGGTCAGCGGCCCAAGTCTTTCCTTCCGCCCGACTCCCAATTCGACAGCTCTAGATTAGCTCGAGAGCACGTACTCTTGGTCTTGCCGTGCTCGGTGAGGACGCCCGGGGCGACGCGGTACAGCTGGTCGACGTACTTGAAGACGGGGTCGTCGGCGCCTTTTGTTGCAGAACTGCGGGAGAACCGCCTCGCGGCCGGACGGAGCACCTTTTCTGAGTTGCAGCAACCGTGCAAGAGTCGCTCCTGTCGAGTCCGAGGCCGTCCGGGATCTGTGGCGGCTGCGCAGCGAGGAGGCTGGTGGCGACTCTCTCGCAGGAGCGCCCGCCACTCTAGCGTGGAGTTACAAGCTGCTTCCCGGCCTCGATGAGCCCATCGCATGCAATGGCTCCACCAAGATTGACCGATGTATTGCCGCTGACCGTGAAGGCTAAACCCGCGGAGAGGGGTCGCCTGCTGCGAGAGTCCGTTTGAATCGATCGCTCGCGCCCCGCACGTCTCTCCCTCTCTCTCTTCACGACCATACGTCCCTCTTTCTCACTAGCGCTACGAACACGCCATCCCCGCGCACCATGTCGTCTGCGCCGAGTGTCCCTTCGTCGGGCGCGTTGATCAGTCACCTCGTCTCGCGAATCGAATCCGACTTGTCGTTCCTCGCCTCGCACAACCTCTTGACCGCGTCCGAACTCGCCCAGATCAAATCTTCGCTCCTCGAAGCGCAGACTCGCGCGACCGGGGTGGCGCTCGAGTTGCTCGCGGTCCGGAATGGCGACGCGCAGCCAGTCGGGTTGGCGACGCAGCAGGCGGCGAACGCAGCTCCCGCCGTGACGAAACAGCAATGCAAAGCAGTTTGGGATTACAGCAAGGCTCAGGTGAGCTACTTTTCGCTGTGCTCGGGGCTCTACAGCTGCTCGTGGACGTGCCATCATGCCGAGCGAGGCGGTGCAAGGTCCTCCTGCGACCGCTTCACGCCCAACTACTGTCTGCATGCTGACACGACGTCGATTGCTCGCAGCCTGACGACCTCGCCTTCCGCGCCGGAGACATCATCACAGTCGAGGTGAGCCCCCCTTTCCTGTGCCGGTGGTCGACGACGGAACGCTAAAACCTCTGCTCGTGTGTAGGAGGAAGTCAACGCCGATTGGTGGCGAGGCACCCTCAGTGCGTCTCCCTCTCTCGCTCGTGTCGCTTGATACGGATCCACACCGAGTAGCTCGATGAGATCGGGCTCGACTGACCTCGCTTTCGCCCCGTCGTTTCGCGCAAAAACAGACGGCCAGACCGGTCTCTTTCCCTGCAACGTGAGTCGAAAGGCGTGCTATTTCCACGCAGGACAGGCGGGCTCACTCCGTCGTCCCTCCCGGTTCCGCAGCACGTCGAAAAGCTTCCGCCGACGGCGGCACCTTCGGGCGTGCCTGCGCCGCCGCCGCGGGAAAAGATGGCGTCGCCTTACAACCAACCTGTGAGCGAGCCCCGCCTCTGCCACTTACCCGATCGACCTGAGACGAGGGGTCCTCTCTACGCCCATGTCTGGTCGGGAGCGGCTGCTCGACCGAGAGTTCTCAACTCGCTGACAAATTCTCCCGCCGGCAGCCTTCGTGGTCATCCTCGCCTGCCCCTGCTTACGCGTACCAACAACCTCAGAACTATGGCGCGCCGCACCCCAACAACAGCAACGAAAAGTACCAACCGCAACCGCCTCCGCCCCCGCCGCCTCAACAGCAGCACCAACCAGCTCCCGCGTGGAACGGGATCCCTTCGTACGCGCAAGCTCCTCCTCCTCCGCAGCAAGTGATTGTCGATCAGGACGCCGGCAAGAAGAAGAACAAGTTTGGCGGGTTGGGCAAGACGGTCGGGACGGTGCGTGTCTCCTGCTTCTCGCGGACCTGAAAGGCTGTCAAGGAGCTCATCTCGAGCGCTTGGGACTGACTTACGGTCATGGTCTGGGGACGCACAGGCCTTTGCCGGTGGTATCGGGTTCGGAGCCGGAAGTGCGATCGCCGTGAGTCTCCCGCCGCTCCCTTTGATAATCTGTTCCTGCGCCGTCTGCCACGTGCGCCACGGAACATGTTTGCGGCCGATCTTGCGCGCGAGACTCGTGAAACTGAACCTCTCGTCGACACGTCCGCAGAACGACGCGATCAACGCCATTTTCTGAGAGGAGGGGACACGGCCCCGGCTGGCTGTCGAGCTGGTCTCGTTCCCTGTGGCGCTTCAGCAATGCAGTATCATTTCGTACGCACTTGCTCTGCGTTCCCGCCCGCGCACTTTGACTGCGCAGCAAGGTGGCGGTCAGAGATGCAAACTTGCGAATGGACCGCCTGCCCTGGCTCAAGCGCTTTCATCGATTCGCGAGCTCTCTCAATGAGAAGCTGTCCTGTGCCATTACGTATGTCATTGCGAGGAAAGCGAGGGAGAAAATTGTTCCACGCGGATCTGAGATTGCGTCGTGTGAGAGACGTGGGCGACACGCACGCGCGAGTTCCTCTTCCTCGTCTCTCTACGCTTCTCGCTTCACATCCGGCTCCCTTCTGCAGCGAGCACTCTTACACTCTCGCCGTCTAGCGCATCGTTTCGAGCTCGTTAAACCGATCCGCCTCCGTTTTTGTCCGGTCGAAATGGTGGCCCCCGCCATTCAGAACATGATTCTCAGCCTCGGCGCGATGCAGGTGCGCTCCGGTCAATCTCAGACGCTGACCTGATACCGTACGAGTCTACTGGGATCGACGGCATATCGCTCAGATGTCTAGGGAACGAGCGGTGGCGATCCCCGAGTCGGTCGCGGTCGCGGTGGGACAAAGAGGTGGAGGCTTGCCTCCCTGCGCTCCCGCGGCCATCACCTCGCACAGCAACGATCCCGTTCAGAGAGGACAATGCTGACCTCCCGCTCCTGTGTAGGTCGCGCGCAAGATTGACTTTGAGGACCCTCAAGTCCTCGTCTACACGCGCATCTTTTACGCGTCGGTCGTCCTCGTCCAGCTCGCCGTCTACTACTTTACGACGCTCAAGATCAAGCAAAAGAACGACTTGAAAGTGTTGACCTACACCGAGCCGGCGAAACCCATGTCGGGAGACGGTCCGACTCAGGTCACGACGACCGTCAAGGATTACGACTTGGCAGAGGCGAGCAAGGCGATCCGTGGGGTCTTGATGGGTGTCGCGTTCGTACGTTGGCAAAGCGCGAATCGAGCTATCCACTTGCGCGCGCGCGCGCGAGTGTGATGATTCGATTGGATCGCGCACGCACACCCACGGGATGCTGACCCTTTTGGCACGCACAGATGGGCTTTATGCACGGGTACATGAAGTACACGCAGCCGTTGTTCATCCAGGGAATCATGCCGATCAAGTCGCTGTACGACTCCAAGGTCAGTCGCGGGGCTCTTCTTTCCGTCGCCCTCGAAAAATCGGGTCTCTTTTGGCTCGCGGCGCAATCAAAGAGTCGAGAGAGAGAGGAGACTTTGCGACGGACCGGCTAACGTGAGTTTGTGACTCGCCGCCACAGATCCTCAAGATCCACTTGCTCGGCCAGCCGGCGACCGGCGACCTGAAGCGGCCGTTCGAAGCCGCCCCCGGCATGTTTGACGCCGCGATGGGCGGTGCCGATGCCAAGAAGGAGGAGGCGACCGCGATCGCACCGAAGAAGGACGAGAAGAAGAAGGACAAGTAAAGAAGACACGCACGGAAGAAGGAGTCCGTCGGGAGCAGCGGATTCGAGTTTCGAGAAGGGGGAAAAGGTAGTCCGGCCCGCGACTGGCGACGGAGCTCGAGGGGAAGGACGCGAAAGAGTGGCTCTCTGTCTAATTTGCAAGCAGTAGCTTTTCGCATTCCGAGTGCGTTTGTGAGCAAAGTGGGGCCGCCGCGGACCGACACGGAGCAAAAGCGGACTTTCCCCCCTTCTTAGGCTCTACGCACCGCCCGGATCAGCTTTCAGAGTGCTCGTCAGGCTTACCACAGACTCTTTGAGGGATGGCCGACGGACGGCAAGACTCTGCTTCTGCTTCGCCGGGCGCACAGAGCGCATCGTCGCGTCCGGCTCGCCGCCATCGTTCCGCCTCGTCCTCGTCCTCGACCACGACTCCTGAAGCTCGGCCGGCGCCGCTCTGGGCAATTCTGGAACCCCTCAGTGAACCGGCAGTCCACCTAGGTCGTCGTTCGTGGTTCGCTGCCGAGTCAAAGTTCACCGTCGGTCGAGGCACCGGCAACGAGTTGCACTTGGAAAAGGCGGCGAAATGCTCAGGGCAGCACGCGACGCTCGTCCGAATCGAAAACGAGTCGCCTCCTCCGAGTCGGAGGACGACGAACCGAGCAGCGGGGAGGGCGATCGCGAGGTTGCAAGACCACAGTTCAAACGGGACTCATGTCAACGGCGTCAAGGTCAGGCTGCGCGCGCGCCCCCCAAGCGAGCCATGAGAGTTGACGGCGCCAGCGCTCGCACAGGTCAAGAGGGCCGACATGACCGTCCGTGACGGCGACGTGCTCGTGTTCGGCCCGCTCGCGACGCCCGACAACCCTTTCGAGATCAGTTACCGGATCGTGTACGCCGGTCCTTCGCCCTCTCGTACGCCTATCGGAGAGCATGCGACCCTTTCGCCGAGCAGCTTGAATGCCGCCGCGGGGGCCTCGCAGCAGACTTCATCGTCGTCGCCGATCGCCTCGGGAGACGCGAACGTCACTCGGAAGAGGAAACGAACGCCTTCGCCTTCTGTTCCATTCGCGGGGATCCAGAGTTCCGAGCTAAAGGACGACCACCAGAGTGCGGGCCGTGTCGAAGAGACGCAGCACGCGATCGAAACGTCGCCTGCGGCCGAGGCTGCACCGACCCTCGGTCCGATCAGCTCGCTGGACGAATCAAAGCCGGATGTCATTTCGACCGCACGAAGCGCCGATATGTCGGAAGCGCGGCCGGACAAGTCGATGGCAAAGGCGGCCGTCGAGCCGACCGGATCTCTCGCCGCACCGGCGACTTCTGCGCCGGCTGCGACGACTCTTTCGGCAGCAGCACTCGCGCCTCCCTCTTTCGTCCCCGATACCACTCCTGCTACCGCCGACTCACCCGAACGCCCCGAAGTCGCCGCGTTCCGAGCCATCGTGGCTCGGAAAGAAGACGCCGAGTTGTACAAGTCGTACCAAACCTGGGTCGATTTCTTCTCGTGCCACTCTCGCGAAGAGTACGAAGCAGCAAATGAGGCCGAGGCGCTCAAGATTGCCGTGATCGAGTCGGAGGTCGCCGCGAGACAGGCGCCGTTTCGCGCTCAACTCGCAGCCTCGTCCGATGCCGACGTTGTCGCCTCAACGGGGAAATGGTCCAAGTTTTTCGAGCGGGGGTCGCGCGAGGAGTTTGAAGAGGAAAACCCGAAGGAGGCGCTGCAGATCCGGGACATCGAGGCCGAGGTGGCGGCGAGGGAGCGAAGGAACGCGGAGAGGCGGGCTGTGGACGCAGCGAGCGCGGAATGTGTTGGAGATACGGAGAACCTGAGTGTCGATGCAGCAGGAGCAGCAGTGTCGGGCCGGTCCTCCGCGCCTCCCCTAGGCGCGACGACCGTCGAGGAGGACGTCGACGAGCTGATGGAAGGCACAGGCGCAGCGCTCAACGACTCCTCGGACACTGGTACGCGTTCCGAATCAAAACGAGCGCGCTCCCCCGCGGGTCACGAAGGACCTCTACCGAAGGGGCGGCGCACAAGTCTCGCAATGTCTCAGGACGATTCCGAGTTTGACAGTCCGTCCTGTTCTGCCCAGTTTCGCTTCCTACGTCCGAGGAAGAAACAACTGACTAGATCTCCATCATGCTACAGCGACCATGGACAGCGTCAGCTCGTTGACGGCCGCTGATCTCGACCAGCTCTTGATCGACTTGAGGGAGCAGGGCGTCCCTTGGCCCGACGTCGTCTCGCAAGTCGGCCTCTCTCTCGGGGTCGCTCAAGCGCGGCATCAAGCGGCACTCGAAGCTCAGCTCGCCAACGCAGCCCTAGCGGCTGCTAGAACGACTCCGCGGGGACGGATCACCTTGCAGGGATCGAAGCGGACCTGGACCGCCGAAGAAGACGCTCGACTGGTCGACCTGAGGAAGAAGCGGTTCACGTTCAAGGTGATCTCGCAGATGATGACGGCGAGGACCGAGAGCGCGTGTCAGGCGCGGTGGCACCTAATCAAGGCCGCGGCGCGCGCGGCAGAAGCTGCTCCGGCTCGGGGCTTCCCTTCGCCTTCGCCGTCCTTCTCGTACGCGACGGATCTCGCATCACCCCTCGGAACCTCTTCGCTCGCGCGCGCCCAGTCGACGAATGTCGCGAGTTTCGGTGCGCGCGCGTCGCCGTCTTCTGAAGTCGCCGGCTTTGTCCCTCTCTCTGCTGGGCTCACGCCGGACTCGTCGTCGCACGACCCGACACAGCAAACGGGACCAACGATGCTCCCTGCCACATCTGTGCAGAGCATGATCAAGGAAGCGGTCGAGGCCGCTTTGAGGCGGCGCGAAGCCTCGACGAGCGTGGGGGCTTCAGGTTCGGTTCCGCCTCCGCCTCTCGCCGCCGCCGCTGCTGCTCCGGTACAGTCCGCTGCTATCGAGACGTCCACCTCGACAGCGTCGGTACAAAAGCAGGAGACACCGGCGGCGGCGGTGCCGATTGCAACTTCGCCCAGCACAGAGAGGAAACCAGTCGTCGCGATGGCGAAGGACCGAGACGAGACGCCCGGACTAACGGGCGACATCTCGGCGACGGACACGACGTTCCGCGACGCGGCTCTTCAGGAGGACAAGGCGACGGTCAAGACAGCGGCCGACGGAGCTCCGCCTGCGGGAACCGACGGCGCCGCTGCCTCAACCTGCACCTGCCTTTGCCACGCCGATCATGACGCCTCGACTGCCTCGTCTCTTTCATCCGATCCGGCAGTCACGGCGCGTGTCATACAGACGATGGAGCAAGTGAGCACGCTGTTGGCACGGGCGGGAGCGTCTTTCAGCCGTTTCAACGAACTGCGGATCGAGGCGAAGAAGCGCGAGTGGGTCGAGACGATAGTCTGAAGGTGTAGCCCTTTCCCCCGCGCGTCCATGCCGTTCCGAGTGCCACCGTACCGAGTGCCTTCCGACCGTACAGCACTCTGGGTGAGATCACGAGTGGGTGCCCGCCCCTTTTTTCGCGTGCGACCGGAGGCTTCCGTGTTTGACCACGCCTCGCCCGTCACGGCACCTCTTACGGGCACTGCGCAGTCCCAGCTCTCTCTTTCTGCTAGCTCGAGTGCGCCTCTTAATCCCCGAGTGCACTGGAACGGCAATCGCTCCCGGACGTTGAAGAGTCGCCGTGTTTGCCGTCGACGCGAATTCACTTTGAGACGTTGAAGCGTCATCAACGGCTGCTTCCGCTCCACTTTGCACGCGAACCGAGTCGAGACACACAGGCGATGGACCCGGCCGACGCGACCTTGCTGTTGCCCGACCCGCCAGAGTCCCCTTCGGCTGCGAACGCGACTCTGGCGTCACCGGGATTGCCCAACCCTCCTCCTCTCGACCCCACCGGGGCCGCCGCGTCCGCACCCTCGACGAGTGCATCGAGGAAACGCGGACTACCGGCACTCGCGGCGGCCGCGGCGGAAGCGAGTGGGAGCGGACGCGGGCGCGGTCGCAGTCTCGGCAGGTCAGAGAGTCCCGGTTCGTCGACTGCGAGTCCGAGGCCGACCAAACGGGGCAAGAGGGACGACTCGGGCGCAGACCTGTGGGACGCCGATATCGACAGGGTCCTTCGTCATGGTGAGTCCGGCCAAAAGCGCGCACGCGCTCTCGTGCTCAGGACTCGAAAAAAAAGGCAGTCGGGCTGACCGGGGATGGAAACTCACCCGAACAGGGATGACCATCTTGCCCAACATGGGGCGCAGGACAATCTGGCTCGAAGACGACGAGCAATCGTACGGTCGGAACGGGCTCCTCGCCGAGTACGTCCGTCGCCAGACGGGTAAAGTCAGGAACCGAACCCAACTCGCGAGTCATTTGGCCGTTCTGCGCAAGAACAACCCGGACGACACGGAACGCAAGTCGGCTGGTCCTCTCTCTCTCTGCTTCCGCGCGTATGCGATTGCTTACTCGACAAGGACCGCAGTGCACACGCTCGTGATCGGACACGATGTCTCTCCGGAAACCTTTGCAGCGATCAACTGGTCCGCCCTCCTCGGCCCCGACCTGTACCCCCACACGCGCGACACGGCGAAAGCCGTCAACAACGCCGTCAAGTCGCACCGCGACATTGTCGTCGCGAACCAAAAGGCGCGCCGGTTCGCCGGATTGATCGCCCAGTACACTCCGAACCTCGACAACGCCGGCGGCGATACGCCGTTCATCCTCCCAGATGGCACGCCGGCGAGTTCGGCCGCCGCCGCTGCGGCTGCGGTGGCTGCGCAGAATGCAGCGACCGCCAAGGCGGCTGCCGTCGCTGCCGCCGCCGCCGCTGCTGCCAATGGCGCGTCGGCCGGATCGGCCGACGGCGCCTCCGTGTCGGGCGAGAACGGCGGCATTGTCGGCCTCAAGGTTGGAGTCGCCGGCATGAACGGCACGGATCCGATAAAGTACGGTGCGGGGTCGACGTCGACGTCGACGGGTGGGAAACCTCCCGTCAAGAAGAAGCGCGGACCGTACAAGACGAAAGCGAGGCTCGCCGCCGCCGCTGCCGCGTTGCAGGCCCAGTTCCCCGAGTACGCGTCGGGTGCCGTCCCGATCGACCCGGCCGTCGCGGCTGCAGCGGCCGCAGCGGCGATGAACGCGAAACCGCCGAGCAAGGCCGCGAAGGCGAAAGCGGCCGCTGCCGCCGCCGCGAATGGAGGTGCCAAGCTCGACTTGCCGACTCCGCCGCGCGAGTACTTTGATGCGACGACTGTTGCGGCTGTCGCGGCGGCGGCGGCCGCGGCTCTCGAGCAGCAACAGCAACAGACTCAGCTCCAGCAAGCGCTCGCGGGACTTTCCAGCTCGTCCCGCCTACCGACGCACCAGCATCAGCACTCGGTCGGTTCGTCTGCCATGAGCAGTACGGCTTCCGTCGCTTCCGTTGAGGCGATCGACCCGATGCTCCAGCAGCAAGTCGCGACGCCTCCGCCCGCTCCTGCACCGATCACGTCGGCGGCTCCGCACGCGCTCCAGCACCACCACATCTTTGGCAGTTCGACCTCGACGAACGCGCTCCCTTCCGCGTCGTCAGCGACGAGTCTGTCTCCGGGCGATATCAGCGTCCACTCGCCAGCGCTGCAGCACTATTCTCACGCCGGCCCGTCGAGCGTCTCGCCCGCCATGACGAACAGCCTGTCGTCGGCGGCGCGAGGCCGCGGTCGTCCTCGCAAGCACCCTCTGCCGAGTCATATGCAGCAGAGTCTCCCCGCCGATTCGGCCGCAATCGCCGCCGCGGCGGCTGCCGCCGTCCTAGCCCTTCCTCCCGCTCAGCAACAGCACGTCCAACCGAATGTGACGGCGCATCAGCAGCAGATTGCCGAAGCGGCGGCGAACCAAGCGGCGAGGGTCTCGAAAAAGTCGGCGGCCGCCGCCGCGCGGAAGCTGCAGCAGCAACAGAGGTTGCAGCAGCAACAGGAGGAGTTGAGGCTTCAGTTGCAGGGGCAGAGGCCGAGGATGCCGCCGCCGCCATTGCAGCCGCAGCAGCCGCAGCAACCTCTGCAGCAGCAGATCGCGCCGAACGCGTTGTACGCGCCGCAAGGACCCGAGATGGCGGCGACGGGTACGATCTACGGGCATGACTACAATCGTCTCCTCGCGAGATCCGATGAGGGCGTCGGCAAGACTGTCGAGGCACCGCACATCCCTGTCACGTCGACCTCGACCACGCCGCTGCACGACCCGAGCAAGGAGGCACCGGCCACGGCGGTCGAGCAAGCCGCTTCGGGTTCAGCGTCCACGCCTTTGTCTCCGGGAAAGGGGAAAGCTCCGGCTGCGAATCGCCGCGCCGGCGCGAGGAGCGCGAACAAGAACGGCTCCGACGAGGCCGCGGAGATTTCTGTCCTCGGCGAGCCGACCGCGGTCGAGTCCGTCGCGACGAATGGCAGCGCCGCATCCCAACCGAAGGGAAAGGGGAAGGCGACCGCCAGAGGACGCCCGGCGTCGCCGACCAAGGCCAAGAAGGGTAAAGCCGGGCAGGACCTCGAAGTCGATGCCGTCGAAGAGGACGGTGGTGCGACTGTGGAGAACGGAGCGCACGCCGACGGGCAATCTGCACCTGCGGCGTCTGCGCACGGGGTGTCCGAAGAGCGCGCAGACCCGGGCGCGGACGGCGCGCAGGACCTCGAGGTTGGGAGTGCCGGCGACGACGTCCACGTCGGCGAGCCAACAACCCCGAGCCGCCGGCCGAGCGAGCTCGACGAGGACGGCGAGTACGACGAGACCGGCAAGAAGTGGCTCAGTGGCGTCAAGAAGGGCTTCATGCGCCTCGTCGGCTACTGAGTCGCCACTCGCGGCTGTCATGCTTGGAGGAGGTGGCTTGGCTCGGGTGGAAGTGGCTTGGTGCGGGACCTATCGGTCGCGCGCGTGGGACGTGCTCAGATCTTTACATACTTTCTCTCTCTTTTCGTCGTCTTTTCATCTCTGTCGTAGTGAACTTGTTGCCGCTTGAATCGAATGACCCCTGTCTGCTTTTGACCGTGCCTTTTTCTCCTGCGCAGGCTACATTCGATTCCCAGCTCTAGCTACGAGAGACGTTCCTCGTATGATTAGGGAGCCGGCGACGCCGTCGTCTTGACCTCGTCGGGACTAAAGGCGAATGGCGGATCGGCGAGGAAGCGAGCCAGGTCAAACTCGGTCGCTGCGCCTCCACCGCCATTGGCGCCGGCTTGCTCGGCCATCATCGACGATGACGAGGGGGCGGGTGGTTGCGGTAAGGAAGCCGCGTACGAAGCGGGCGTCCCGCCGACGAGCGAGGGAAAGTCGAGCGTCCCACCAAAGTATTGACTCGCCGAGATCGAGATGTCGGTTCCGCCGAGAGAAGACAAGACGGGATCGTCGGCTCCCGTCTGATAGAGAGAGACAAGAGTCGCGAGATCTGGGAGGGCGTTGGCCGGAGGTGCAAGTTGAGGTGGCCGTACAGAAGGAGGAGGTGGTGGTGGAGGCGGAGGTGGTGGTGGCGCAGAGTGCTGCGGCTGCAGCTGCGGTCCTGGCGGCAGGAAAGTGCCCTGATCCTGCGCGGTTGGTTGTCCCGGGCTCGCACCGGTCAGGGCCGAAAGTATGGAGGCGAGTTGGTCCGCCACGCCCGATGGGGCGTGCGACGCGGAGGGAACTGGAGGAGGGACAGCCGCCCCGCCGGCGGCCGCGGCGAATGTCGATGGCGCCATCCCAGGACCCGAAGATGGAAAGGTGAACCCGTTGCGGAGGGAAGATTGGGCGAGGAAAGCGGGCTCCTGCGCGAAGCCATTCGTGAAATGACCTCCCGCTGCCGAAGTCGGCGTGGTGGAACCGTTGGCGAAACAAGGCGAGTTCGGACCTCGTTGGACAGAGCACCGGCGAGACTGGTCGTACAGAGCGTACTCAATCGTCTTGATGACCGGGCTTCCGTCCGTCCACGACCAGCCCATCGTTTTCAGGCCGGCGAGAATCCTGTAGGCCCAGCGGTGGCGGATGGTCAGCTCTCGAGCCACAGCCAGTCGAAGTCGAGATGCGACTTACCATGACAGATCGCGCTCTCTTTCTGCTTGCGTGATGCCTACGCCGCCTTCCTCAACGGTCTGCGCGCACCGGAGCACTTCGACCCACTTGTCGAGGTTCTCGCTCTGCAGCTGCGTCAAGAACGCCAAGCTCGGTGCCTCGTGAACGCACTGCGCGACGAGCCTCGCGGCTTTGAGGGTGGTCTGGCCGACCTGGCGGTACAACAGCTCGATCCGCTCGACGTCGCGTTGCCGACCGGCGACGACGTGCGGCTGCGGCTCGCCGTTCATCGGAATCGGCGCTCGGAGCTCGGCGAGCCGTCGCTTCAGCTCGAGGTAGACGGGGAGCGAGAGAGAAGACCAGGCGAGACCGAGCGTGTGCAAGCAGGCGCGCATGATAAATTGCCGCTCGGTCTCGAACGGGGCGGGGAGCGAATGTGCCGACGTCGCCGCGGGCGACAGGACGAACGCGATCCGAGCTTCGAGAACGGCAAAGAGGTGAAGAAGGTGGTCGAGCTGAGTCAGGTACTTGGTGATGAACTGCTCGTTGACGGGTTGCCTCCGAGCAGCGGCTGCGCGAGATCGTTTCCGGTCAGCGAGAAGTGCCTTCGAGTCGACGCCGGAACGCGACTCACTCCCGTTTATTCGCTCGCCACACTCTCGCGCAAGCCGAGCGACATGATATGTGTATGGCCTCATCGGCGCGAAGAAGAGGCGGACCGAATCGCGCACGTCGACATCGTCGACCGAGTCGAGCAGCGAGTCTTCGATCGAGCGCGGCACTTCGCCGCAGAGGAGCAGGTCGTCTGTTGCGGTAAAGTGAGAGGTCCGGCCAGCATTCGCCGCAAAGAGAGCTTCCCGCATCTGTGCGACCGAACGAGTCAGTGTACGAACAGGAGAGAAGCGCCTTTTCAACGACGCTCACGATGAGCGCGCTCCAGCCTAGACTCATGTTGACCACTTTCATCTCGGCGTCGGGCTGATCCTGCATGTTGAGTATAGTCTGTAGATGCGAGACGAAAGCGCTGCCGTACGGCTTGCCTGCGGCCGGGTCGTTTCCTGCGGGATCGACAAATCCGTTAGTCTTGGGGGCGATGGTCGCAGTGACTGGAAGCGGGGCACGCACGGCCTTCGAGCATCTCGAGCAAGTAGCAGCTCGCCATGCTGTCTTCGCACGTCTCGACTAACGTCCCCCTCGTCCAGGCCATCTCGACCGCCTCTCTCCTCAGCTGCTCGCAGACCTGTTCCCGCCGCTGACCGAACTCGCGCAGATCCGGATAGGTGTCGAGGTATGAAGTCGTGAGCGAATCGTAAGGCGGTACCTGGTTGCCGGGAGAGAACAAGGCGGAATGGGACGAGAGGCGCGAAGTGAGGGCGATAGTTACTCGGGCGAGGACCTACACGTCATGAAGGTGAGCGTGTAGTCGATTAAGACAATTCGCGCCTGAAAGGGAGTGTGAACTCACTTCGGTCTGTGGCTGTAGTGCGTCAAGCCGCCGGCCGACTGCCTCGAACTGCTGCTGAAGTCGTCCTCGCGTGCCGATCGGGAGCCACGATTGCGGCAACGCTTGATACACTGTGGGCGAGTAGAAATCAGTAACGCTTGGTACCTGAGCTAGCCTAAGGAAACACCAGACGTACGGTCGAGCAGATGGGCCACGAGCGCGCCGTCCAGTTCGCGCCCGATCATCCTTTGCTCGGAATCGGTGGGCGACATGGACGCGCCGACAAGGCCGGATGAGAGGTGACCTGGCGTTGGGAGAGGGAGCCAGGGCGTGTTTGACGCCCCCATAAAGTCGGGCGCGTCCGGATCTGCGACACCGAACGTCGCTCTATCCAGGTGCTCATCGTCAGCGTAAAGAGACAGGACTGCTTTCTAGACACCCTCCCACGTACTTGGCTTCCTCTATTCTTTTCCCTGACCGCGGCGCCGCCTTCTTCCTGACTGTTGGCGTCGTACAGCAGACGACCCCGGTCGCTTTGCACCGCGGACAACTGCCCGGCGGTGGGACCGGTTCGCATTTGAGCCGGCGCATCTTGCAGCAGTCGCATGCCGGTAGCCGTTTGCGCTTTGTACCGGCAAGACTGGACGCAGTCGGGGTCGAAGCGGAGGACGAAGCGGAAGGGTCGCCGCCGGCAGAAGCGGCTCCCGCTACGCGAGCTGCCCCGGCCGCACCTGTTCCGGGCTCAGTCCCTTCGCGGCGCCTCGTGGGGGATCCTGCGGCGCTCATTGAACAGGTTGGAGGCTAGAGCAAGGACCTCGGCGCTCTAGAGGGATAGATCTGGAGTCAGCGCGACTCATCTGCGCGTAATCAGATAAAGTCGGACTGACCGGATCTCGAATCGCTCGCGGCGTCTCTGCGCCCTCAGGGGCTTCGCTACCTAGCTGGACACCTCCTGAGGTGGTTCTTAAGTACTCCAGACCCTCCCTTTGGGGTCCACGAGGGCTGCCTTGTCCTGCTGTAGGCGTCGCACGGTCACCGGTTCGAGCCGCGGTTGATCGGCGTCCCGCTCGTTCGCAACGACTTTGAGGAGGCGATCGGTGCACTCGACCACTTGAGCCCTACTTGGCTGAGCTCTCTGACGTAGCTGATCTGTCTCGGAGCTGCTGTAGCGGGGAAGCGAGCCGGGGTGGTTCGAGAGGGCGGTGCGCGCGCAGTCCGCTCTGCTTCGGCCAAGCGCCCGAAGTCTCGCCCGGCGCGCCGGCGTTCGTCAAGTTTCGTGCGCAATCCGCGGGGCTGATTAGATCTCACAACCTGATCGTTCTCGTGACGTCGTCATGTTCACAGTCCTCTCTACTAGCATAGCGTCGTCACGACTGGTAGCTCGCAGAGAAGAATGCAGGCCGATAAAGACTGCACGCGCAAAAAGTGCCTTGTCCGCGGAGCATGATCAGAGCTCATTTTCCTCGCGCCTCGTTCTCCGCTACATGACGCGATGGTGCCCTCACGCCCTGCAAAGGAAGACATTCGGCCTCTCAACCTCTCTCAGATGGAGCCAGTACCGGGGCAACAAGAGGAGCGCAACTTTGGCGTTGCCGCGATGTTGCTGCGTATGCTGCAGCTGGCTCAGTCGCGTCCGGGTCACACTGGCTTGTTGAACGGGGACCTGACCGGCTCTGCAGGGGCCGTCCGTCGGCACGCTAAGACTCGGACAGCTCGGTTGACGTCCGTACGGCGAAAGCGGCCTCCTTGCGAGAACTAGAAGGACGTGTACTTCCAGCGACGCTACACGGGGCGATGGAGAGACAACAACAGGTTGAGATCACGATATGAATGTGCTGGATAAGGGTATGATAGTATGAGATGGCGTCAGGGCTCGGTGGCGCGCGCTCGTTTCCGGCTCGACGACTCGTTGACGAGGTCGAGGAACCGCTTGAGGCCCGCCATGCCCTTCTCGTACTGCGCGTCCGACCATGGGCGGAGAGACGCGGTCTTTACAGCTGGAGCAGCGCTCGGCACCGATGTCGACTCTGACGACTGCCGAGTGGGCAGAGGAGGGATCGCCGTTGATGATGCCGACGGGGAGCTGGCGGGGATCGTCGAAGCGGTGGCGAGTTTCGGTCGCAAGCGAGGATCCACTGACTGCGGGATCGTTGATGACGGCGCTGCGGCTATAGCACCGATGACGGATGGCTGCGAGGGCGGTGCGACGGCGATCGAAGATCCGGCGGGATGCGGGAGGATCGCCACGCTGGAGCCGACTGTGCCGCTGTGCGCATGTGGCAAGGGTTGAATTGGCGGCCTGCCTGGCGGAGGAGCAGGACGTGGCGGCGGCATCGTAAGAGGTGGAGCTGAAGTCGATATCGAAGGCCGCGTCCTCTGCATCTCCGGCACCAGGCCGGGACCCATCCGTTCCACCGTGTCGAGCTGCCGCTGCCCGTTTGCGGTGTGAGGGCGTTCAGCGGCCATCGGCAACAGGGCAGCCTGGGACGAGAATCTCGCAAAGCCCTCGGCAGGCGGCCGGGCCGTCGAGAGTGTTGTCGGAGCGAGTCCGTCCACATGATTGCCGCGCGCCGGTGCTGCGGCACAGCGGTCGATGTTGTTGACCGCAGCTGAAGAGCGGTGGTCGTCCACCGTCGAGCGCGGCGGCGGTGCAGTGTCGCCGGACTGACGCTTCATAGAGTCATCGGCCCGCATTGGTTCTGCCGGTTCGGAGTCGTATGAAGGCCATGAGCCCCAGCTGCCGTCGTCGCTTGCCGAGTCGTACGAGTCGTACTTGCGCACATGCGGGTCCACCTCGGCGAGGATCCGGTCGATCTCGATGAAATCTGGGCAAGGGGGAACGTTTAGTCCTGCGAAACGATCCGGCGCTTCTCCCAACGACGCACGTCCTGGGCGGCGAGTCTCTTGGAGTTTGCGAAGGCGTCTCAGCAGACTCGCTTCGGAGCGCTGCAAGACGAGGCCCGCCCGTTCGAGCGTCTGGCCGTCGCGAAGCATGTAGTACAATCGAAGTTCGTCTTGTTCCGCGAAAGGCGGAAGAGGCACGTGGGCATCCGCTAGTTCCTCAAGTTCTGCGGCAATTGATGGCAGTCAGTGGTCCTGCTCGTGCGGAACCGATTGCGCAGCCGGCTCACGTCGCTGGTTCTTTCGCACGAGGACCTGAATTCGCTGCTGCACCGACCGAGTGCTTCTCTCAAGCTTTTCCGCGAGCTTCTCGTCACTCTTGACGCGCTCGAGGTAGTTGCAAATCGTGTCGTCGTCGTCAGAGGTGTAGCTGAAGCCAGACATGGCGGGTTGGCGTCGTTTCGGTATAGCGTCGTGCATGCTCGGTCGTGTGTCGTGTTGGGCAAGGAACTCGGGTGCTGACCGGGCGACAGGAAGGTGCTTCTGTGTCTGCAGGCTCTCTCGAGCGGCAAAGTCGTCTGGATGCGATTCGAGGTGGCTGACATGCGCATCTGCAGGAATGCAAAGAAGTTCCGGTCAGTGAAAACGTTACGGCTGAAGTCTTCGGGCCACTCACCGGGTTTCGACTGGTACAGGAACGCCGTCGACATGCCATCATGCTTCCGAACGGCCGCAGCGTCAAATGGACTTGCCATGACGGCACGCCGACTCGAATCGAGCAACAGGTGGCTAGCGGTGGTCTTTGTACAAGCGCTTGGATCGGATAACTACGGCTGTAGCACGATCATGACGGAAGCCTGCAATCGTAGATGCAGAACGAGAGTAGCGCGATCATCCCGACGAAGGCGATCTCGAACCAGGAAAATTTTCGCCTCCCTTTGTTCGTCATAGGCCTCTACTCGAAAGCAGTATGTTCGTGTTTCAAGCTGCGACAAGCGTAGAGTGTACTCGTCCATCCCGGCACACCGCAAGGAGAAAAGGCCCAAAGCCGAACCGCGTCTACCGGCGCATCAACTGCATGAATCGGCTCAGCCCGCGCATGCCAGTCTCGTACTTGGCCATGAACGAGTCCGATTCAGGAATGAGGCGTCCAGCTGTCTCGTCGCGGTCTTGCTCGGAATCCTCCGGCGCGAGCGACTCCTCGGCGCCGTTTGTCATCTGGCTGTCCTCCTGGCGAGCTGCGAGACTCGACAACGCGGCGCGAGTCGGAGAGGACGAGCCGGCAGCGGTGGGATCTGTGTTGAGCCTCGTCACAGAGGTGCCGACACCACAATTGTTGCCGTCCGCGTACCAAGAGCCGTCGAATCCGCCGAGGTCGTCAGCGAGCGCCCCATCCGGGCCGTCGCTGGAGCGGCCTGTCGCAGCGGTCGCAGCGAGGAGTATGGACGAGGTAGGAGAAGGGCTCGCGGTACCGCGCAGATTGGCAAAGGCTTCGGCCGTCGTAGTCGCTTCGATGGAAGTCGGTGGCGACGGACGAGCAGGTAGAGCGGTCGCGCTGCTCGCGGCCGGCTCCCTCGCCCGGAGTTGGCAGGTGCTCTGAATGAGGCCTGTTGCTCGAGTAAAGCATCAGCTCGAAGCGCGCGAGCCAGCTAACCTCGAGGCGCGTCCGACTCACCTTGCGCCATCCATTCCCCCTTCTTCTTGACCCAGCGGCGCTGGACGCTCTTGATCGAGCGGTGAAGCGTTGACGCGATGCGCTCGGCAGAAGCACCCTGAAGGTACATGCGCAACACGACGGCGTCGTCCTCGGGGGTGTATGGAGGCAACGGCGCCGGCAAGGTCGCAGCGGCAGGGACATCCAGAGCCGTGGCTGAAGTGGACGAGGGTCCAAGTGGTGTCGCAACGAGGGCAGCGGCAGCTGGCAAAGCAGGCAACGGCAATTCGGCGTCCGGCGTAATCGGCGTTGGCGCGACGCTTGGTCTTGACGCAGGCACGGCCGGCGTCGGAAGCGGAGCTGCGAAACCACTCATCAGTACGTCCTGCGAAGCTCGTGAGATCGTGATCGATCAAGTCTTACAGCCAGATGTCTGCGTCTTGTTGAGCAGAAGGTGGTAGTGGTTGTTGTAAGCTCGCGCCGATCTGTTCAAGTGCTGCGCGATCGAGGGGAAGGACAGTCCGCTCGAGCGGAGCCGGAGCAAGGCTGCCATGGCTTCCGCCGTCCAGCGCCCTGTGTCCATACCACTACTTCAGTACACGAGACCCGCGTCCTCGTTTGGAAAGTCAGGAACGCGTACCTGACTCGTTTGCAGAAACAAGCGGCGTGCCGGCTGCTGGCGTAAGCGCTGGAAGCGTCGCGGGCGTTTCAGACTGCTGCCTAGTGGCGGACGGAAGAGAGGCGCCGACTGGGCGGGGCGAATTTGGTGCTGTAGCGGACCCGCTCGCCGCCGGCTTAGGCTGGACAGGCGGTAATATACCATCGAGCCGCAGTTTCTGGAAGCGGTTCTTGACGGCAGTCGGAGTTCGACCGAGCGCAGCGGCAATCACCGACTGAGTGCATCCGCGCTCACGCATCTCGACGACTTTCGCGTCGTGCTCGGCGGTCCAGAGTTTCCGCGGGCTCGGATTCGCAGTGGCAGTTGTTTGCGACTGCCGACCTTGCGAGGGAGACGCGTCGAGTTCTGCAGACGTAGCTGTAACTCCTGCGGCGTAACTTGTGAGGCCGTTATTCGAAGTAAGGCCGGAACTCGGAGGGCCGGACTTCGAAGCGGGGTTGACGACTGTGATCGAGTCTTGCGCAGGGACCCTTGCGGACGCGCCAGTGAGAACGTCGCTCCGATCCGGTACAACAGGTGGCGGTCCACGGTACTTGTCCTTTGGATCCTTGCGGCCGAAAGAGGCGACGACGAACGGCGGCAGACCGTCCGGCAGCCGAGTCGCCTCGCGCAAGTCGATCGGGGTCGTTCCGGCAAGACTTGGGTCGGCTTCGTCGGCGCCGACAAGGGTCGCCTGAGTCGGGGCGGACGACATGTCGAGCGAGAGAGGGATCTCGGCGAGACTCGTTGTCGCGATAGCGCCGTAGGTAAGCCCGTGCGAGCTGCCGGCGACGCTCGACGGCTGCGAGTTGGGCGTCGAGCTCGCGATTCCACATGAGAGCGAATCGTCTTGAGCCGAACTCGTCGAGGACGCAGGCGTGTCGGGCGCGCTCATCGCAGCCATTCCTTCGGCGGACAGGAGCGACGAGAAGATCTCGTCCTGCTGCTCTGCCTCGGTCGAGTCGACGTCGAACAGGCTCTGATCGGCTTCGGCTAGAGCGTGTTGCTGTGCGTCTCCGTCGACAGCTTGAGCAGCCGATCCACTCGAGCTGGCCGAGGCGCGCGGCTCGTTCTGTTCGGTAGTGTTTGGCGCTCCGAGCATTTCGCTGTCGCTTGACCGATCGGCCTCGATAGCCGTGGCGACCGAGCTCGTCGCATTTTGGCTCGCGTCCAGCCTGGAAGAGGAGGCGGTCTCGGATGCCCGAGTCGCGAGCTCACGCAGGCGGATCGTCTTCCAGCGACCGCGGAGCGCGTACTGCGTGCGATCAGTACGAGTAATTGTCTCGCCCGCAGTCACGAAACGAGTGCGAATCGCGATCCAGGTCGGATCGTCGCCAGGCGCAAACTGCCAGATGTCGGCAGGGAAGCGGTCCGAGTTCTCTTGGCGGTGCTCGACAACGGCGGCGTAGAGGCGGGCGTCTTCCTCGGCGGTCCAGGCGACGCCGTTCCTGCTGGCTGTACACTCGTGTCCGGGTCAACTCGTGTGACGAGAGAAAGACGCCCTTGTCGCGGTCAACGTACTCGGCTTCGATGCCGCAATGCGCTCCGGCGGATCGGTCCGGCCGCTCTCGGCGCTGGGCTTTGCAGCTTGCTTTACGCTTGTAACGACTTCCGTCGGCAGCAGTAAATCTGAGCTGGTCGGGGAGCTTGGAGGAACGCTCGCGAGGTTGCGCGCCGCCCTCGTGTCCCTCGAACCGTTCGAGCGCGGTGGGGTCATGGGAGCGTTTGGGCGTTGACGCTTTGTGCTCGGGCTCGGTAGCTTGATCACTGTTTATGGGCAGTCTGAGGGGTCAGCGGCCGCGCCGATCGACGTCGTCCGAGGCCTAAACGGACCGAGCGAGCGCTTCTCCGGTGCCGGCTTGACGGGACTCTGCGGTGGCGACGTCGTCTCGTAGTCGCCAAAGGCTGCGCGCAGTCAAGTCGTCAGCGCTCGTGTGTGATGCTGCTGTGCTCGAGTCGAATGACGGACCTGTGCTCGGACGCCTTTTGCGCCCGGTCCTCCTCGGCTCAAACGCGGATGACGACGCGCTCGTCTCGCCTGCGAGTGGGCATCCGCGCTTGGTCAGCTCGCGTGTAGGCAGCGGCAAAGCACACACGCTGCTCGCCTTCGTTGCGGCGCGTCAAGCCGGGCGGGGTCGGGAGCGAGTCGTCCGGCTCGTCGTCTTGTTCCTCTCACGCGTCCACCAGCTCAATCTGGTCGCCCTGAGCTGCTGACGGGTCGGCTGCGTTCGATTCGTCCGCCCACGAGTCGCGCCAGCTGTCGAGCCACTCCATACGGTGTCTGCGAGACCGAGTTGTGCGAGTTGTGCGAGTTGTGGGGAAAAAGGAGTCTCGGGCGGCGAGGCCGGCCGGAAGGGATCGAGCGCGTGCTCCGCGGACCTCGTCGGAACGCTTTCCGGAGCGTCGTCAGTCGATTTTTTGAGTCTGCTCAAGTCAGCCCGAGAGCGAGAAAGTCCTCGTTAAAGATATTCGAGAGTTTCTACCGACCGCTTTCACACAGTGGCGAGGCGGGCTCATTCTGCTAGACCCGCCCTGCGCCGTGTCTCGCTCGGCACCGACCGCCTCCTCCCTCTTGTAACGACTTGTGCGCCATCAAAAGCGAATAGATGGCGTAGGGGTGGCTATTGACGGCCAACTTCTGCTCCGGATCAGGGGAGCAGTCAGTAACTTTTCCGAGAGCGAAGAGGCACCAACTCCTCACCTTCTACGACTCGGAACCGGAGCCCGGTATGCATGTGTTAGATTCAAGTTCGGTACCCTCTCTGCGGTCCTCGACTATCGCCATCGAATCGCCGTGGCCGCCGAAACCGCGCTGGATCTTCCGTCCCGGCCTAAACGTTTCGTGACGACTTGAGCCGCGGCAGCGACCGTTCCAGCGAGCGGGGACGACATGGCGTCCACGAGAATACGCGCCGGACACTGAGCACTAGCGATGCTGCTCTTGAGGATCCTGTTCGAGCGAGGCCCAGGCCACCACTTCAACGAGGTGGCAGTAGCGACACGGCCAGGGTAGATAGTGGTACTTCTCGGCTTGTTGAATGCATCGCGTCAAGATTTTCAGCGAGTGCCGATTACGCCGCGATCTGCAGCAAGTCAGGAGCGAGATCGCGGCGAACCTTTCAGGCGAGTTTCTGCTCGAACGAGATCAGCACGATCAAAGCGCCGACGCGCCCGTCTGTTCAGCGAATGCAGCAAAAAGCCCGGTCGCTTAGCGGTCGGTGAGAGGGAGAGAGCGAGAGCGGAAACACAAGGGAGCGGAGGGGCTGCAGCTAGCGGGATGACGACGCAGCCTCCGCGGTCGCTGGGGTGTAGGCGGAGCGTGACACCGTAGCATGACGTGAGTTGTATGCGTCGTCGGTGCAAAATCGCGGCGGGTGTCACGCGACTCTGGTCCGTCGGGGCGAAGTGGGGCGGAGGGACGAATCGGACGCGGCTGCTCACGGGGCGAAGGGGCACCGGTCAGCGCGGCGTGAGACCGGGTACCGGCGCACACGAGACGCACCTGTTTGGACCATCTGCTGCTGAGGGCTCAGGCGGGCGTGCTGGGCCGGAGCGACGGCGAGGCGAGTCGCGAGGCAGAGCGATGAGGAGCAAGGTGGCGGAGACGAGGCAAAGCGAGGCTGCAGCGTCGAGAGCCAACCGAGCAGGATAGATGAGCTACCTTGCAAAGCCTCAAGCTAGGGCCTCGTTGGCGGAGAGGGAGAGCGAGAGCGACGGACGACTCGGCGCGCGTTCCTCGCTCTCCGTCACTTTACTTGCCACGCTATTCCACGCTCAGCTGCGATGGTGGTACTCTGCTGTAACAGCTCTATGGCATGCTCCTGTCTGAAGCTGGCTCGTCTACCCGCTCGCTGCTGTCGCTTCTTACCCCCTGCTGCCCCTCGACTCGACGCTCGACACTCGACACTCGGCTCGTTAACGGCCAAAACTGCCGCGCCCCGCTGGCTTCCAGTCCCGAAAGTGACGACTAAAGTCTGCAGAACCGGTGCGTGCTTCGGCCTCCTCCCTCCGGCCGCTCGGCCGCGGGTGAACGCGGGGGCGGAAGATGGCAGGGTAGGGGCGGACTGCTGATCGGCAATTCCTCGGCCCACAGCTGTCCGAGCATCTTCCCGCTTCGCCCGCGCAGCAACACGGATTGACGCTATGAGCCTGTGTCCCCCGAACCGCGCAGGGGGCAGCGGTCGTCGAACTATTGCCGGAAGCGCCGTTCAACTTCCGCCCTGGCTATCTCTTCGCCTACTGCCCCGCCGCTTTTCCCGCTCTTACCCTGCATGCTCTACGTGCTCTGCTATACGGCGAGATAGTCTAGTGGTTAGGACAGTTGGTTTTGACTATAACAGAGGTGACAAACCTGTCCGGCTGTCCCTCTGCGTCGGAATCTCCAATTAGCCCGGGTTCGAACCCCGGTCTTGCCTTTTTGTGGCGGATTCACGCTCTATGGTTGCAACTTTCCTTTTGCAAACAGCAAGGCTCATACATTCGATCTTCTGCTGCGTATTGCAATGAAGAATGTTCCCAATTTTGGCTCTCATGTTGCAGCTGCAAGCCAATGGGCACATATCGGGGATGGGAGCCTCACAAGGCAACAAAAGCTGCCTCCTCTCCATTGCTTCAGCCCACAAAGGCAGCGCTTGGAGATACAGGGCAAGTACTCTTACACATACACTCTCCTCTGCTCAGGAAAAAAGGCGCACACCCACCTTCTCTGGAGCAAATTCAAGAATATTATGCAGCCATTAAACTTGAAAGCCTCTCAGAGAAAGGAAAGCGCTGTGTCTGGGCCAAGCATTCTGTCTAGAATGTCGGCGGAAGTTGCGGCAGGTGCAGAATATTGCAGCCAAAATGATGCAGTGCGTAGGATGTACAGACTGGCGCCGCGTTGCACTTTTTGCACCTGGAAATCAGGAGGTTGTACGAGCTCTTGTGTGGTGCAGGCGGTGGGATGAGGGATGTGATGGCTGGGTCAAGGGCGGCTGCTTCTGCGCAGGCTGCTCGAGCATGCTCTGATCCTCGCTTGTCGGTTCGAGTGCCCACGATTCTTGGGCATGCGGCTGGTCGTTCCCGACTTTCCTGCTGAGGACGATGCAACGGCTGAGGATGTTGCAAGCAGATGCGATGATCAAATGAAGTTGGGGCGCATGCAGAGTGAGCAAGGTCTCAAAAGTGATGTTTCACTTGACCCTCGACGTGCAATCAATGCCAGCGTTGCTGTGGCCAGGCGTTGACAAGTTTGCGCTGGTCTCCATCACAAACGCCGAGTCTTGATCAAGGGCCAAGAAGATGCCAAGCTTGGAGTGATCCGTGGTATTCCCGTTTGGCGGGCACTCATACACCGAGAAGGTGAAGAAGGGCGACAAATTGTACTTGTTGGGTAGGACTCTGCCGCACAGATCTTGTAGGTGTGCCTATTACAAGCTCACATAAGTCAGCTTGGACAGCCAATGCTTGCAGTCTCCTTTCTTACACATGTGGTGCCGCTGATCGGCCTCAATCAGGATCGGTGCAAGCAATTGCACTTTGTTGCCCGCGATGAGGAGGTGAAGCTTTTTGCAGCCCGTTTGTTTGAGTTGGCTGTTGATCAGCGGAGGTCAGAGAGAGAGGATCCGGTGGTGTGATAGACGGTGGCTGAGCAATGGACGCACCAACAAGTAAAGCCGAGCAGAACATTGGAGTTGAACAGCGTTGCCCAGTACCGCGGTGTACCAGAGAAAGTTGTAACAACACCACAGTCGACCTTGGTATTGGGCAACTTGATGAATCGACACGACAGAGTCCCATTCTGCGAATCCTCCTGCAAGGAAAGAGTGCGTGAGTCACCGTTCTCCCACCTGCAAGCCCCGCGCCAAGCGGTGCAAACGCACTGCCATCTGAGCTGTATGCTGGACCGTCTTGCAGCAACAACAAGGGCACGCCGGCTGTGCGAGCGGAGCTTGCATGAATAATAAGAGAAAAGAAAAAACTCCGACGTCTTGAAGAGGTAGGACTGCTGCGCTGCAGTATCGTGTGTTGCTCAATTTTTGGTGAAGCCAAGGCGCAAGCTTCTGAGACTGTATGCAGACGGATGCAGATTGTGAGGAAAAGAGTAACCTCAGCATTCACCCGGCCCGCCTGGGAGACCAATCGCCTGAGAGCCGGTGAGACCATGACAATGGGATCTCTAGCTTGCGTAAGTGAGTTTACCGAGTTGAAGTTGAGCACCCGCGCGACACGTGGCGCCGAACTGGCGACAGGCCACGAGTTGAGCGGGTGAATTCCTTCCTCCTCCTCCCATGTTCTTGACGTGAGTAGCGGGTACTTCTAACACTCTGTGTATGGCAGTGGCTTACCCTGACCTCCTTCTTGCAGCGCTACGTCCTCGAGTCGAGCTGCACAGGAGCAGGCGTGCTCAAACACTGCAGTTCCTCAAGACTGTGAGCACACCGAGCCACTCGCCGCGCAGAGTGTTAGCTGACTATATCCCTTACAGTTCTCTATCCGCTTTTAGTCCTCCCACCACTGTCCCCAGACTTCCTTCCCTTATCTCCTCGCACCCTCCTTTTCTCCTCGAGCGCTTGCATAGAGTATTTATTCTGTTGTAGAATTGCTCCCGCCCGCCCCGAGCTTGTGCTCTCGCGGACGGTTTATTCCCGCAATTGAGCTCATGTACCGCTTCTATCTGGGCAAGATGCTGATGCGAGGCGAAGCGGGCTGGCCACAAGGGCAAGTCAATGCAAAATGCAAGTGATAAAAACGCGGGTGATAATGGAAGGATGAGGGGAACCAGGGAGCAACACATGAGAAGGTCAAGATGGAAAGGCCTGCAACACAGCTTCAGATGTATTCCAGCATTACCAGCTGTAAACTCTGCATGCTTAACAAGAGCTGAAAGGACTGGCAGAAGCTGAGCAGCGCTGGAATCGCCTGACTGCGCTGGAAAGCCCTTTTGGGTGACCTGGCGATGGAAAGCAAAGAGGGCAGAGTGCACCACCAGTTGCAGCGGAGTCTGAAGCAGGGGGACCTGCCAAGTAAAGCTGCAAGGGACCCAAGCTCAGGAGGACGTGGCCGGCACGGCAGCCAGCCAGACCCGGGCTAATTGGAGATTCCGACGCAGAGGGACAGCCGGACAGGTTTGTCACCTCTGTTATAGTCAAAACCAACTGTCCTAACCACTAGACTATCTCGCCGTATAGCAGAGCACGTAGAGCATGCAGGGTAAGAGCGGGAAAAGCGGCGGGGCAGTAGGCGAAGAGATAGCCATGGCGGAAGTTGAACGGCGCTTCCGGCAATAGTTCGACGACCGCTGCCCCCTGCGCGGTTCGGGGGACACAGGCTCATAGCGTCAATCCGTGTTGCTGCGCGGGCGAAGCGGGAAGATGCTCGGACAGCTGTGGGCCGAGGAATTGCCGATCAGCAGTCCGCCCCTACCCTGCCATCTTCCGCCCCCGCGTTCACCCGCGGCCGAGCGGCCGGAGGGAGGAGGCCGAAGCACGCACCGGTTCTGCAGACTTTAGTCGTCACTTTCGGGACTGGAAGCCAGCGGGGCGCGGCAGTTTTGGCCGTTAACGAGCCGAGTGTCGAGTGTCGAGCGTCGAGTCGAGGGGCAGCAGGGGGTAAGAAGCGACAGCAGCGAGCGGGTAGACGAGCCAGCTTCAGACAGGAGCATGCCATAGAGCTGTTACAGCAGAGTACCACCATCGCAGCTGAGCGTGGAATAGCGTGGCAAGTAAAGTGACGGAGAGCGAGGAACGCGCGCCGATTCAGAGTCGTCCGTCGCTCTCGCTCTCCCTCTCCGCCAACGAGGCCCTAGCTTGAGGCTTTGCAAGGTAGCTCATCTATCCTGCTCGGTTGGCTCTCGACGCTGCAGCCTCGCTTTGCCTCGTCTCCGCCACCTTGCTCCTCATCGCTCTGCCTCGCGACTCGCCTCGCCGTCGCTCCGGCCCAGCACGCCCGCCTGAGCCCCTCAGCAGCAGATGGTCCAAATAGGTGCGTCTCGTGTGCGCCGGTACCCGGTCTCACGCCGCGCTGACCGGTGCCCCTTCGCCCCGTGAGCAGCCGCGTCCGACTCGTCCCTCCGCCCCACCGCTCACCTCGGCCCAGTCCAGCCTGATCGGCAACGGCACAGCGACCAGCCTCCTCCGCCTACCGGACGAGCTACTTGTCTCGATCGCTCAGCAAGTCCATGCCGCCTACATGGTTGACGAGCGGCGCGTGCCGCCCCCGCGCTACTTCCTCATCTGCCGCCGCCTGTACCCGATCTTTCGGACCGCCTGGCTGCACACCATCGACCTGACAGGTCCGCACGACCTTAATTGGCTCGAGCCTCGGCGCAAAGATCAGCTTGCCCGTCTTGCTCTCGCGAAGGATCAGTCGATTACGCTTCGGAACCACGTCGTCCAACTCGCCGTCGATTTCGAACCGTTTGAGGATATCTTGCATTTGATCAGCGTCAGCTGCTTCTCCAACTTGCGCTCGCTCAGCCTCGCGAGGCACGACCCGGCCGACCATTCAGATAACGAAGACGAAGCCTGGAAGGAGTACGACTTAAACTCGGACACGAGCAAGCTCCTCGGCCACGTCGCGTTACTATTGCCGAACCTCCACGGCCTTGTCTCGCTCGACTTGCGCGGACTCTGTCTTTCCGACGAGTCGGGCTTCACTGGACCAATCGAGCTGCCGCCGAACCTGCGTCACTTGGCGGCGGACGAGAACGTGTTCAACGCGCGTCTCTGCCACGCCACCGCGGCGCTGAAGCTGCCCGAGTTCACGTTCGAGTGCTCCCGACGTAATGACCAGGCGCTTCCGTGGGAAAGCCTCAAGACGCTCGTCTTTGTACACGAAGACGAACGTATGCAGATCTTACTTGTTGCCCTCGGACACTCCGTACGCTACTGTCGGGCTCCTCGCACATCGTCCCTGCTCGCTATTGACATTCCCTTGCTGCCCGCAGTACAACTCGGCCTTACCGCGCTCCGCAGCTGCGCTCCCCCTTCGCTCGCTCACCATCCGCGGCAATACCCGTCTTAACGATCTCGCCGCCCTCGCATCCGAATCGCACCTACTCAACTACATCGAAACCCTCACAATCACCTCGTTCTGCTATGGCTATGACAAAGCCCCGTCGCTACGACGTCTCCAGTATCTGACGCTTTGCGACCGTGAAACCCATCAAGCGATAGTGAGCCCCTGCTCGCTCGCAACCTCAGGCCTCTCGCGACTGACAATTTGATCACGGGTACCTAGTCCGCGCATAGCTTCGAAAGCCTGCTCGACTTCCTCTACTATTCGAAACTGCGTACGCTCAAGTATTGCGGCAGTCTTGAGGCGGTATTCGAGCTTTGCGAAAAGCTGCCCGCCCCGGACGGCGGGACCGGCATGTCCAACAGCACCGAATCGGAAGCACTCCCGGACTCCTGCGAGATGTGCGGCCTGTGCCGTGAGAGCTCGCCGTTCTCGCGCCTACTCGACTTTCTCACGGACGCGACGAATGTCACGACTTTCTGCTACCGGTCCAGCGACAAGTCGCCATACGAGTCTCGCTACACCAGGCAGCACTGGGTGGACGAGTTCGAGTGCGAGAGGTGGAAGTTGTGGTAGGGTCGCGGGGGAACGGAAGGAAGGTCCGGAGCAAGGGTGCCTGGAGACTGTGAATACGCTTGGAACGCCCTTTTCTCCTCTCGACGTACAGAGCAAAAAGTGAGAACAGGAATACTTGCACAGGAGTTGAATGCTGCGCGCCCTAGAGACCTCGATAAAGTTACACAACCCGCACCCGCGGCGCAATCAGACCTTGTCGGACGCGACCTCGTCGCTGACGCACTTGTCGTCGAGACTGGCGCTGTCGCTGTCGGCGATGGACGGGTCCTCGGACGAGATGGGGACGGGCTTGCCGTAGCCTTCGGCGAGACCGACCTTGAGGATCGTCAGGAAGGACGAAGGGAGCGAGACGGCCCAGAACACGATGACGACGACGACCTGCGGGTGGGAAGCGTCAGCATCACGCACGTAGAGAACCCCAAGGCAGAAGGAGAAGGTCGGGGAGAGGGAGGAAGGCAGAAGAGACTCACGGTGTAGGTCAGGTTAAAGTGGCTGCTCGCCATTCCGAACGCCGCGCACTGGCCGAACGACTCGACACCGCGCAAGAGACCGGCATAGCGAGCCGAGACGCCGAGGTCTTCAGCGAGGACGGAGATGAGCCAGTACTGCGCGCGACGCAAGAAGTCAGTGCTGCGGATAGAGGCGCAACCCGAGAGCCCAACCTCGACGACGCACCAGGTAGTTTTGGACGCAGTTTCCCGCCATGTTGAGCATGATGTAGAGCCCGAAACCCTTGCCAAAGTTGCCAGTCGTGTCGGTCCAGTCGAGCTTGCCCGGGTTCTTCGCGGTGAACGAGTGCTGGACGACGATCGCCCAGACGAGGACCCCGCTGAACAGCGTCATCACGACAGCGGCGCCGATGCGTGCGCGGGCGGCGATCGAGAGGCGCTGCGAGTCGAGGAAGAAGCCGAGACCGGTCGTGGCGATGACGCCGGTGATGGCGGCGAGGAACGACGCGAGCGCTCGAGCTCGTACCGAGTAGTAGAGCGTGAGATGGGACGAGGAATACCCCCAATAGCACCACGACGACTATCGGTATAGCCATGGTCAGGAGGCGTCAAGGAAGAGCCAGGAAGAATGGGGAGACTCACGAAGAAGATAGGGAGCAGAACGCCGACTTTCCTCGTCGAGCAGGCCTTCCACAACGCCCCGAGCTGCTGCTTGACCGTGTTCTTTTCCGGCAGTACAACCGACGTGCCATCGTCGCGCTTGACGTCCTCCGGCTTCGAAAGAAGCAGGGCGAATGGCAGGGCGAGGCACTGCAGAGCAATGAAAGCCAGAAGTGTCTTGTAGTTTACTGCGGGCGCACTGTCAGCTCTTTGCGTCACATTCAACACCGCACGCAAGCTCACCTTTGCCACCCTTCGACTGGTGAATATTCGTGCCGAGGTTGATCGCGCCCGCCAGAATGGTCCCCGAATTCTTGAAAAAGAGCCAGATCGCCAGGTAACGGCCGCGCTTGTGCGGTTCCGGGTAGCTCAGTACAATAGCCTGTATAGCTCTCGCGGTGTCAGCGGTGGCGGAAAGCGAGACCGTGAGACAGTAAAGAGCTCACGCCTTCGGCGGCCTGATATTCGGAGGGTTCAAGCAGAAAAAGTCAGCGCGCGTTCCGAACACCCTCACGAACCAGAGAGCGCACCCAGTACAAGCCCGCCGAGATACCGCCTGCATGCTCGGAAGTCAGCGCCCCGAACCGGACCGAAAGGACATCGAGAAGGCCAAAGAAAGACTCACAGATCACTGCTCCGAGGATGACGAACCACTCGGTTCCGTACCGGTTGTTCTGGTACAGCGCGGCGGTGTAGACGGTCCAGCCGAGCGTGCCGGCGAGGAGGACGTTCTTGACGCCAAACGTGTTGATCAGGACCGGAGCGAAAACGCAACCGAGTCCCATGAGCGAAAAGACGATACTGTTGCCGGCATTGACCTGAGGACGCGGGACGACGTCAGTGTCGCACTTAGCTCCGAGAACAAGCAACGCACGAGGTACGGCTCGAGCGCTCCTCCGGCTCCAAGGGATTGAGCTGCGGGCGGACCGTCAGTGAGCCTGAGCTAGCTTCGCAACGGAACATCGTCGCATTCGCACCTCCATTCTGGCACGGGGACAGACCTCGTCAGTATGACAGCCGCTCGAAGAGGAGCGGAGAAAAGCGGACGCACCCAGAGTCCGGGACCGACAAAGCTGATCAGACCGATCACGATAATCTGGAACACGGTCGACCGGTAGAACGACTTGCTCGCTTTGGCAGCATTCGCGGCAACCATAATTTCGAGCTAGCGAGAGTTCAAAGCGCGTGAGCAGGAGCGGAGAACGAAGCAAAAAAAGCGAGAGAGCGAGTAGTCAACAGCTCGTAAGCACGCAATGTCGCCATCTTGCGAAAGCTCTTCTCGGACTGGAGAGCGATCGAAAGCCGCGTGAAGTTCCGGCAAGCCGCGCCGGGAGCGGCACAAGAAAGCGCGCGTGGAGAAGACAGCGAGAAAAGCTGGAGACCCCAGCTCTTGCCCGCGAAGTCGACGCGGGCAGAAGCGGGTGAGCCGGACGAAGACGCGCAAATTTCTCCGGCCGGCCGTGGGCTTGGCGAGTGGCGACATTGCCGGAGCTTCTTTCGCGTGTCTTGCGAAGCTTTTGCTGAACTGCACTGGACGAAGCCGTCGATCTGTAGCCGGTAGAGCGCGTGTCCGCAGCAGTTGCCGGTCGGTATCGCGCAGGCAGCAACAGGCCAGCGCCTCGCGGCAGCTCTTATCGCGTGTGGAAGCCAAGCGCGCCTTGTGCATTGCGCGCTCTCCTGAGCCTCCAATCAGCAGCGAGTGTCGTACAAAGATGAGCAACGTCGGAGCGAGAGCGACTGTAACTTCCGACAAACAGTGACGCGCGCTGAACTTGGACGGGAACTCGCTTCCATCCGGCGCTAGAACCGCTGCGCTGCTGCAGCTCGTACACGGTAGCACTAGCCTCCTGACGCTCGCAAGGAGTGCGCCCCGGAACAGCAGGGACGAGGCGAACTCACTCTTTCCGCCCGGGCGACAATCACGCTACCTACAGCGCCGCGATGGAGCCGCCCGACGACTTGAGCGACTCGGAGTACGACAAGACAGCTCAGCAGGCTTCGGCGGCTACCCGGCAGCCCGCCAAAAGCCCGCCCAAGGCGTTGAAACAACTCAAGTTGAACCATGATCGCCTCTCGCCCGAACAGTACCTCGCTCGGTTGAACCAGGCACAGCAGGAAGCCGTCACGGCGAGTCCAGAAGGAGGATTGGCGGTCCATGCCGGACCGGGCAGCGGCAAGACGGCCGTGTTGACGACGAGGGTCGCGTACCTCGTCGAAGTCAGGCAGATCAACCCCGAACAGCTCGTGTGAGTTTCGACCCTGCAGTGCGCCGACTGCATCTGGCCGCAGAAGGAGCGTGTGCATACTGTGACGCCTTGGGCGGGTGGGCGAGAGCTCAGCGAGCAGGCTGCTCTCGTCACGGCGCAAATTCGCTGATACCTCCGTCCCGCTCTGCGACAGCGTCGTCACGTTCACCAACAAGGCGGCGAACGAAATGAAGCTCCGGTTGTGCAAGATGATCGGCCCCGAAACGGTCGACAAGCTCGTCATGGGCACCTTCCACTCGTGAGTACGGGAGACTTCCGATGCATGTCCTTCAAGCGCACGCTGTCGCTAACATGCATCGTAATGCGTGGCTATCTCTGGTCGCTCACAGCGTCTGCGTGCGCTGTAAGCTGTCTTGTTCTACGCCAAGGAACGAGCATCGACCTGACTCGCTTTCCGGAATCGCAGACTTGCGCAAGTACGCCAAGCTGGTCAACCTCGCCTCGAATTTCCTCATCTCGGACCGCGACGACTGGTGCGTCTCTTCGCTCGCTCGCTATAGCCCGCGCCACCTGACATGCCCGCCGATCACCTCGCAGCCTCGCCATCATCAAACGCCTCCTCTCGACTCTGCCTGCGATCCCCGAAAAGCTGAAAAAGGAGATGAAGCCCAACACGTGGCTCGAGTACATCTCGCGGTGCAAGAGCAAGATGCAGAACCCGGACCAGTACCGCGTCGAGCGCGCGGGCGATTGGGACCAGGACAAAGTCGAGGCGGTCGCGACCATGTACGAGTGAGTTGCGCGCGCTTGTCGGTCCATGTTCGGTCGTCGCGAGCAGCGGTGGCGCTGACGGGCGGCGCCGTTTCTTCATGCGCTGCCATCTCACAGAGCTTACGAAGACGCACTGAACAAAGCGAACGCTCTCGACTTTGACGATCTTCTTGTCAAAGGGTGCGACGGGATCCGTCTGCCATGCCTCGTAAGCCTCACTGACGGGCCTCTCTCGCGCGCAGGTTGGAGCTGTTCCGCGACCACCCGCGCGTCGTCGCCAAGATCAAGTCTGTCCTAATCGACGAGGTGAGCTGCCCCTCGACTCCATTCTGGCTTCTGGCGTGCGGGTGCGGATCCCTGACGCGGCCCTTCAACAGTTCCAGGACACGAACTCGGTCCAATACGATATCGTCAAGCTTATCGCGTCCGCTTCAAACTCGTTGACGATCGTCGGCGATCCGGATCAGTCGAGTGAGTGGCGGCAGAACCTGCTATCAGCCGAGTTTCAAGCCTCGCATCAGACATCTTCGGCTGACTGCCCTGCTCCCTGCTCTCACAGTCTACGGCTGGCGCAATGCCGAGATCGAGAATCTCGAAAAGATGCTCAAAGGTGAGGCGAGCCCGATCGATAGACGCGTCCGCAAGCTCACGAGGACCCTCCGAGCAGACTTCAAGCCGATCCGTCAAGTCTTTCTCGAGCAGAACTACCGCTCGACGGGAGCGATCTTGGGCGCTGCGCTCGCGGTCGTCCGTCAAGGTGAGTGTGGCCCGGCGGACCACGCCGGCGGAGCGAGCCTCTGACCGCGACTCGGAATCGTAGACACGAAGCGGATCAACAAGTCGCTCACGACTTCGCACCCGTCCGGCTCGTCCGTCGTCCTGCACCCGGCCCCGAACGCGCCGGACGAAGCGACCTTTATCGCCTCGACGATCCGTCACTTGATGGCTCACCTCGGTGGCTTGGTCAACTACAACGACTTTGCGATCCTCCTCCGGTACGGCGCGCTGAGTCGCAACATCGAAGTGGCGTTGCAGAAGAGTGGCGTGCCGTGCCGGATGGTCGGCGGGCACAAATTCTTTGAGCGTACCGAGTGAGCGCGCGAACTAGCCCTGGTTCGGAGTCTGATCCGACCGAAGCTGATTTTTCCCGACGCTCGACAGGATCAAGGACCTCCTCTCGTACCTTCAGCTCGTCTCGAACCCGTCGTACTCGCCTGCGCTCGCTCGAGTCCTCAACGTCCCGCGTCGCGGCATCGGCGACAAGACGCAAGCCCAGATCTTCGACGTCGCCTCGCAGAAACGCGAATCGGCGTTCGAGGTCTGCGTCAGGATCGCCAAGGGACAGAGTGTCGTCAGCGGCTTGACGGGCGTCCAGAAGAAGGGGATCAAGCAGCTCGTCGAGATTGTTCGGGACGCGCGCAAGCGGGCTGACGAGGTGCGGAAGCTTGCGCTTCGCTGAAATCCCCGCGCAACCGGGAGCTCACCCTGATGGCTCTGCAGGGCTCCGACGTCGCCTCGCTGATCGATTTGATCGTCGAAAAGATCGGCTATCGAGCTCATCTCGACCGGACTCAGTCTCACGATGCGGCCGAGCGCTGGGAGAACATCATGGAACTCAAGGTGAGCACCCGTCGCACCCGAGTTTGACGGAACAATGCACTCATCGCACGGGCACGCAGGCCTACGCGACAACGGTCGCCGCAGAGAACCCGACGACGGCCGATCTCGCGACCGCTGCGGATGGCGACGAGCCCGGACCTCAGCAGTTCGACGAGGTCCAGATCGAGACGCGCAGTCAAAAGACGAAGAAGGAGGACGAGGACCTCTTTTTCCCGGACGACCCCGAGGACGAGGAAGACGAGGAAGAGATCGACATGCCGTGCGTCTGCCCGGCCGAACGCGTCGTATGACATCCCGCTAATCCGCCTTCCACCGGCAGACTCGCTTCTCAGCGCGCTACTGACGCCAAAACGACGCCGCTCGAAGTGTTTCTCGCGACGTCCATGCTCGCGACCGACACGGACACGCAAGAGGCGAAAGGCGATGCGCAGCTCCAGGTGAGGGATCAACGCTTGCGCCGCGCCTGACTCCGCGCTGACGACCTCCTTCCGTAACGAGCAGAAAGTCACAATCTCGACCTGCCATGCGGCGAAGGGGCTCGAATGGCCGATCGTCTTTGTGCCCGCTTGCGAGGAAGGCACCTACCCTTTCTACCGCTCGGTCGAGGAGAACGAGATTGACGAGGAGCGTCGCCTCCTCTACGTCGCAATCACTCGCGCACAAAGCTTCTGCTTCATCTCGCACGCAGCGCAGCGCATGGCCGGCGGTGAGTCGCTCGCTACGTTCTGAACGCACGCCGGCGCTGACACTTCCGCCCCAGCCGACATGAAGACGAAGCGACTCTCGCCGTTTGTCGAGACTGCCAAGCGCGACTTCCCTTCGCTCTTTGTTCAGAAGCTGCAGAAGATCTCGACCAAGACGCGCGAAGAGACCGCCAAGGTTATCGGTCGTCCTGCCGTCGACGAAGCGATCGCAGCGCAGAAGGTGGCCGAGTAGTGAGATACTGCGCTCCACTTCAACTCTCGTGAGCGACTCGCTGACAGTCATGGTCTCCTCTGCAGCGCCGCCACGCTGCCCGTCGAACCTCCGATCTGGGACGCGAGCGCGCCTCCTGCCGGCTCCCGCAACTATGGCGGCTATGGCTCGGGCGCGTCCATGTACGCTTCGCAAGGTCGCTACGGTGGCGCAAGCCAGTTCGGGAGCGGAGGCGGAGGCGGCCGCTGGTCGGGACAGCAGCCACCGCAAGCTGTCCCGGCTGGTCAGGGAGGGTTCCGCTCAGCGCTGTCGACGTTCAAGGGCGCCGGCGCAGGGGCTGTCAACAACGGCTTCAGTCGCCCTTCGTCATCCGCCCCTCCTCGCACCGGCTTCAAGCCGCCCATTCCCTCGGCGAGTCTTCCGCAGCGGACGGCCTCCCTCGGCACGCCGGCCGTCCGCCCTTCGCTCGCGGCGACCGCCGGCATTCCGCTCGCGCCGATCCCGCAATCTCGTCCGGCCGTCGATGGACCGCCCGGCATCGTCGAGACTCGTGGCTCGCTGGTCAACGAAGCGGTCCTCCTCAACCCGAAACTCTCGGCACCGGGCCCTTCCAAATCGAACGACCTCCTCGCCTCTTTCCAGAAGGGCGCCGAGGACGACTTGAACACCTTCATGCGCCTCGGAGCTGGCGCCGTACCTCCCGCCGAGCCGGACACCGCGCCGATCCCCGCTCCCGTCGGCAAGGCGCCGCCGATGTCGCCCAAGGCGAAAGGAGGGAGGAAGCGCGCTGCCGCTCCAGCTGCGACGGCCGCCAAAGCCACTCGTAAAAAGGCGAAGAAGTGATTGTCCGCATCATTGCCTCGAGTATATAGCCTTTCTTGTTGTACCTACTCTTGCATTCCCTCGCATACCTGTCCGCTCACACCACACCTCGTTCTTCTTGTGCAATGTTCTCTTCACGCAATCCCGCAGCTACAACTCTTCAAGCGATGACCTTGAGACGACGGTCCATGCTTCACTCGATCTTGTGCGTGTCGGCGGGGAACGGCGCCATCGGACTCGGGCCGCCCCCACCGCCACCACCACTTCCTGTCGCCGTCGTCGCATTCGCCGTTTCGCGCGAAGTCGCGGCTGAGGCTCCCACACCAGGCTGAGCGGCAGTCGTCGTCGAGGAGGAGGCAGCTCCGCCACGCGCTTCGCGAGGCGCCTTCATCGTCGGACCGCCCCCGCCGAGTCGGCCTCCACCGGCTGCCTGATCATCGTAGACGTCGGTGACCTTGCCGGAGCGCTATCCATCCCGGCCCAGCGTCAGCTCGTGCTTCTTGGCCTCGAGGAAGGAAGAAGACGCACGAAGCCGAACACGGCGTAATCGATGTTCTCGATCGCAAACAGGAACGAGAAGAGCCAGAAGATTTTGACGAGCATGTTGAGGATGCCGTACTGACGAGAGGATCATGTCAGTATCTGCGCGCGCTTTCGTGCAGCTCCAGCGAGCGATCAAGCTCACCCAGATGAACTCGCTCGTCACGCGCAGCACATTGCCGCCCTACGACCGACGGACGAGCTTGGTCAGTATCTTTCTGAGCTTTGCTACCGGAGAAGCCTACTTACTTCGCAAAGCCCCCAGACAATCGGCTGCGGCCGGATGGTCAGTGCGCGTGAAGGAGCAGTCGACTTGACAGGCAAAGCTCACGTAGAGAGAAAAGAGGAATGACAGCGCGATGGCGTGCGAAGTGTATGCCCTTCCGACGTCGTGACCGATGCGGTATGCAGAGGCGCGGGCGGGCATCAAGAGCGTCCAGAGGATGTCTGCAAAAGGTGACTCTGTTCAGTTCTCCGCAGCAGAGCTTCCTGCACAGTGACACGCAAAGCGAACGCACAGAAGAGGATCGCGCAGCCGAAGCTCTGCAGCACAAGCGCGATCAGGCAACGCGCAAACGCCTCACAGTGACCGAGCTCGTCAAACTTACGTAGAAGGCGAACTTGTACCGCGTCGGAATGAGCGCGCCGATCAACCCACAGACTCTGGAGACGTGTGCAAGAGTCAGTCATGCGCCTCGCAGAATTACAGTCCAAATCGCGCACATCATGAGAGCCTGCAAGTAGACGACGATGAAGATGCGCGACAGGGTGAAAGCCGTGCTGAGTAGGAGGATCAGGACGATAAGTGGAGACACGATGGCCCAGTCGATATAATGTAAGCATGGCAGCAACTGAGACGTCAGCCAGCGTTCCTCTCGGTACGTCGCTGACGGTCATGCGCCGCGTCGACTCACGCGCCCGTAAAAGATCGAGCGAGTCGGCGGGAACGGCGCTCCCGCCGCGAGCTGGTCCGCTCCACGCGTGCCGGACCGGACGAACTCGACCGAAACCGGCGTGTACGACAGATCGGCAGCCAAGCTAGCGTACGTAATCGAAGTCGTGATCAGGATGGCCATGCCGAGGTAGTGGAAAGCGCGGCGACCTTTCGGGCGGGAATGCGCAACAAACGCGAGAAGCAGCGCGGCGAGGGTAAAGATGCCGAAGAGCGCCCAGGCATAGTTGCTGCCTTGCGGCGACAGTCCGATGTCTGCACGCGACTGCAAAGTCAAGCGGCGAAGGGTCAGCTCGCAGTGCCGCGACAACTGTCGCACGCTCTGCTGAAGTTCGCAAGGCATCTCGGCGCGCCGGACCAGCTTCACGCCACGAACAGGGGTTCATAGCTCCTGGTCCGGATCAGTGCGACCACGTCCGGGCCCGTGTCGCGCGGATCGAGCTCCACCGCCACCAGTCTGCGAAGGCTCTGCTGCTCACCGGATTGACTTGCAGGCTCGAAGCGTAGCGGCGGGCCAGAGTCACACTGTCAGTCATCCTGTAGCAAAGAAGCTTTGAGCTTGAATGAGGAGCGTGAGAAGAGAGAGCAGGAACGGAAGGGGGCGACGGAAGCTGCGGAGCGCGCGACCTGCTGACATCACTTCACTCGCACTCGGCTCGCACGGACTCGTCCGCCTATCCTATGCTTGGCACGCTAGCAATCAGAAGCACATCCTAATTGTGAGGCGACCCCGAATCATCTACAAGTCGAAGGAAGGGATGGAAAACTTGACAGGACGGCAGACAACGACGCGACCGGCGACCGAATCAAGCAGTCTCTCCGCGCGCCGCCATCATCTGCTGTGCGAAAGCGTTGGCCTCGCCGACACATTCGTCCCTGAGGGCGAGAGTTTTCTCGATGGCGGCCATGCGGAAGGCGCGCGCGTCAGAAGGCACGTCCGGGTGCTCGAGGAGCCGCAAGCGTTGGGCCAGCATGGCCTCGCTGAGTCCACACAAGTCGGTCCACTTCGAGTCGTCAGATTCACGCTCACCGGCCTCGATCTCGCAATACCCGCGGATGAGTCCGATATAGATCGCCGCTTCGACGAGCGAGTACCACTGCGAAGTGTTGTCGAGGCTGTAGTCCCCGATGAGCTCACGCTCGAGCCGGACGAGGGCCTCGATCAAGCTGTGTTTGCCGAATTCCGTCGGCGGGCCCCTCCACTCACTAGCGCTCGAGCGCAAGACGGTGACGAGGTCGCCGAAAACCAGAAACTTCCTGCCGTTCAGGGGCTTCGGAATGCCCTCGTGCCCGACAAGCTCGTTCAGGCGGGACTGCGAGGCAAGAAAGTGTAGGCTGTCAACATGCAGGTCCTGAGCCGCGCGTGCTCAGGTGGCGCACCTTGAGTTCGTCCGGCTGGTCGAGAACTTCCTTGAAGAGCGAGAAGTCCCTCATGATCTGACGCAGGATACTGTTGCCCTCATGTGAAGTGGGTGTCGTTATACGGCGAAAGACGGCATCGGCCTCCTCCTGCAGGAATCCCGGCAGACGGAACGGGTGCGCGCGTTTCCCGCACACGAGTTTGTGGATCGGCCAGATCTGGCAAATGGACCGCGATTCCGTCAGCTTCCATCTCCCCTTCAGCCATATACAGACCTGTGACTTGCAAGCTGCTGATGCTCTTTCGAACAGAAGAGCAACTTGATCTGAGCCTTCTTCAGACAGGTGCCGCAACAGACGGACGTTTCCTTCCCGCAGACTATGCAGCCGCTTCCGGAGCCAGAGTGAACAGATGCGGTCGAGAACATGGGTCGGCAGGTCTGCGAGCGGTATTAGACGGCTGGGCTTATTGCGAAGGACCGAGCGACGGGCGCGAGCGGGCGGAGGTGGGTGACTTCGAGCAAGAGGCGCTGATCCTGTAGACGAAGCAGACGCTCTGTCGGCCAGATGGTGGAGAGAGGCGTTGCGCACTTTGCAGTGGAGAGTGGGCGAGCAAATGGGTGGGAGAAGAGCAAAGAGTGACACGCCGGCAAGTCTCGAGCGATGATCAAGTCGAACGCGGATCACCGCGGACTCGTCTGTACCCCCGCAGCTCTTTCTTCCCGGTCATCTGAAGTGCTCAAAGGCCCTCAACTTGTATATGCACCACCGTCTAAGGACGAGGGAACCGCTCTACTCTTTGCAAAAGTCGTGTACGAACTCGACAAACTCTTTCGGCCTCTCGGCGTGGACTGTTGTGCGATCATCGACATCAGCACAGGATTCCCCTCTGCAGAGGGCGAAGCGAGCCGAGGAGGGAGAGATAGAGGGCGAGGAGACGGGACGAGACGCACCCCAATGACCTGCATCGAGCGTCTCGAGACGCGAATTGGGGAAGAACTGGTTGATGACGGGGATGTTGCGTGAATTGATGTACTTGCTCTTGCTCCCTGTGCGCCCAATCGCCGATCAACTACAGTCAGCAACAAAGACCTCTGACGGCACCGACGCTCAGGGAAGTCGAGCAAAAAAGGGACGGACCCTTGAGGAACAGGCTCGGCTTGTCGTAGACGCGCTCGCCAGGCGTGTAAGGGAACGCTCCGATCTCTCCGATCGCGTTCTGGAGGAAATCGATCGGGATCCGGAAGTGGTACGGGTCGGCAGGGGTCGCGCGGTCGAGGTTGGTCAAGAGGAACTGGCGAACCCCGAGGTCCTGCATGTTCGGCATCAAGGATGGCGATCAGATCACTGCGCGCCTCCGACGTAAGGTGCGAGGCAAAGAGAGACACTGTGATGCCGCGAACGTACGGGCTCAGTCCGCTCGAGGATCTCGTCGGCTTCTTTCCGGCTGTGCACCTTGGCCGCGTCGATCTCCTTCATCGCGCCGATGTACGCCTCAAACTCGGGAGACAGCTTGCCGATCGCCGGAGAGATGTCGACCACTAGAGGTGAGCGCACATTTCGTGCATTGAGGTCAGCCCCAAGACGCGCGAGTCCGAGGAGGTCGTGCTCCGACTGGTCTCACCGACGAGTTTCGAGATGGGGTCGCAGCCGCCCAACGCGAGCGCCATGGCGACTTTGCCGCCCCTGCCGACTCGACGAGACCCGGGCGTCAGTTTCCGTTCGTCACGACCGAGTGCGCAGGAGGGCCGCCTTACATCGAGTGACCGACGACGACGCAGTCGGACAGCTTTTGTTGCTGTTCGATGAACGCCTTGACGTCGCACGCCAAGTCTTCGTAGCTGCATTCGCGGCGATGCGGCGAGTGTCCATGGTTCCGCAAGTCCTGTTCGAGCTCCCCGTCGAGTCAATTCGAGGTGACCGGGACGCGAGGAGCGAGAACCACGACTGACGAGGGTGAGGATGTCTCGTTCGAGCCGTTTCGCCATTCCCTTTGCGAGGCTCCTCCAGTTCTGTTTGCTGCCAAACAAGCCATGCAAGACGACGACGGGAGGAGCGCTCCCGTTTGAGCCAGCGGGAGCAGCTTGACGTTCAAACGAGAGCGGAACCGGTTCGGGAGCAGGCAGAGCGTACGCGCGCCGCTGGGGTCGGTTAGCTCGTACCAGGAGCGAGTGCGGTCTAGATGTCGTTGATCTGAGCATCGGGCGTGTGGATTGCGGCGTGCTGTAGAGCGAGGACAGCGCGAGATGTTCCCGGCCGAGAAGTCGTCGACTCGAACTGTACACTCACTTCCGCTTCTTCAGAGCTCTAAGCGCAGACCGAGCCGTCCTGAGCTCGTCACCGGTGACTGGGATGGTACAGCTGAGGCGCCGCTTCCGTTGGCGACCACGTCGAGTCGACTCGGTCGGGCAATCATGACAGCTCCTCGCCTTGTCCGGGCCCCTACGGAGGGTGTGCGCACGCGCCGAGATGTTCCCACCTGCTCTTCCGACCGAGCGCCCGACGAAGAGCGCTGGTCCCCTCCTGCTTCCAGTTCGGCGTGCGGCGGCTGCTACGGTGGGCAGCCAGGCCACCCCTCTTGCACGGACAACCGGCTTGACGGACGAGATCTTCCAAGGCGTCCTTTTGAGCAGTCCTTGCTAACGCACCAAGCAAGGTCCAGATGTCAGCGACCTCGCCATCTTCAAAGAAGGCGGGCACTACTGAATACCGCAGGTGTCTGGCGGATCTCGCCCTCACTATCCTCCGCGACTCTCTCTCACCACTACACGGTCTCGCGCTATCTCAGCTCATCAACGCGGAGGAGGCTGGTCGTGGTACCGGCTCGAAGAAGACTGGCCGATCGAAGCATTGCCGGCATCGGCCCTCGCTCAAACGCGCAAAGATCTCGTTCGACGCCGCCAAACTTGACCATCCAGTCTTTCCTCGAGCGCTCTGGCGTGCAACATTTTCGACCTCTTGTCTGGGTGATCAAGCCTGGATCGCCGACGTCGACCCCGAAACTCGGGATGGTCCCGTTCTCCCATCTCATCTCGAGGAGCCTGCAGATCTCGATGCAAAGCTCGCAAAGCCTAAACTCCTACGAATGCAGACCACTCTGCCGTGCTCCAATACGAACTCACGCAGGTGTGTCTGACCACACGACGCAATCTCGCAGAGCAAGTGGCCCGATGCTTCAGGTCGCATGCGCCAAATCTCGTCGACTAGCAAGTTTGCCGCCCCGAACCCGAAAGCCACGATGGGACACCGGACCCCACGCCCGCCCTCGCGCGCCTCGTCTGCTCGAGATGGACGACCGCGCAATCGCGGACAGATACCCCGACCTTCGCACGATCCTCGACTATCTCGGCGGTACGCAGGTCAAAAGTTTCGGCGTGAAAGGCTCGAAGGAGCAAGGGTCGGCTCGCTGGCAGAGGAACGACGTCTCCGCAACCATTCGAGCGCTGGTTGTGAGGGCGTTGAGTGGCGGACAGCGTCGCTTGTAGGCTCTGAGCGCTTGAGTGCTGATTGATCACGAGTGCCTTTCTCTCTTTTTTGAGAGCCGTCGACTCGGAATACTATTCGGCATGGTTTTTGCAATACTCGACGCCGTGCGACCTGTACACGTCGGTTGCTTTGATTGGGTCAACAGAGGAAATCCTTCGCGCGTTGTGTTTGACATCTCACGCCGTTTTGTCATCAGCCCGACCTCGAGAACCCGCTCATACACGCTCCGTAAGCTCTAGGCGGGCATGCCGAAGCGTTCAGTACTGCTCTCGGATAGCTAGCGAGCCTGTAAACTCTAGCTACAAGGTCGAGGGGGGAGCGCGCACGCGCCGCTTAGGTAAGTTCGCTTTCCCTCAACTCGGTCGACCGCGGCGCAGTCAGCCCGTGTGTGAGCCCCTCCTGGACGGCGTTGACGCGCTTTACCGCGCAGGACTTGCGCAGCGCGGATGGACACTCTCGCCCCACTGAAGCGAGTCTCGCTCGACGAGGCGTCAAAGCAGACGGACGCGGCGTCGAGCACAATGTCGTCGGCGCAGACTCGAGTCGCCGCTCCGTTGCACCAGAAGGAATCCCTCGATCAGTCGGAGCATACGAGGACAGCGGGCGAGGCGCACGATGCACTTGAAGCCGGTCAAGAGAAGCCGGTCAGGAACTACCGCCTCCATCAAGGGACGAACCGGTTCTGCCTCGGCGGCCGCCTCATGACTTCGGGCGATTCCCTCCTCCCACTCATCGGTTCGAGCCTCGTCGCCGTCCTCATGCCGGCGCTGTTCTGGGCCTTCAACGGCGCGTGGCTCTGGACCGAGTTGGGCAAGGGAGGCAAGGCGAGCGTGTTTGTCTTTCTCGCGCTCGTCCTCTTCATGTGGGCGTCCATGGTGAGCCGGCCCCCCCGTTTTGCTTTCAAGTCTCTCGCGCGAATTGTACTGACGCCCCGAATGCGCTCCCGCGGCGCAGGCCAGGACTGCTCTCTCCGATCCGGGCATCCTCCCACGCGACCTCGACCCGGACCCTCCTCAGCGGTACCTCGAACCGGATCCCGACGACCCCGACAGCACCGGCCAATGGATCGTCGAAGTGAAATACGTCCAAGTGCCCGGCAAGGGTTACGTCGCGAGCAAGTGTAAGCGAGGGCCGCTGAAGATCAGTCGACAAAATGTGTGCGCTGAATCGCGCCGTGTTCTTGCAGGGTGCCCGACCTGTCATATTTATCGTCCGCCGAGGACGAGTCACTGCCGGTTGTGCGACAACTGCGTAGAGAGGACCGATCATCACGTGCGTTTCGGGCCGTCCAGGTCGCGAGGGAACCACCTGTGTACTGACTCTGGTCACGAGTTCCGCTACAGTGCGCCTTTCTCAACAATGTTAGTCCTTCCACTCGCTCACGGGCGCGCCTGGCTGACGACTGTGCCTGCGCAGTGCATCGGCCGCCGCAACTACCGCCCGTTCATCCTCTTTCTCACGACGGCCGTCCTCGCGGCGTTCTACGCCATCGCCTTCACTCTCTACCACATTGTTCACGCTCTGACTGCACCTGGGTCGACGGGTTGGCGGTGGGACACGATCGGCGCGCTCGTCGTTGCCGTGTTTGCCGTCTTGTTCGCGACGCCGTTGGCGGGCTTGCTCGCGTACCACGTCCGGCTCATGTGGAGCAACCGGACCACGATCGAGCTGGTGCGGCCTCTCCGTTTCGGTGCTCCTCTGAAAAACTCGTTGTTGACCAGCCCGACTCGTGACGTGCAGCTCCGCCCCGCCGCCCTCCGAGGCGGCCTCGTCGATCCATCGACCGGCCTCCCCCTCCTCGTCGAAGAAGGCGGGACGGATAACCCGTGGCGGCGGTCGAACCCGCTCGGGAACGTCAAGGACGCGCTTGGAGCGCCGAGGCGAGGGTCGAGGAAAGCAAAAGAAGGGTTGGGGGTCAAGTGGCGCGATTGGGCGCCTCGTGAAGGTGCTCGTGAGGCGGAGACGGCTGTGGATATGAGGCCGGATGCGGCGGGTTCGGCTGTAGAGGGTCAGCCTGCTCGGGTCTGAGGTCTCGGAGGGTGAGAAGGTCTTCTCCGCGGCCACCTCTTAGTGCTCTCTGCTTACAGCACCTTCTTTGCAGGGCTTGTTGCGCGTCGAGGCTGCTATTCACTATCGATCGATCGAGTGTTGTTCGTATTTCGTACCTGCATCAATCGCCTCTTACTCGTTTTGCCGCTGTCGATGGTCCTGGCTGTCGGACCTCCTCGACAGATCACTACGAGAGGGGTCCCGGCTTCGCTCTTCTTCCGGCGCGCCTGCGAAGAGTTGACTTGGGTGATGGATCGTTGACGAGCTTCGGTATATGAAAGGTGGTCGCGCGTGCTGACTGGCCGCGAAGCATCGCCTCGAGGTCTTGCGAGCTACAGGCGCTTTCGATCCTTTCTTGGTCACAGCGACTGTACAGAGCATGCTGTATAGAGTGTACGCTCATCTCGAGCGAAAGCCTGAAGACAGCCTGAAAACGGAAACGGAGGAAACGGTAGTCCTCGCGCGAGACCGCTCCCTCCCTCGGACTTGACTTCCATAGAGCCCGGCTTCGAGGACTACACACTCTCGCGCTCTCTGTGGTGGAGGAAGCTCTCCGCAGAGGAGGGACGGCACGGGGAAAGTGTGTGAGGGTACTGAAAGTGGTATCCTTGTTACGACAAAAGTCACTGCTACTTCACGAAGTCGGGGAGGCCGGCCATACGCGATAAAACTTATTAATGCTGAGCCGATTTCTTGTTCGCCTCGGCCTTAGCAGAGCTGCGAGGAAGGAGGAACGGGTCAGGGAGGAAGTTGCGAGCGATCAGAAAGAGTTTAGGGACTCACTGCTTCGACTCGTCGGCCTTGTCGCCAAGGGCGTCAACGCCGGCGGAGAGACGGGTGCCGATGGACTGGTTCGAGTCCTTAGCGACCTCCTCTGCAAGCACGAGTCGCGGTCAGCAGGCGGCGAGACAGGAAAGTCGGGTGCAGCGGCCACTCACTGTTGGCCTCCTTCGAAGCGCCCGAGGTGTACTCCTGAACGGTTTCCGAGACGTATGAGGCCGCGTCGGAAATAGTGTTGACGATCGACTGGCCGGTGGACTGCGAGGTGGAAGAGGCCATTGCTGAAGAGGAAAGTGGCGGGGCGGGTCAGCTCCCCAGTCCCGAGCGCTTCTGCCTTCAGTCGAAGCCCATCGACTCACTTGTAGTAGGTTGTATAAGCGGGATGAGAGTGCTTAAGTTAAGTTGAGAGCGAGTGGTGTGAAGAGGAGAGAGAGAGAGAGAGGGAAGGCGGGCAAAGTGAGGGGACGAAAGAACGCGGCTGCGGAGTGGGGCCGGCCTGAGGCAGGATCGACAAAAAGCAGGTACGTCATCGCTTCTCGAGTCCGGCTCAACCCCGGTTGCCGGATCCGCTTTCGGGGGGACGGAAACAAAGCCATTTGGTGGGAGCGGGACCAAGCTCATCAGCAAACTCCGATTACCTTGACAGGTCTACAGCCTCTTCTCCCGACTGAGCATATGCAAGGATCGAGCAAACTCGATCGATGACGCAGGAGGCGGTGCCGTTTAGGGATGGATCCAGGCCGGGCGGACGGCGAACGATGCCGCATTCAGCGTGAAACCCGCGTGACCTGCCGGTGCGGGCATACACGGGCAGAAGCACAGGCGAGCGATCGCATCGGTGCACGCAAACGAAAGCCTGTTTAGTAGAGTAGCGCAATGCTGCGAGGGAGCCGGTCGTGAGCACGAGAGCCGTCGGCCGTCAGTCGAATTGTAGAGATCGTCGAGAGCAACAGCTAGCCCGCGCGATACACGCGACGTCGTGGTCCTTGTCCTGTTGAAGTCCAGCAGCCAGTGCGGCGAGACGAGTCGCTCCCTGTCGTGACTTCGAATCACACACTTCGGCTCGAGCTGCGGCGCAGTCCGTTTCCGTCGAGCGGACACATCGGAAGCGCGACCAACATGCCGCGCGAGTGCCAGCTGCAGCGTCGACAGCCGCGAATCAACCGCCGCGAGTCGTCTGGCTCGATCCGGCGGCAGAGGCGAGGAATCGCAAGGTCCGACAACTCGCTCAAACCGACGGCCGTTGAGACGTGGTCTTCGGCAGCCGCGTAGCGCCAGCCGCAGGTGAGCTCCGTTATCGAGAAGAGCTGATCGGTGGAGGTGCACAGAGCAAAGGAAGCAAAGGCTGCAGCTGGGGACTCGCACACCGTCCCCCCTCTCAGACTCGTCAGTCTCGCTGACCGAGTTTATCGACGACACGGCCTCTCGAATCGCTCGAAAGGCTCTCTTCCAGGCCCCCTGCCTCGGGATTTCTCGCTAGAGTACGCCATTTGCAGCACAGCTTCGCCAAGCTACCGCCCGGCGCATTTTACGAATCGTCGAAGACCACACGCCTTCGCTCTGACTGCTCTCGCGACGTTCCGGGCGCGCTCCAGCTGAAGCAGCGTGAGCTCGGCTGGTAACTCTGTCCTGCTTGTCATGTGCTCCGGGGCTCGCAGTGAGACGGACGCTATGGCGGTCCTCTTGCCTTCCATCCCCCAAGGTTGCCCCGAGGCGTTTCATCTGCTCAGGCCAAGTCTTGAAGACAAGGCTACGCCTACGCTGCGCTGCTGCAGCTTACGGTATCGTCAGATGCGCTTACGCAGCAACAGCTGCACTGCCGCGTCATGAGCGGCGCGGGGGAAAACACCCGCATTCGCATGCGGCGTCCGCGATGCTCGAGGAAGCACTTGACTCGCTCACTGCGGCGAGATGCAATCTCGCATGTACTTGCCAGCCCTGCAGCCAACATATGCGCCAACGCACCGCAGTATGCTCGCTCTTTTTCCACTGCACGACTCGTCACCGCTTTCTGCGACGACAGAGGTCGACCTTCTCAATAACGCTTTTTCGGCTTTTTCCGGACCTCAAGACCTCTGAGCAATATGGGAGTACTACGAACAGCATCATACAGCTGTGCTCTACTGACTGCGCCATCCGCTGAGCGCTCAGGAGCTTGCGAAGAAGGTGCCACGTCGACATGTCAACGCCTTTTCTCGGCAGGACCCCGCAAAAAAGACGACGTCGTGCGTCATAACCGCGAGCTTCTGCGAAGCGGCCGTCGTGCCGGCGAGGCGGACGAGGCCGCCGAACCAGTTCAATCAACACGCACCCGATTCCCTTTCTCTCTCCTCACTTGCACTTTCACCCGCAAACTACCAACACTACATCAACAATGGCCTCTTCCACCGCTACCTCGACCACCGAGTCGATTGCCAACACAGTCAGCGACGCCGTGAACTTTGAGTTTCTTTCCTTTCATTCTGCGCCGAGTCGGCGTACGCGTGTCGGTAGTCACCGTTCTCGTCCTAATCCTGCTCTTCCCCACCTACAGACGTCTCGGAGACCGTCCAGCAGTACACTGCCGGTGCCTCGAAGGAGGCCAACAGTGCGTGCAGGTCCCCCTCGTGAAAGTGGCTGACGATGACGCGTTCGTGTTCGCTGACTTGATGTCTACCACCCTCGTTTCCTCACGCGCAGAGGACGCCGCCAAGGACTCGAACAACTCGCTCGGCGAGCGCGCCTCGGCTGGCATCGACGCCCTCGGTGACAAGGCCAAGGAGTCGAAGCAGTGCGTCCTTTGCTTCTCGTTCACCTGTACTGTCTTGCTGACTTTTCCCTTCTTCTCGTCTACAGCGACGCTAAGGCGTCCGGGTACCGCGAGTCTGCGCAGCACTGAGCGGGCAAACTAGGGGACCGTGTAACGTGTATATAGAGGGTGCAGTACCAATGGTCTCAGCGACTTAGCCATATCTTTGCCTCACCGAAAGTCGGACTCCCGAACAGTCGAAGCAGAAAGTGGTATTGCGTGCCAGACTGACCAGGTGCTTTCTCGAAGTCGCTCGTCCTTCACCGGATCGACTGGAGGAATCGGGCTTCTTCCTCCCCTTGGGAGAAACAAGCAATCACGACCGTGCGCGTACACCCTGGCTTGTTGCCCGCTGATGATCACACTAAGAGAGGCTCACGACTGTCGAGAGGCTCTCGCACAATTGGCGCTAACGGGCGCTTCGAAGGACCTAGTACGGCGTCCTGCCGTACAGCGCTCCTTCACGACTTCTCGCTGCTCGTCCGCAACATCTGCACTGCGTTTGCACCTCGCTGCTCGCCACAGCCATAGGCGGTTGTCATACGGAGGACGCGGACTACCCCGCTCACTCGAAAAGTCAGCGCATTGTAACGGGACAAGAAGCGCGGACTTTGACCGAGCTCACGGCTGAGACAGGAAGGCTCTCTCTTCTTGTGCAACAACACCGACCGCGCATCGCCACGTACGTGCGCCGGCGGGATATATCCGTCCTGCTCGACTGCGGAAACCGATGGCGCTGATCCCGCCAAAAGCGCAGCTCACGTCGGCCGTCTCGATTCGGCTCGCACTTACGACGAAGAGTTCACAAACGTCGAGCTCATGAGAGCTCGTCTCAGGTGCGAGCCACGACGCGGCTGCGCGGCTTTCGGTCGTCTGTGCTACCGCCGCGCGCTTTCCGACAAGCGCTATGATGTTGCGCAGAAACCAAGAAACGCCAACTCTGGGAAAGCAGAAATGTATGGCACTGCTGAGAGAATTGCTGCAGAACGGGCGCGGGATGTGGCAAAACGGGGAGGGGGTGGCAAAACATGCGGGAGGCTGGCACAGAGGAACGAGATGATGTGGACGAGCAGAGAAGAGGGCGTAGGTCATGCGGTAGAAAAGAGCGAGAGAGAGAGCCGAAAAGGCAAGCATGGATCGAGGTGTAAGCGAATGGAGAAAGCTAGAGCGGGATCGCATGCGAGAAAGTCGGCTAGTCGCGGTCGAGGTACTCGATGGTCTCGATCTCTTCCATCGAGAGTTCGGATCCGTCTTCGCTCGTCAGCGCCTCGTGCGAGTCCGAGTCGACGTCCGAAGTGGCGTCGTTAGCGACGTCCGAGCGAGCGCGCCCGATGCGGTACTCGACTTGGTGCAAGTAGATGTGCTGGAACGCGACCTCGATCCGCTTCGTGTCGGACGGGCTCGTCTCGTCCAGCTTACGCTTGTTGATGACCCGAGTCGACGACACAGGCGACGAGGAGAAAGACGAGCTCATGACTCCGACGCCGGTGACGGAGGAGGAGGGGAGAGCGGCGCTGCCGAAAGAGACTTTCTCCGACTTATTTTGGCGGAGCGGCTTGCGCTGCGGGGTGGCCGGGCCGCTCTCCTTGCGCGCATCCTCCTTTTCATCTTCTTCCGAGCTCGACGACGAGTCTTTCGCGGACCGGGCGGCAGACTTGGCCGAGGCGGCGGCGGCAGGCGAGGCGGCAGCGGGAGGTGCGGCGACAGTTTTGTCCTGCTGCTCCTTGGCGACGAGCGGCTTGTTGCACTCGGCGATAAATTTGGCGTCGTCCGACGACAGCGTGTTGCGGTGGGTCCAGCCCGACAGCGAGCTCTCGCTCTTGACGAAGCCGGCTGTGACGAGGAAGGTCTCGGACGCGATCAGAGTCGGGTCGAGGTCATGCTGTATGCGGGGATGCGACCGAGTCAGCGTCGAAAAGCTTATACTTTCGTTGACCATCACAGAAGGCTTACAGCGACGAGACCGAAGGCGAGCGCGGCGCGGTGGCTTCCGACCCACGTTTCCGCCTGTTTAGACGTCCGCACGTACGGGGAGACGACATTGATGGCAGCAGCCCACTGCGTCTTGCCATATTTTACGGACTTGTTCTTGAAACCTTTGCCGTCGGCCAAGTCGCGCGCAGCCTGTAAGAGATACCTGGGTAGAGTTTGGAAATTAGAGGAGAGTCAGCTTGACAGTCGGGTCACAGAGGTCCGCGGGAGGACGTACTGCCACCCCGCTCGGGTCTCGTTCTTGTTAAGGTTGCGCTGGTGCCCAGAAGCGATCTGCCGGGCAAGCGTTGCGCCATTGGCGTTCTTGAACGCCGTTTCGACGTGATCTTTGAATTCCTTTAGGCGATCGCTCGCGCGGTTCTGAGCGGCAAGGACGAGCCCTACAGGAGTGGCTCATGTTCAGACAGCGTTCGTGCCGCTACTTCCGGATATCGCAAGTCCAGGAGACTCACAGAGGTGCTCGTACAGCTTGGTCGCCTCGGGATCCGCCTTTTGCTCCTTCGCGTTGGACTTCCGCGTCGTGCCGGCAACAATTTTCTCGATGACGTCGTCAACCTTCTCCTCGGACCAACCGAGGGCCTGCACGCGCAAACAGTGGCGATGAGCCAATGCACAAGATTCGGTCATCAGCAAGCAGTCAATCACCTCGCCCGCTTCGGCCATCGGCGCCAAGATGTCGTTGTCGTCGTCGGCATCGGCCACATAGTCGACATTCGGGTTGAAGTCGTAGTCGGGAACGTCAGCGGCGGTGGCGGAACCGAGGATGGCGACGATGGCGGTCGGCCGTCCGCGGTATTTGTTAGACGAATACGTGGCTGCAAGGTGGTCAGTCTCGATGGTTGCTGCCGAGCTCGCGGCAAGAGAACTCACTCCAGACGGAGAGGAGCAGCTCAGCGAGGTGTTCCTTTCGGGGAAGGCCGGTAACGTCGAACTGACTCGGGCGGATCGAGGCCTTGAGTTCCGCGAGCGAGAGCAAACCTCGCTGTAACCGGGGCAGCTCCTCGGTCAGTCACGCTCTATCGATGGCGGAGAGTCAGCCGAAGGACTGCGTGCAACTGACCGCTTCGAACAACTCGATGATGACTTGAAGGAGCTCGAGGTCGATCTCGCTCGCGCGACCCTGCGCTTGCGCTGTCGCAAGTCTCAATGAGCTTCTGCGAGACAACCTATGGTATCGCTCTGGGTGCGCTCACTATTGCTGTAGATCGCCGAGAGCGCGGGCGGGAGCTTCTCCTTGCGCCACTCTCTTACCAAAGCCTGGCGGTCCTCACTCTTGTCCCAGACCGAGAAATTGCCGTTCTCGAGGGAGCGGGGGTCGACGCCTGTGCATCTGCGTTTGTAGAGCAACGTCAGCCGTCACGCACTATCGAGGGCACGCTCGAGTGGCGACCCTTACCAGTCAAGGATCGGATCGCGCGGTTCAGAACGTGGAGTTGGCCGTTCTGAGGCGGCTTCAAGTAGAGCAGGAGGAGGGAGGGTGGCAGGACTTCTTCACCAGCAAGCGCTTCGTAGCCGGTGGGTAGGCGAGCAGGGTCGCTCGGGAAGCGGCCGAGGAGAGAGGGAAGTGAGCGCCACTGAGCGGCGATCTGGGCGTTCGTGGTCATAACGCCTGCTAACGTCGACTGGACAGCAGGCATGATCGACGATGCAAGCGAGAGTGAAACTGGTGCGCGTGAGAAGGGTCGCGCGTCAGCCGAGGGAGCGTGCGAGGGCAAAGCAAAGTCTGACGCGGGCGGGAAGCGTCGCGCAGTTGACGAGCCTTTAACTCGCTGAGTACGCCCGTCCAGACGCGTTTGACGACGGAATCACGCGTATATAGACATGATAGGTGCAGGGAGATGTCCGGAAATGCACTCACATGAGAGTTGAAGGGTGGCGAGAAGTCGTTGTGAGGAAAACAGCCGAGTCGGGTCGTCTTCGAGTCGGAGTGAGCGCGTCGCGTACAAGTCGTGCAAGACTTTCGCTATTCTCGTCACTCTCGAGGCACACAGGTACGCTGAATGTGACTAGTACAGCCTCTACGGCCTCGTACGCACTCACTTCCGTCCTGCAGACCCCCTTGAAGAGCCTCGAAAGCCATGCCGCCGCCGCCTTCGCTCGCCGGACCGTTCCCGTCGCCTTCGACGCAAGAGATGCGCAATGAGACCCGCAAGCGTGCAGGCTTAAGCAGCAAGACTTCCCGTAAGGTCGACTCAACCTCGACCGCCCCGAGCAAGCCCGCGCAGGCCGGAAGCAGCGTCGAATCGGCGACCTCGCAGCAGCAAGTACAACAGGACGAGTCGCATGTCAAGTCAAAGAGTCTCCAAACGGCTGCTTCGTCCTCCGGTTCCGATGAAGAGGATGAAAAGGAAGGAGAGAGAGGGAAAGGAGTGGGGCCGTCGTCGGCCGCGAGTCGTGCCGAAACCGATGCCGAAGGTGAGAAGAAATCGTTCCCCTGTGTCGGAGCTTTGACCTCACATCATGCTGAACCTACCTTTTCCGACTCTACAGACAGCAATGCCTCTGATGTCGAGGTCCCCCTCGAGCGCGTCGAAGTCGAAGAGCCGTCCGTCTTCGCCAAGTACCTCGAACAGATCATCAAACCGTTCGTCGAAGCGAGTATCAAGTCGACCGCCGAGGTGCGTCTCATACAGGAACACGACGAGCACACCGTACTGACACTATCCTCGCGCCTCAGACCCGCGAGCTCCTCGGACTCTGGGTCATCGCTCAGCGTCTAGAGGCGATCCGCGAGCCGAAAAAGTTCGAGTGCGTCTTGCGATTCCGAGCTCGTGTGAAACGCCTACTGATTCCGTGCTCTCCTGGTCAGACTCCACGAAAGTGACAACGGCCAAGTCGAGCTTGTCAAGAGATACGACTGGACCAGTCCGTCGTGGGACGAGTCCCTGTTAGAAGAGACGACCTTGACAATCGAGTAAGCTCGTCTTCCTACCGGTACGATCACCGCCCGCCTCTGACGGTTCACGCTATCCTGCAGAACGGAAGAGTTCGTTGTCGCGCGCGGCGCGATCGCCTTCCTCTTCCTCCTTTTGACAGCCCCGCACTGGCGCTCGATGTACGAGGAGTGAGTAGCGCGATCTCCACTGGTCGGCCGCGCAGTACGCCAACTCACACGACCTGATATGCGTGCGGGAAGGGCCTCAAAGGCTGCCAACTTGGCGGTCTGGCGCGCCAAAGCCTCTGACCTCGCGATTCCGGGTTCGCTGTCGGAGGTACAGCTTCCGTGTTGCTACATCCTGCTGGTGCGTCGCAACCTCCTCTCTACGCTCCAAGCTCTTCCCGAACTAAACGACAACTTGCCTGAGATCAGGGTTTGAGGCCGTACTGCGGTATGACGGTACGGTCGGGCGAGGCCCTGGTCGAGGAACACGAGCTGTTCTGCGTTTCGCGCAAGATGGAAGAGGCTCGCAAATGTACGTCTCAGTATGCAGAAATTGTGCGTCGCCAGAGTAACCAGACTGACAGGCACTCCCCGCTGGAACCACGCAGTGCTCGATTTCTCGAAGTGGCAGTGCTTCGCGTCTTACGTGCCACCCGCCGAATTCGCCAACGACTTCGCCTCCCTCATGCTCTACTTTATCGAGCACCTCTCGATTACCGCTATCGACGCAACTCGCTACGGCGTCAACTGCAACGCGTTTGACAATGCGGCACACGAGCACATCATCACAGCCCAGGAGTTGAAGGCCCTCGTCGATTGGGTTCTCGATGACCTCTCGCCGCGCGACTCGTCGAACGTCCGTGTTAGGGTAAGGCGTCGTAAGCTCAAGTACTGCAAGAAGCAGGCGATCGCTGACCGACTCGCTGACCTTCAGCGCGGACCGGACCTGAACACCGCTTACTTCAAAGCCCAGCACGAGAAGCTCAAGCTTATCGCGCCTCTCAAGGCGTCCACCATGTTCGTCATCTTTCAGGGCGCCCGCTGGCAGTGGCACACGCGCCGCTTCTTGAACGATGCCAACGTCGATCCGACTATCTGGCCATCTCGTTGCCTGCCGCTCCGCCTTCAGTCGGCGAAAGAAGCTCGCAAGGCGGCTCGTCAGGAGCACAAGGATACCAAGGATGTCGGTATTCCCGGGTGGAAGGAGGGCGGCAAGCTGCAGTACGAGATGAAGAAGCAGAAGCGTTCGGCTTCAAACCTCGACGAGGACGACGCGTCGAGCTCGACGGGCTCTTCTGCTGGTCCAGCGAACGGCCACACTACCAACTACGCCGACGATCGCCGCTACGACTCGCTCGGGAGGCCCCTCAAGGGGCGGAAACGCGGCAAGCAGAGCAAAGTGTTGCCGGCGGACCCCGACTGGCTCAAGAAGGCGCGCGGCAAGTAATCCGCTCGAGCAATCGCCGTATCCCGCTTGTTGTACCGTCAATGTTGTCGTCCCCGCTTTTCTTTTGCAAGCGTGCCCGTCAGTTCTCCTCGCTGATTACGGTCTAGGAGCGGGAATCCCGGTCGAAGAGAGCAGGATGCCTTGCGAGTACAAAATACGAACAAGCCTTGATCGATAGTAAAGGGAAGCCTCGAAGCGAATAGGGCCTGCTGCAAGGGCGCAGTGAGCAGTCAAGAGTCCACAAGGACCAACAGCCAACGGAAGAAGACTTGCCTTCCAGATCTCAGACCCGAGCCGACTCGCAATGCGCCGCGTTCCTGACGCGCTAGACTTCGGCACAGAATTAATTGCTGTTTGTGCAGGGAATCGGGCTCGCTTAGCCGTACCCTCTCCACCCCACTGTAACTAGAACTAAATCCCTCTCGCCGCTGCTGTGCGTGGTGCGGGTGTGCGATAGGGAGAGCTAAGCGAGCACTGTATAGACTCGGACCGGGAGTCTTAGAGGGCGCTTGAAGCGTAACGAAAGGGGTTGTCGCGCGGGCGGAACAACCCCAACGGCACGAAAGCGAGCCCCACGAGGCGACGAAAGCTGCCCTCTTTCCCTCGCTTCAGCCCACAGAGGCAGCGCTCGGAGCATCAGGGCGAGCGCACCTCCTGCTCACGCTCTCTCTTATCTCGAGAAAAAGCGCCCACCCACCTTCCCCAAAGCGTTTCAGATGCTAATACCAAGCTCACTAGAGAAAGGAAAGCGCGGTGTCCGAGCTGCAAAGATCCCGTCGAGGATTGCGGCGCCAGCGACTTCCCTAACCCGAAAGATCTTCTAAGGTAGCAGTCTCTTGACGAGCCTCGAAACAGCGAGGCAAGGTCGTGACGAAGCAAAGTGGCGGCGAGGAGGGGTCTCACGCAGGTTTCACGTGATAGTCCGCCTTTCAGCACTTCGCCTGCACGGCGTTCGCCCAGTCTTAATGCGCTAGACGGAATGAGCCTCAAACGCTCCATGAAGACCTCGACAGTCTACCACATACTTTTGCCTACACCTCGAAGGCGTCGCTGCGCCACCCAGTCTGTCCCGCGAGTCCATCGCGGGCAACCTCCTCCCGCCACTGCTGCCTCGCTTCAACCGCAGATCCGATCATCCCCATTCCTGCCCGGGCGGCCGCCTTGCCCTGCCTCACTTCCCGCTCTACTTCGTCTCGTGCTGCTCGCGCAACACCCTTCTTCGGCTGTTCGCCCTCGGGAAGCGGGACCTCGGCTTCTCCCGCGGGCAGGACAACGCCCTTCGAGCCGAGTCCGACGGTCGCTTCGAAGTCATCAAGATCGACGGTGATCCCTTGACTGGTGAGGTGAACGTGTACAGCACTCGCCTCCGAGGCCGCGTCGGACGAGGGCGAGGCGACTTGGCGAAGCTGCTGCTGAGCGGGCGAACCGTCCTCCTGCCCTCGATCCGTCCGGCCCGAGCTGCCAAGGACGTCCCAGATGGACCGCACCCAGCTCCACATTCCACTCGTCGTCGACTCCTCCTCTGCCTCGATCACCGTCCTCCTCCCGCGGACCTCGCCGCCGATCCTCGCGATCCACTCTGCGCCTCCTTCGATCACCTTTTCCTTGAGTTCGTGCTCGATGACGGTCTGAACCGCTTTGCGCAGTAAAGGTCGGAAGAACCACATGAGCCAAGGGTGACTGGACTGATGCGGCTCGAGGCGAAAGTCGCGAAGGCGGACCGATGTGCGAGAGTGGTCGACTTGGAACAGCGGCGGGTCGTCGTCGTCGGACGAGGTCGATGTCGGGGTATGGAAGGTCAAATCGAAGGCCAAACCTTCTGCCGCGTTCAGGCTCGGATCGGTCGTTGTGGCATCGTCGTCGACGCCAAAGTGCAGGTCGAGCAAACCGCGCTCGGTGACGTCACCGAAGCAAGGGATGCCCGTCTTGTAGCTTGCGAAATAGCCGACGTTCAAGACCTCGAGCTGGATCCCTTCTACCGAGAGAACGTTGGTCGTCTTGAAATGCGTACAAGAGTCGGGGTTTTCGGCGGCGGCGGGAACAGACGCCGACAGCGGGACCGCGAGCGTCGCTAATGACGATGGAGGCGTGTACGACAAAAGCGAGGACTGGTGCAGGGAGATGCGGGCGGGGATGAACGAGGTCGAAATGACGGATGGCGGTTCGAGCGCGACCGCGACATTTGGCATCGCAAACTCGAGTCTGTCTGTCGGTGTCAGCTGCGAGCAAGCTGCTGAGCGCTGAGATGCACAAAAATCCGCGCACCTGGGTAGCGAGGCCTCTGACAGGACACCGAGCACTCGAGGGACGATCCACTCGACCACATCGCCCCAGACGGCTTCGCCGATTCCCAGAATTCCGCCACTAGCCGCCTTTCCGACCATCAAGCCGGCGGTACCGAGCCAGGCGCCACTCGCTTCGACGATCTCGGCGCTTGCCGCAACAGCTTCACCCAGAATCGGATCGTTCGCGACGCAGAGCAAGCTCGAGATCGCTTCTCGGACGAGCCGGCGTACGTCCGAGACCCAGACCGGCGCGTCTCGCTCGAAACCTTCGACGGTCTCGGTAAGGACGCCGAGAGCGCGATATGATTCGTTCGAGCCGAGGTAGTGCGGCTTCAGCAGGATCGAAGTGATGAACTCGTCCGCCTGCCCGACGAAAGCCTTCATCGACTCGAAAGGCGGTGTTGGTGCGCCCGCATCCGGCGCTCCACAGCGTGCCTCGACAGCTTCAGGTCCGCCCAGGGCGGTACGCAAGCGATCTGCCCAGTCGCCAAGCGCGCGAGCGAGCTCCGGATCCGCGTCCTCGACGAAAGGCCTGACGAGCAAGACGCCGACTCCGAGCGGGTTCTGCCCACTCGGGTGCGAGTCAGCTGCTGCAGTCGCTAAAGCCGTGGCCGACGGGTCCGATTTGTCGAGGAGCGAGAAGAGTCGAGTCCGCAGTGCGGCGAGCAGGCACTCCATCGCTTGTTGGTACGCCTTGGTGCGCTGGAGTTCCGCAATGATCTAGAAGAATACGCGGTATCAGATTAAAAGGTGTCGTGAATCAGCGGAGCAACAAGCCAGACGTACCTGCCGCAAGCGATCGAGGATCCGGCCGCGCAAGTCGTCTGCATCCTGCTCCGGCAGGAGCACCGGTCGCTGCCCGTCGCGGGTGTCCATAGACGACGCTTGATGCAGAGACGTCGTGGGCCGGGCTTGCTGTACCTCGGCAGCCAAGTCATGCTCCTGGACCCGATCCTGCCCGACGGTTCTCTCGACGACTGTCTCGACAGCCTGCTCGAGCTTCTCTTTGACGGCCGGCTGGAGGTCACGCTGGCCGAGCTGAAGTTGAACGAGATCTCGCAGAAGGAGCACAAGGTCCGCGACGAGTTGGCGAAGCGAAGCAGAGGTGACGATGAGCCGAACGAGGGTTAAGAGCGCCGAGCGGACGGATTGCGTTGGCGGGTCGTGGTCCGCTTCGGTTGCGACATCGCTGGTCTCTTCGGGCGAAGGAGACTCTGCCGTAGCTGTCAAGGGAGGATAGAGTCAATTGTGACATGGGAAAGCGCACGTTCCCCGGAGAACCCAACTCACCGAGCTCGCCTTGTTTCCATGCGTACCACAGCTCTTGCCATGCGTCGCCCGGCGCAGTACCAGTCGGTAGGTCTCGATTCCTCCTTGCCAGTAGGTCTCGATGCGCAAGTGCGGCTCGCCTTGTCGCCAACCTGACACGTTCGCCCTTCTCGCTCAGTCGACCGGTTCCGATCCGACCTCGACCCAAGTCGGGCCCTTGCCAGACGGTCCCTCGCGGCTCCACAGCGAGTGTGTCCGACTCGAGCATAGTATCGCATAGCTTGACGAACTGCTCAGAAGACGGGAGGTGCCCCGTCCGCAAGGCGGCGAGAGCGCGAGTCCAGCGAGAAAGCACGCCGCTCGTTGCGCCTGCGCTCGGCTTCGCTCGGTCGCTCGCAGAGGACGCGGCATACGGCGCCGGTCGCCGCAACGTTGGTCCAGCGTCGGCGTCTACATCCGCGTTGCGTGTATCGGATCGGGGTCGGTGCTGAGGCCTTGCCTGATCGCGCTGTCGACCAGAGAGAAGCGGTGTCGTCTCCTCTGCTGACTGTTCGACGTCAATCTCACCTCGCCCGCTTGTAGTGAGCGGCATGTTCTAATCAGTCTGTACGACTGCCTGCTCTGCCCTGCCGCTCCCAATGACGCGCTGCTCCTGTGGAGCTCCACTATACCGATCGTTCGCTTCGCTCGAATTGCCGGGAGCCGCCGGGCAGATCGTTCACCCGCCCGACTGTACGCCCGCACTCGCCCACCGCTGACTCTTCCTTTCGAGCTCGTTAGACTTGCACGTTGCTCTGACAGCTCCTTGCTTGCTTTACGTCAGAACCGCTCGCACGTATCAACCATGTCGTCCTCATCCGTCGCAACGTCGGCCGACTCGGCCGCCAAGCCTCAGTCTCATACCGCCGGTGCAACGGACTCTACGCCTTCCGCTTACACCGACGCGTTCAACCTGCCGATTCCAGTGCCGACTCTGCAGCACTCGTTCCGATTGTGCTGCGACTTGGAGGCAGTCCGGAGTCTGGGCGAAGGAGTACACGGCGACGGCGGGCAGTGAGTCGTACTGCAACACCGAGTCATATTCAGATCGAGCTAACAAGCGAACGCACACTAGGTTCAACTGGGTGAACTTCACGGGCGGATTCTTCGAAGGCAGCTGGGGTCGTGGAGAGATTGTGTGAGTGCTTGCGTCCACGAGTCTCGCCTGGATCGTGATCCTGAGCCTCTGCGCGGCTGCGTAACACCCAGATCACTCACAAAGGACAAAATGTACGCAGTGCGGGCGGACAAGACGCCCAACACTTGATGCCAGCCTCTCACCCTTCGTTCCCTCTCGCCGCCAACGTCTCCACCCGGTACCTCCTCCGCACCTCGGACGGCGTCTTCATCCAAGTTCAGACTCGGGGCTGGCGGACCGGTCCGAAAGACGTCCTGCAACGACTGAGCGACGCCGCTCGAGAAGGCGGCGACAAGGTACCCGGAGGTGCACCGAGCCCGCACGAGTACAAGTTCAGGTTGGAGATCGAGATGGAGACGGATGCGAGGAATGAGAAGTACGCGTGGCTGAACACGGCAATGTGGATCGGAGCGGGAGTCAGGAGCGGGCGGCAAGGTGAGTTGTTCCTTTCAGCGCGCAAGAGTTCTCACGATTCGAAGCTGACAAGTCGATCCCGACGCAGTTCTCTACGACGCATACCTGGTGCAGTAGAGCGTGTTCTCTTTCTGTACAGGGCCTCCTCAAGTGACCTCCAGGGCAAGCTAGCTCGAGAGGCACTCTAGCTGCTCCGAGCACAGCAGAACGGAGAGTTTCACGTGTTTCGCGGACGTGACGATTCGCGCATGCTACGATTGGCTAGGAACACCGATGACACGAGGGAGTGCGTCGCAACACGGTTCAGAAGGCGAGCGGCGATCCTTCTTTAGGGTGCACGCCGCGAGCGCTCTCGAGGATCGACATGATCATCGCCAATTCGCAATTTGAGTGGCGTGCTCCCGGCGCGCGCGAGCTGCTCTATTAGCCTCGAGACGATTGATCAAGCGAGCTAGCTTGCTGCGAAAGCCGGCGACTGCAAGCGAAAGCGGGACTCGGGGGAAGGTCAAAAGCTTCGCGACCAATCAGCGACGTGCCGATTCCCTCTTTTTTCTCCTCAGCACGATCCCGATTGCTAGAGGGAAGGCATGCGCAGTTCGTGGCACTGCTTGCGCACGAGTTCTCGCATCTGCGCGGCTTGTTTCCTTTGACTTGAGCTGTTGAGAACGAAGCGAGCGCGCTCACCCTTTGCCAAGAATCGCGTGCTCCTCCGATCTCACCTCTGCGCTACGGACGACCACGCGAAGCACGCCGCGAAGCGGAGTTCCAAATAAGGGAAACGTACAGGTGCGCAACCGACGTCAGGGGCGAATGCAAAGAGAATCGTAATGAGCTGATTGTAGCTCCCATTAGCACTCCTCACCAATTCTCGCAAGTGGAGGCGCACGCGAGAAAAAAGTCTCATCGTCGATTCCTCTCGGCCGGCCGCCATCTCGATCGGTTCGATTAGTTCCGCCGAGTCCATTTCCCGACGTAACCGCGACCGCGTCTGTCGAGAAAAAGACCCCGCCAGCTCGTCTCTTCACCATCGTCGCTTACTTCCCACACACCCGGACGTATCCCAGGACGATGATCCCCTCTAGCGACACGGTGTACGACACGCTCAGCATCGGGTTCGGACCCGCGAGTGTCGCCCTCGCGATCGCTCTCGCCGAACACAACGCCGAGGCTCCTTCCCCGTCGTCATCGACTCGACCAGCCGTCTACTCTGCTCTCGGTGGATTGCAAGACGCCCTCGGCTACGATGCGCACGCCGACGCCGAACAAAGATTCGCCGGTTCCGTCCATCGAGACGAGAAGGGCAACTCGGCGGGAACACGGCGACCGGTCAAGGCTTGCTTCATCGAACGCTACAACGGCTTCAAGTGGCACCCTGGTATGATGCTGCCCGGCAGCAAAATGCAGATCTCGTGAGTCGCGGTGGAAGACGAGCTTTCGGAACCGCTCCTCGCAGCTTCACCTCGGGACGAGAAATCGTCTCGTTCCGAAGATGCGGGACTAGCGTCTTTCTCCATACTCTGCGGGTCGGGCAGCCGCTCAAAAGTGTGCATGAACTGACCCTCAGCCTCGGATGTCACAGTTTCCTGAAGGACCTCGCGACCCTGCGGAACCCGCAGTCCGGGTACACCTTCCTTGCCTACCTCGCCTCGTTCCGCCCTTCTCGTCTCGTCTCGTTCATCTCCCTCTCGACTTTCAACCCTTCGCGAAGAGAATTCGCCGACTACCTGCAGTGGTGCGCCAACAAGGTTACCGGTGAGATCCGATCTCAGGGTGGCGACGTCGCGTTCGGCGAAGATGTCGTCGCCGTCGATGCGCTACGACCAGACGAGCACGACGAGGGCGCCGACGTAAAGGTCCTCCGGGTCACCTCTCGACGAATCGAGACGGGCGAGACGATCACGCGCTTCACGCGGAACCTCGTCGTCTCTGCCGGCGGCTCGCCCAAATTCCCTGCCGAGCTGAGCACGCCCGAGCTCGTCGCGTCGCAACGGGTCGTCCACACTGCCAACTTCCTCGAGCGGATCAACCCGGTCCTCGAACGGATCGTCTCAACCGCTTCGCAGTACCCTCTGAACAGGCCCTTGCGCCTTGCCGTCATCGGTGCCGGTCAATCTGCCGCCGAATGCTTCCTGCACTTGCGATCCAAACTCACGCCGCTCCTGCCGAACTCGAGAAAGCTCGAGCGACCGCAGGTCGACTTGCTGATCCGGTCTTCGGCGCTCCGCAACACGGACGAGTCGCAGTTCATCAACGAGGTGTTTGACCCGTCGATGAGCCAGGCCGTCTTCCGACTCGGCGAAGAGGAGCGGACTCGCGTGCTTGGCGAAGCGAAGAACACCAACTATTCGATCGTGAACCCTCGAACCCTCGAAGCCGTCAGTCGTGAATGATCCCGCGGGCCGAATTTCCGCCCCGAAGCTGACATGACGTGATGCAGGTGTACGAGACGATGTACGACCAGAAGATTGAGGAAGATATCGCCGCGCGGTCAGCGACGGGCGCGGAGGATCTCGCCCTCGACCCGCGGTTGACGATCCGGCCCTACACCGAGATCCAGGAGGCCGTCGTCAGCGAATCGGGCGCGCTCTCTCTCACCCTGCACAATCCCATCACGCATGAGACGCGACAAGTCGAGTACGACGTCGTTGTCTGCGGAACGGGCTACAACCGCCAGGCGTGGCGATCGATCCTTTTCCCGCCCGCCGCCACGAATGTCGCGCACGAAGCCGTCGAGGCCGACGAGGTCATCCCGCTCGCCGAAGTCTTCAGGGCCCCTCGTGCCCGTGCAGTGTCGCCCCCGCCTAGCTTGTCGTTGCCGGACAGCGCATTCTCCGAGCCGATTCGCCCGACTGCGCGCCGCTCGCCGTCTTCCGACGGGTCGTCTTCCGCTTCTTCTCGCTTCGACAGTCCGGCGCGCTTTGATTCCATGTCGCGTCACTCTGTCGCCTCGGACGAAAGCGCCTCGACCGCTCCTACTTCGCCACCATCTCCCAGGTCGATTGCCGAACCCAAACTGGTCGAGCCTGTCGAGGGCAAGGTCCCCGACTTTGCCGTCAAGGAGAACTACCGACTTGACCTCCCGACTCGGACAGCCGCGGGTGCCCAATTCAGGCCGACCGTCTGGTTGCAGGGCAGCTGCGAAAAGACGCACGGGATCAGCGACTCGCTTCTGAGGTGCGTCTCCTTGAATCGTTCTCAGGGTGTCGTCGCGTACTAACTCTGCTGTACGCCGATAGTGTCCTGGCGGTCCGAAGCGGCGAGGTGGTCCAGTCGATCCTGCAAGAGGCGTACTTGGACGACGACAAGCAGGTCGCAGCTTGAGTCTGCGCTTCGGCGCCGACTCTGCTCTGCTCCGGTTCGACCCACACAGACACTCTTGCACATATCACTATCTCGCTCGTGTATGCCCGTCCACGCCGCATAGACTAGAGCTGCCCTTTTCGATTTGAGCTGATCTTTGTCCCGCTATTTAATGTTTGTCTTCGGTTGCCCCTTTTCTTGTCCAATTGCAACAGTACGAAGCGACGTCGACTTGTCTCGAAGAAGCTGAGAGATGACGGTTCAGAGCATTCCGGTCCGTCGGGTACGCCTGCACGAGACCCTCTCCATGACGACATGCAAGCAGCGACCGTGCATCCACCGGGCGGAGTCTCCGGACCTGCAAGTTGATAATGTTGGCCCGCGAAATCCTCTGCAATAGTCGCAGACATGGCTTCGGTGCCGAGACTTGTCTCGGAAGTTGATCTCGGGAGAGAGTGTCGAGCTCAAGACTTTTACTGACGAGGCGATCCCCTTCTTTCTGCCGACCAACAGTGTAGCGTGGCTCGAGTGCCAAGACACGCAGAAACGAAGAGAGACTCGCGGAGTGCATGCTCGGCACTTGAGCCCGCGGCCGGCCGCGAAACCCCAGATGTCGATCACCCTCCGGCTGCCGGCACGGCGCCCGTACCGCGCGCACTCCGTTATCTGATTCGGGCAGGACGGCCGAGCGAAAAAAAAAAGGACATGAGCAGCTCGGCTCGCTCGAGGCGTTCCTTCTGCTCTCGTCCTCTCCTGCTTGAAGCTAGCGCTGCTCCTTTTCGACGAGCCTGCTCTGCTGTGATCTTCCGACGGCAGCATGTCGCTCTCTAGCCATGAAGACAAGGCCCAACTCGCCGCCGACGACCTCGAAGCGCGCCAAGACCGACTCGACAATTTGCACCCTGCCGCCTCTCCAGAGGTACCGCGAGCCCAGGTAAGCCTCGCATGCACGTTGCGAGCCTCTTTTGAGCCAGATCGGGTGGTGTAACCACTCAAGATGACTCCGAGATCGAGTTGCCACGCCAAATTCGAGATCTGACGACCGCGACAACCTCGGCTACAGACTTCGAGCGAGGACCATCCACCAGCGTACCATGTTCAACCGCAGACTGGCGTCCGCAAGGTCGAGATCGTGAACCGAGTCTGGTAAGAACAGAAGATCTAAAAAAAATCCCTCGCTTCGGGAATTCTGCTCGGTCCTCGCCATACTGACCTAATTCGCATCCACAGGGGCCGGAACTCCAAGATTGCGCTCGGGGTCGGTATCGCATTGGCGTCGTATATTTACGTAGGTCCCGATCCGCTCGACTAGCACATTGTCCATCGCCGCTCACTTTCTCGGCATCGCTCGCAGTCGCTCGACGGCACAACAACATATCAATATCAAGCCTACGCGACGTCGTCGTTCTCGAAGCACAGTCTGCTCGGAGCGATCGCGACGGCACAGGCGATCGTGCTCGCCGTGACCAAGCCGTTCGCCGCCAAATTTGCCGACGTGCTTGGACGCGCCGAGGCTTTCTCCCTGTCCGTCGCCTTCTACGTCCTCGGCTACATCATCATCGCGTCGTGCAAGAACATCTCGGCGTATGCCGCTGGGTACGTCTGTTGTCTGCGACGGGCAAGAGCGCGCAACTCGAATTGACCGTGGTCGGCTCTCGGGTCGCGCAGCGCTGTCATCTATTACATCGGCTATGCCGCACTTCAGATTCTCATCCAGATCGTCATTGCCGACTGCTCGACTTTGCGGTGGCGCGGTCTGCTCTCGCAGCTCGTCTCGATCTGGTACGCATTGCGAGGCTCGCTGTGTTCCGAAATACCAGAGCTGACCCTCTGCTCCGTCAGGTTCTTCATCAATGTACGCTCTGCAAGCTATAGACCTGCAGCGCACAGGTTTGCTGACATTGTTGCGCGGTCCGACAGGCCTTCGTCAGCTCGAACATCGCGCAGGGTGTGCTTAGCACCTCTTCTTGGCACTGGGGCTACGGTGCGTTTTCTCCGAGCTCGATAGACCAACTCGCGCCTCTCATGCTCACACACGCCTCCGCAGGCATGTTCTGTATCCTGATCCCCGCCACCCTCGCGCCCGTCATCGGCACCCTCTTCTGGGCCCAGATTCGCGCCAAGCGTCTCGGACTCAGCGCGACTGACTACAACGAGACGAACGGGGGCACCGCCGCCGCCGCGAGGGACACGCGTACGATCGGTCGCAAGCTCGTCTCGTGGGCCATCGACATTGACGCGATCGGTCTCCTCCTGTTCGGCGCCGGCTGGGCCTGCGTCTTGCTCCCGCTCACTCTGACCAACAAGAGCACGCTCCCATGGTCGAACTACAAGATCATCGTCATGCTCGTCATCGGAGGATTGACGTTGATCGGCTTCCTCGCGTACGAGCGGTTCCTCGCCAAGAAGCCGCTGTTCCCGTTCCGCTTCTTCAAGTCGTACACTGTTGTCGCATGCGCCATCATCCCCTTGCTTGACTTTGTCAGCTTCTGTGAGTGCGCGCACGCTGGAAAACGACACCCGTTATGACCAGCCGCTCACGTCCGTTTGCCACCGCCCGCAGACCTTCAGTACACCGTGAGCCTTTCAGCGTCTTCGTCGCCTCTACACACATCGCTGACGCTCCAATGCTCAACCCCAGTACCAGTATAGCTTCATTTCAGTCACGAAGGCTTGGAGCATCAGCGACCAAGGTGAGCCTCTCCTGTGCCGGTGGCGTTCTCGAGCTGCGCCGAGAGCTGACGTGCCCGGGGCAACCTACCTCGCAGGCTACTTTGCCTACACTCAGGTGCGAAATCGCGATATCTGTACGGGATCGTCTACTCTGAGACTTTTTACTGACCCATGCCTCCCTATGCAGACCCTCTCGCTCACCTTCTTCGCGATCCTCGCCGGCTTTTACCAGGTTTACTTCCGTCGCACCAAGGTGAGCTTCGTGCGACAGGGACTGATTCGAAGATAGCGCGGCGATCGCTCCCGACCTTGCGACGCTCACACACATCCCGCGCTCTTCCCGCAGTGGCTCCTGGTCGCCGGTCTCCTGATCCGCCTGCTCGGCGTCGGTCTCATGATTCGCTCCAAGGGCGCGCACGGCACGACCGCCGAGCTCGTCATCGTCCAGATCATCCAGGGCGCCGGAGGTGGAATCGCCGCCGCCGCGACCCAAGTCATCGCTCAAGCCTCGGTGACTCACCAGGACGTCGCGGGCGTGACGGCGCTCGTCCTCTTGTTCGCCGAGATCGGGAACGCGATCGGGACCGCGATCGCTTCGGCCGTCTGGCGAGACTGGATGCCGAAAGAGCTCTCGAAGCACTTGACCGGGATCCTGAGCGAAACCGAGATTGACGCCGTCTACGGAGCGATCACGACTGCCGTTTCGTACCGGGGCGTCAACGAGCCGGCGTACGAGGGAATCGTCGCGGCGTACACGACGACGATGAAGATCTTGTTGATCGCGGCGACGGCGGTCGCGGTCGTGCCGCCTGTGCTCGCCCTCTTTGTCGACAATGTGTACTTGTCCGACTCGCAGAACGCGACCGAGGCCGAGGACCTCGGCGGGCTGCCCGAGCACCCTCGAGGAACAGTGGCGGACCGCGATGAGAAGCGCGCCGACATGGCGTAGGCAAGGCAGGCGCTTTTCACCTTTCCCGCGCCCTGCTTTCCTCTCGTAGAGTGTGCCGCCTCTTCTCTTCGACTCTGCCATAAGAACACATAGACGTTCAGCCCGGTTCCTGGACCTTGACGCGAGCAGTCAACGAAAAGAGGCAGTCGTACAGGCTTGTGATCAGTGATCGGGTTCACTTCTCGTATGATTGCAGGTTCCGATTCGATTCGTGCCTCGAAGCTCTCTTCATATATACTCTGGCTAGGATAGGGGAAAACGCCCCATCTAGAGGTTCGCCTTGATAAAGTTGACGCTCTGCACGAACGCGTCATCGGCGGCCTTGCGGACTTTGTCGTCCTTGGGGTCGCCGCGAATCGCAAAGCCGTGACCGACGCCCTCGTAGTCTGGCAGCGTTGCGAAACGAGTGTGAGTCAGACCATTATGCGGCTCATGTAAGGCGGTGTACGAGCCGGCGCCGGGGGTGCCCCGGGCCCGACTCTGTTTGACGCCAAAAAAGAGGGCCAAAAACGGGGGACTCACCGACCATCTTTTGCTTGTCGTTGCCCTTGATGATCTCGCGGGCTTCGTCCTGCTTCTCCTTGTTGAACATGTAGTCGTCGCCGGCGTTCAACCAGAGGAAGTGACCGGACGAGTTGTTGAGGTCGTGAATGTCCTTGGGGACGTCGAGGAGGGAAGGGTGAGCGACGACGCCGACCGAGGCGGTCGAGTCGACGACGAGGTCGGTCACGTAGCGGCCACCTGCGCGAGTTTGGGCTGTCAGTGCGTTGCCCTGCGTGCGGCGCCCGATCGAGAGTCGACTCGACTCCATAGAGAGAAGGGCGCAACGCACCAAAGCAGTACCCGATCGCGGCAAACTTTTGGACGCCTTGTCCCTTGAGGTGTTGGACGACCTTGTCGATCGCGGGGCGGGTCACGTCCTTGCCGTGTTTAGCCAACCACGCCATCAAGTCGACCTTGCCCGAGTTCATGTCTTCGAACGAGATGGCGTCGTCGTGGAGGTAGTCGGGCATGTAGACGGCGATCCCGTTCTCGGCGAACGAGTCGGCGAGGAGTTGACCGTTCGGGAGGTTGACGCCAAAGATGCTGTTTTAGTTTTTTGCAGGTCAGCGCATTGGGGGGATCTTCCTTTGAAACGGAGGAGGAACAGCGTACTCGGTGAGGAACAAGAGCGCCTTGGACTTTTCATAGTCGCCCTTGGGCAACGAGATGTCTGAATGCGTCGTCGTCGTCGTCGTCGTCGTCAAAGAGCACTTGGAAGTCAGTTTCAGTCGTTTTTCGCCTCGACTCGGGTTGCGCCACTGACAAGTCTTGACACCGTTGATGTCCTCAGTCTTGCCCGACGGAGTCCCGTCGTGCTGTACGCGCGCGTTTGAAGAGGCGTTAGTGAAAACCGTGCGGGGATGACGCAGAGAGCGACAGAGAGTGGAGGCGCGACGGATCGTCGTCCTTGAGTGTCCGACTGACCTTGAATCCGGAAGCGCAGCACTGGCCAAGAGACATGATATTCACTGTTTATGTCGGAGCGAGGAGAGGGAGAGAGCGTGAGGGGGGAAAAGAGAACGAGTCGCCGTTCAAGTGCCCGCGGACTGTCCGACACGCTGTCCGACTTCGGACAACTGCGACAGCCGATCTCTCCGAAGGGGAGGATACGTGTCGTCATCGACTTTGTTCGAGAGCAGACATCTCCGCGTGCAAGAGGTTCACTGTGCTGTTCCTAAAGAGTTCCTCGCTCCAGCTGCCGCTCGAAAGGTCCGCCACTCACATCGGTGAACGCCGCCACCCGCTGGTCCCCGTACGCCGCTCAGCCGAGTACATGTCGTGACCCCCCAGGGCCGGGCTCAATTTCTCTTCCCGCGAGGTGGAGCGTACCTACGATCGCACCCGGTGTCTCTGGCTGGCCCGGGGGGAGAAATCGCTTTGGATGGCTTTGGGCTCGATGCTCCCTCCCTTTCCGTGTTTCCATCGCCCGGGCCCATTTGCGCTCACAGCTTGGGATGGAGAAGGGGCTCGCCTTCGCTCGGTCGCTTTCGTATTTCCCGAATCACCAGAAACGCTGGGAAGACCGCTCTCGTTCAGGAGTGTGACGGGCTCGAAGGGGGGTCCGAAGACACGCGGCCCTGCTTCGTTCCGATACGAGTCGCTCTCAAGTTCCAAGCTGAGGACAAGCGTTTGGCTCCTCCTCCGTCTCAAACCCTTTCTCTATGATCTCTACGGATCGCCCGCTGCATTCCTTCGCCGCAAATCGGACAAACCGGCAACCTCGCCAATCGAATCCCCGTTCCTCCTTCTCCCTCTCTTTCTCTACCCACGGAGCAGGACCTTCAAAGACGAGTACCTCTAACGTGTACGAGCAGCTGGTCGGCGAGGTGTGGGCTCCGCTTCCTATCGAGCGGCCCATGGACTGCCTACCCGAGCGAGCGAGCGGGCAAATGGGCGAACCACGGGGCCACGGATGAGCGGATAGTGATACACTGGATTTCACTCTCTCTCTTTACTGGGAGGTCCTTGTCGGGAACAGTCGCGCGAGCTGGGCACCGAGCCATGGAAGAGACCCAGTGATGACCGAGACGGAAGCGCGAGCGAGACGCTGTCCAGCTAGTAGGACGACAGAGAATAGACTCTTCTCGCAATGCACCACAGTGTGCGATTTATCGAGATACGTCGAGAGCGAAAGGCGAAAGTCATGTCGTCGTTTCTCTCTCGCTCCACTTCGACGCGGACGCACTCTCTCTCTGTCTCTCGCTCTCTTTGCTCGCTCGCTCGCCTGCCCATCAAATGGCGAGCTACGATGCGGTCGATCGGGTGTACAGTTCGTCGTTTGGCGAGTTGACGTTGTCGGCCGTGTTGGACGATTTGGCGGCGCGGTTCATCGTCAACTTGCCTCAGGACGAACTCGAATCCATGGACAGGGTCTGCTTTCAGATCGAACAGGCGTGCGTTCCCTTCGCTCTCGCTGGGGTGTGTCTGCGCGGGCGACGGGCCGAGAGGTCGACTCGTTCTCTCGCCTGTCTCCATGTGGGGAGCGGGCATCTCTACGGCCAACACTACGACGTACGCGCAAGGCAGGACATTATCCCAGGCCAGAGACACTACGTGCTCTGACGGGAGGCCACTCGGAGGGTGGTATGGAGCCACAGCAGGAGAGGGCAATGTCGCGTCTCGACCGCCCCCCTCCTTCATGCGCGCCAGACCGTTCCAGACCGCAAAAGGTTCGAAACGGCCGCGAGCTGACTCTTTGCAAAACGATACCAGGCACTGGTACTATGAAGATTTCATCCGTCCGAACGCCTCCAACCCGTCCGCCCTGCCGTCGTACAACCTCAAGGCGTTCTCGCTCCTCATGTTCAAATCGTGCCCGTTGTTGCACGACCTCGTCCCGCAACACGCCCGGATCTGGACTTCGTTCATGCAGTACAAGGAACGCGTCCCCGTCTGTGGGGCCGTTTTGATCAACGAGTGGTGGGACAAGGTAGCGCTCTTTCCCCTTTGAGGGGCGAGTCGGCGTCGGCAGCCGAAAAGCTGATCCCCTTTTCCGCGACGCCACCACAGGTCCTCCTCGTGAAAGGGTGGAACAAGGGCTCGGCGTGGTCGTTCCCGCGCGGCAAGATCAACAAGCAAGAACCGGAAGCCATGTGCGCCGTCCGAGAGGTGCGCTTCGATCTCTCGCGTACATCGAATCGAATCGAGCCGCGCCCTCGTTGGCCTGTTTCACATCACGCCAACGTCCGGGGACTGAATTCTCAATCTCGCTTTGTCGTCGTGCCCTTCGCGCGCGCGCGCCCGCCCCCCCCGCAGGTGCTCGAAGAAACCGGGTTCGACTTGACGCCCTACTTTCCTCGCGCCCAACTCGACCCCGCCTATGTCGAACCGGAAGGTCAAGAACGGACGCCGTACTACGTCGAACTCGTCATCCGCGAACAAAAGATCCGGTTGTACTTTGTCCCCGGGATCCGGGAATCGACGAGGTTTGAAACGAGGACGAGGAAAGAGATCTCGGTGCGTCCTTCTTTACCCCTTGCACTGTTCTCTCTCTCGCGCGAGCATGTGCTGCGTGATAGTTTGGCGCGGAGCTCGAAGAAAGGGGGCTGACGGAAAGGGGGCTGACGTGATACCCACCGACGCGCAGAAAATCGACTGGTTCCGATTATCCGACCTGCCGACGTGGGACCGCGATTCGAACCACCACCATCATCACCAGCGAAAGGGGAAAGGCGTCGGCGGTGGTGCGGCGCGGAGCAAGGGCGAATTGGTGAATGGGAAGCAGGCAAAGTTTTACATGGTCACGCCGTTCATCTCGTGAGTACTACCCCCGTGCAGAGGGGAGCCTCTCTCCACTCCACTACGGCTGTCTTTTTCTCTCTCTTGTCGCCGCTGAACCTAGACAGAGTGCTGATTTGATGCGTACGGATCGTATGCGTGCGTGTAGGCACTTGAAGCTCTGGATCGACCGGAACAAGCCGCGAAACATTCCGGCGCGGACTTCGAACCCGGATTCGCCTTTACCTCAACCGGCCTATGTCGCGCCCGAACACCAACAGCAGCAGAAGCAGAAGCGGCAGCAGCAGCGCCAGAACCACTTGCGCGATTTTGCGCTTCCCGGGGGCCGGCAATTGCAACCTTGGTCGGCGACCGGAGAGGACGAGGACGACGACCATCCGACGAATCATTTGCCTTCGGATAGTGAAGTGACGGAGAGCACCGAGACCGAAGAGGACGACGAGGAGGACGACTTTGGTGGCGGACCGCGTCATTGTCCGCCTGGCGAGGAGGCGGCGGCGGCGCAGGGGTGGACGACGACGCAACAAGGGACAGACGCGTTGCAAGCGTTGTTCTTTGGTGGCGGTGACGCCGCCAGAGGAGGAGGAGGCGCCGACGACGGCGAAACGACCCTGGTCCATCAATCCAGTTTCGCCGCGCCCCCTCTCCACGCCTTTACGGTCGGTCACGCCGCCGTCACCGCAGGCGTGCCGATCCGACCCCTCCCCGTCCCGTACCAATCGACCTCGTCGGCCGCCCCGTCGCAACTGTCGACGCCCAACTCGCACCGGTCGCAGTCTCAATCGACGATCCACGCGACGCCGCCTCAGGTCGCGTACGAGAGGCAACAGTCGTTCGTCCAACCGAAACCGAAACAGTCGGAGAATCACCAGACGAGGTTGCTCGAGTTGTTGACGGGGAGTGCGGCGACGCCTCCGCCACCTGCAGGAGCGGGCGCGACGACGGCGACGACGCGGTTGGCCGGAGCGATGGGAGGGTTGACGCTCGAATCGCCGTCGCCGCTCGCGCAGCAGTTGCCGCTCCCGTCGTCGCACGCCCCGCACGGGTCGTATCAGTACCAGCACGAGTATGACCACCATTCGGCGGCCGGTCCCGCTTCCTCTTCGTACGGCTACCAAGCGCAGCAGCAGCGTGACTCGCTTTCGCATCTTCATCACCACCATCATCCCGACCTCTTCTCGCCCGACCCGATTCACGGCTCTCCCGCTTCGGATCCCGTGCCGATGACGATGTCGACCGCCGCGCCAGTCTTTGTGTCGGACCTCGAAGAGTCGCAAAAGCAAGAGAAGCGCGACGCCTTGTTGAGGGCGCTCTTGTCGGTCGCGGCAAAGAGTCCGCCGCAACCGCCGCCGAGGGAATCGGACCCGCACGTTGTCGCTGTGATGGCCCCGCCGCTACCGAGTGGGCAACAGGAGCACGAGGCGAGATGGTATGCGCAGCAGGTACCGCCTCCGGTGGCATCGACGACCGGACCGGCGCCGAATGGGAACGGAAATGGAGGAGGAGGAGGAGGAGGCAGCTTGCTGTCAATCTTGAACGGCAACGCGACCGGGAACAACGGCGGCGCGCCTCCTCCGCATCCGAGGGCGGCCATGCCGTCCTTTGGCGTCGAGGCTCCATCGGGCCAATACACCCTCGGCAATTTCCAACCGTTTTCGCCCGTTCCCGTGCATCAGCAGCATCCGCACGCCTCGATCGCGCAGCCGTATCCGCCGCTCCATGCCCAGCAGCAATACGGCCCGGCATCGGGGATGGACGGACGGCCACCGATGCAGGCTCTCCACTTTCCCCACCAAGTCTCTACGGCTCAGCAGCAGCAACCGCCGTATGCTTCTCATCAACCGGCGTACAGCCAGCCGTCCTTCCCGCCCGTACCGATCGCCTCCGGCCCGCCTTTGCACTCTATGTTGCCCGCGCCGCCGCCTCAGAATTACCCGCAGCATGGCCAACCGCCCCATCCTGTCGTGCCGCAATTGCCTTTGTCTCTGCCGACCATGGCCGTTCAGCAACAGCAGCAGCAGTATCGTGCGGGACCGCCAGCGGCGCAGCAGCAGGGGCAAGGGAACGCGGGGCAGCTCTTGGGCTTGCTGAACGGACGCGGTTAGGGGTTCGACGGCTGCGCCGTTCTCGCCTGCAATCTCCCTGTCACGGTCTCTCCCCTTGGAAGAAGCAGATTCGAGTCGGGATGAACAGCGATGTACGATAGAGAGAGGATAACGTCTAAGATCTGCTGCTTCTGCCATTTGACTTTTTCGGACGTTCGGCTGGATTCCGCTTTGAGGCGGGTCCGCCCTTTTTCGCCCGCTCGTAGAGCTCGTCAAAGCGACCCGTCGCCTCGACCATGTCTCGGAAAGCGCCATCGGGCTTGTCTAGAAGCGCGACCGGCGAGTCGAATTCGACCACCCGGCCTGCCCGCAGGACGAGGATCCGATCGAAGTCGATAATTGTATCTGCGTGGCGGCATTGGTGAGCATACACGCCTTGCGCGACGTCTCGGAACGCGGCTTACCGAGGCGGTGAGCAACTGTCAGGTTTGTGCAGCCCGAAAATTCCTCGCGGATCACCTTCTGCACGAGCTCGTCCGACTCGTTGTCGAGACTTGCCGCTGCATACACGCCAGGTGAGTCATTCAGGGGCAACGAGACATGCGTTCCTGCACGTACTGGCTTCGTCCATGATGATGACCCGCGAGCTTCGCACAAGAGCTCGCGCGAGACCGATCAGCTGCCGCTGACCCTGACTGAAATTGCTTCCCGAGCTGGCGACGGGCGTGTCGAGCGAGACATTCTTGCTCGACTTGGCGATTCCGCAGCGCTTCAAGGCGTTCCAGAGCGTGGCATCGTCGTGTTCGTCCGTCGGGTCAAGGTTGCTCCGGAGCGTCCCCGAAAACAGGGTCGGGTCCTGCAGCCAAGGATGTCAGCTCCAGGGCTGCAGAGGGAGGACTTGATCTTGAGGCACCTGAGGGACAAGGGTGATCCGAGACCGGATCGCGTTAAGGTTGGTCTCGCTCAGCTTGCGGCCGTCGATGGTGATGTCGCCTCCCGAAGTCAGGATGAATCGCAGCATAGCGAGGGACAAAGTCGACTTTCCACAGCCTGACGGGCCGACGATGCCGACCTGCAGTGAACCCGATCAGCGACACTCCGTAGGTGGGACTCGCTCTTCGAGCTCACCTTCTCTCCCGCCTTGATCGTGAGCGACAGATCGTGCAATACGTCCTCGCTGTCCGGACCGTACTTGGCAGAAAACTCCTCAAACTGAGGCGGGTGTATCGCGATATCAGTAGCGGAGCAGGCAGTGTCCAGTTGCGCTCGACTCACCTCGATCGAGCCAGAGTCGGGCCAGGACGCGGGCGGCGCTTTCTTGTCTGTCGATTCCTCCTCCACCTCGACTTCGGTCGAGTACTGTATGATACGCTGCACCGAATTGAGACTGAGCTCATTCTTGTTGATAGCCCTGACGACGTATAGGATCCTCGACGTAAATTCGAGACCTGCACGAGGTCGTCAGCGCGCCAGTCGCCTGGAGCTCGAGTTTTGGATCGAGAAACGTAACCTGTAGAGATGAGGAACCCAGTGATGCCCGAGCTGAGTCCCGAGGAGATGCAAAGCAAGCCGATAACGAAGGACACTAGAGCGCCCGTCATGTCGGCTCGCAGCTCAAGCCAGCGGTCGAGACCCTCCTCGCAGAGTTGCATCTGGAAGAGATGCGTTGTCAGCCTGAGTTCGCATGTTCTTTGCGCGCATCGCGTCACCTTGTTATAGCTGTCCGTCTGCTTTTTGTACCGCGTCGCAAAGATGTCGCTGCGTCCGAATGCCCGGATCGTTGTCACTCCCGCAGTCGAGTCGCCAAGCGTCGAGAACAACGGCGACCTCGCAGCCGACACCTCCTTTCGAGCCGCCAGCGCATTGCGCAGGTAGAGCCGACCGATCAGGGCGAAGCCTGCGCTGATGACGACCGCGGGGAGCAGAAAGACCGGCAAGACGACCGTGATGACCATTGCGACGAAGAGAACTTGAACTGAATAGTCGAACACGGGCTGCATGTTCTCGACCTGCTCTGTATCCTGCACTTCCGTGTCTTTGGAGAAGCGGTTCAGGACGTTTCCGAACGGGGCTGGATTGGGCGAAACTGTCAGCGAAAGAATCTCTCGACCCGAAGGGACAGAGGAAGGTCAGGGACGGACTCTTGTCCCACCAGCGGAAGGGCGCAGCAAAGACCCGGCGCGTCAAGCGATTGTGCAGCAATCGCGAGGCTCGGATAGCGCCCCAGATGAGTACCATATACATGGCGGTGAGCGCGACGGAAGCGATGAGCTGGATGCCGGCGTACAAGGCAAAGTACCGTGTGGCGTGCGCATCGCGATCAGGCGCGTTCACCCATCGACCAACGAACCAGCCCTATAGTAGCGATCGGATCAGCGATTCAAACGTTTTCCCGCGGCAAGATGTCGGACTTACCTGCGCGATCATGAAGACGTGCGCGACGATGTTGACGAGCGCGTACGTAGTCCAGAACGAGGCGCCGCCCATCGCGGCAGCGTACTGCCGATAGACAGAGAAAGAGATGCCGTTACCAGAGCCGGACAAATCGCTCGCATCGACCGCCTGCTCGTCGCCGTGCTTGACATGAGCGCTGTGGAACTCGCGGCGGCTGCCACGGCTCACATCACTTCGCAGCGACGAAGACGAAGGCGAGCGGTGCAGGCCGTTCCGACCGGCGTCCAGCGTTTCAGAGGGCGGTCGGGCGGAAGCGACCTTGCCGTTCCGGAGCTTGATCAGGAGCTCGCACGAGTCAATACGAGTCGTGCACAGCTTGACGAAATGCGAGACGATGATGACGGTCCGATCATGGAGTAGCGGGCCGCAGAGACAGTTGTCGACGACGTGCGACACCATGTTGCTGGGCAAAAAGATGGTCAGCCCGGGCAGGCGTAAGCTTTCAAGATACGGTAAACTCACCTGTCGAGGGCCGACAAGACGTCATCGAGGAGGACAATCTTGCTCGAGGAGTAGACTGCGCGGGCGAGAGCGATCCGCTGCTTTTGGCCGCTATGCGAGTCGGACAGGTCAGTACACATCCCAACACGGGCTCGAGGCAGCAGGCGAGCCGACTGACCCGGACATCGACAAGCCTTTCTCGCCGACGCGGGTCTCGTCGCCTTGTGGCATCCCGTCGAGATCGTCTCCGAGAGCGCAGGCGTAGATTGTCTCGTCGTAGCGCTCCTCGTCGTACTCTTCGCCGAATAGAATGTTTTCCCTGATCGAGGTGTCCTGGAGCCAGGGGCTTTGCGCAGCGTAAGACACCGGCGAAGCGCCGTGTCGGTCTGACGACGTCCCTCCGTCGGTCTCGACGACCTTGATCTCGCCCTTTTTGATGTGGAGCTCGCCGAGAAGTGCCAATAAGAAGGCCGACTTACCGCTGCCGACGTCGCCTGCCACGATCGTAGTCTTCCCTCGCGGGATGACGAGCTCCTTCTTGCCGTCGCCGCCACTCAGGCGCAGGACGAAGCCTCCCCGCCTATATCTCGAAAAGGTGGCTTCGGTTCCCGCCGAGATGACGATAGCTGCGTCGTTCTCCTTGTCACTCCTTTCATCACGAGCAACAACCTTGACGGGCTCGTCGTCGAGGTCTTCGGTTTCGGTGAGGAAGCCAGTGATGCGGTCGAGGGAGACGCGCGCCCGCATCCAGGCGGACAGGAGGTAAGTCGCCGAGATGACGGCTTCGCGGAGCAGACCGAACAGGCTCATGGCGGTGAAAGCCGTGCTCGCCGTCAGAGTCTGCTTCTGCGCAAAAATATAGCAGCCAAAGGTCGACAGGGTGACGACAGCCGGGACCCCGGTCGAGAGGAACATGAGCCCTCTGTCAACGTGTCGACGGTTAGCATGCTTGCAGGCTCATCAGCAACGGTGCGCGGGAATGAGAGCACGTACGCATAGACCTTTGCGCGCTTCTTGACACGCGCGAGCTCGACCTGGCGAGCCTCATCGATCCGTTCCATACTGGGCTTCTCCCACGCGAACATCTTGAGAGTCCGAATCGAGTTCAGGAGTTCCTGAACGAGCGTGATTCGCCGGTCGGTCGCCTTCATGATCTCCTCTTGTACGGCACCGTATCGCTTCGAGACGAGGTTGGAGACGGGTGCGAATAGGACGATCTGCAGTGCGCGGGAGCGACGTGTTCGTGGGAACGTCAGCCGGGCAGGCCAACTCGGGCGCGCGGACGTCGAACGCACCGAGCCGAGGGCGATGAAAGCCGACCATCCGAGGAGAACGTATAGAAAGATGATCGAGACGACAAGCTTCGGCAGGACGGCGTACATCTGAAGACCGGTCGGAAGCGACGAGGTGATCGTATCGATGTCGGTCCCCACGAGGTCTGCTCGCCGATACCTGTAAGTACACCTGTCTTCTGTGTGTATCGAGGCGAGAAGACGCACTGTTGACGCGCCCGACCGCCTCACTACCGCCTCCGCCACCTTTACCGCCCTTCCCGTCCTTGTCGCTCTGCTCCTCCTGCTTGATGCTCGTTCCGCCCGCCTTGATCCGCATCAACTTGGCGTAGATCGCATGTCCAAGGATAGCGCGCAACCGCAGCCCGAGCTGGGCGACGCGATACAGGGCCGCTTGATTGCAGACGGATTGGGCGATTGGCGCGATAAAGATGAGGAGGACGAACAGGTAAGGCGAGAGGCCGAGCGGGGGCGCTTCGGATTGCTGGACGTAGCGTAGAAGCTGAGTGCAGATGAGCATTGTCAGTCGGAGCTGCCGGACGATGCGATTCTGACCAGGTCTGACCAGGTTCATCGACAACGGGCTCAGGAAAACGAAGGCGATCCAGCCCGTGGCGAAAGCGACGATCTCGGCGATATCGCGCTTGTACTCCCAGACGAACTCTCTGCCCCGGCCGATGACGACCTCGCGCTTGGCGCGCGTCCTGTCTGCGCTCCGCGCCGGCTCGTCGCTCTCCCAGCGGAACCGACCGAGAACTTGGTCGGAATGCAGATAGTCGGGCAGGGGCGGCACAAAGTCCTTGAAGGTGACCGAATCCGACTTGAGGGGCAGAACTCGCGCCAAGAGTGAGGATGTGCGAGCGAAGTATCGGTACATCCGCCCCTCGATGAAGACGAAGAAGAGCCGCGACAAGGGCGCAGCGGTCTGCACGGGGTGCGGCTGCGCGCCCGGCACTTCAGGCACGTACGATGTCGGAGTGAGGGCGAGCAGAGTCCCGAGGAGGAAGATGAGGGCACTTTGGACGAAGCCCAGGATGTGGAATTGGGATCGGCGCGGGTGATGAACGAACAGAAACGGGAGGAGCTGCACATGAAGGCCGTCAGTCTGTACGTACAGCTACCGTACAAAAAGACGCACGACATACCTCCACGTCAAAGACGACGACTGAGAGCAGACAACTGAGGACGACCTGCTGCGCATGCACGATCGCTGCGAGTCGGCCGTCAAGCATCTTCGCCGTCCCGATCAGGGCGAAGTAGAACTATTGAGTCCAGCGTCAGCGTCTGCTATCATTCTGCTCGATAAAGAACTCACGACGACGGCAATGATGCCTCCCTCGTAAACCCGTATCCAGCGGTATTCCGAGCCCTCTTCGAGACCGACGAGGCGCACGCCGCTCGTTACCAGGACGGCAGTCGCGACAGTCACTTGGAAGACGCCGAGCAAGAGGTTCCGCCCGTGTCCGTGCGGGTGTGCCGTGCTCACGCGTGATGACGTTCCATTCGGCTTTGCAGCCGTGTCACCTGGCAATAAGCTCTGCTGCTGCTCGTGGGCGACGCCATAGTCGCCTCGGCTCTTTCCTTCGTCTCTGCGTCGTTTGGCGGCCCGAACGTGGATGTAGGCGACCCAGGCGAGCGACAAAAGCAAACACAGGCCGACGGCAATGTGGGGGAGTACCGCGAGCGCTATGGGCACGTCGCGCTGCCCGGCGTAAGCAGGCGGTGCACCGAAGACCAGCATCAGTGCTAGCAGGTCTCTCACGCGGGAAAGAAGGACAGCGAGCGAGTGGCTTGAAGTCTGCCTGCGCCTCAGGGAAAAGGTTTCACATGCTCGCACACCGTTGGCACGCTGGCTACACTCTGCAGCGTATGAATGGCATGCTCTTCATAAGTATGCTACTAGCCGCAAAATTCAGGTCGCGCTAGATAGATTCGGACGCGTTTTCAGGAGATCGTCCCGCTTTCCAGCGAGATGGACGACCGGCCCTCGACAAACGGGGCGAGCAGCAGCGCCGCAACAGCCGGTATTGCTATCGGGACAAGGTACTGAAGCACAACTGTGTGTAGAGCAGAAAATCGGCCATCAGCCGAGGCGGTCTCCGAGGAGAAGGTCGCGCCATCAAGCGCTGGACTGCAACGCACCCTGCTTGTAGGCCACCGGAGGACTCGGAGGCGCCAGCACTTCCTCGCCAAGGGTGTTTCCAATCGATGCATGCTCGGTCCGGAGCAAAAGCGACTCTTTCGCTTCGTCTCCTTCGCTCGTCGCTGCGGCGGCGGCGGAGGAAGCAGTGTTGCGAGGCTGCTTTGGCGGATCGTAGTTGCGGTTGATCTTGATCCAGATACCAGAGGCGACCCTGATGATGGTTGGTCCCAGCGTTAGCGCAGGTGCCGGACGGTACAGCTGGGAGCGAAACTGCGACAGCACGCACCAAAACACGCCGGTCCAGCCGAGCAAAGACACGCTCGCGAAATTGCCAAAGATCCCGGCGTTGATCAGGATGCTCAAGAACTGACGGACTGTCATGATGAGAGAGGACGAGAGGGCGCCCTGCGTTGCAGCTCTTGTAGTCAGTCTTTTGCGCCACTTCGGCGGAGAGGCAGGACTGCCACTCACGAACGACGCAATCGTGTTTAGCAGGACGATCAACCCGAGCGCACTCGCCGCTGAAAAGACGGAAACATCCCAGATCAAGCTCGGACTCGTCAACAGCAGCTTGACGTTGGGCCAAAAATCACCAACAGCCGTCGAGGCGACCGAGGCGGCAACCGCGATCGAGGCGCTAAACACGTTGGTCCAGATCATTTGATCGAGGACGGGCGACTCGGGACCGAACGGGTCGGACGAAGAAGGGTTCTTGCCAAAGACGCGCTCTTGCGTCGTACTGACAAGGCCGTCGAAAAAAAGATAGCCGACCAAGTATGCCGCCCCGAGGATGCCGGCCAAAGCCGAGTGGTCGCTCAAGGACGACGTCTTTGGGTGAGATCCATGCGACATTGGTGGAGCTGCGAAGAGGTACGTGGCGCAACTGCGCGTTTCGACGCACGCGAGACGTCAGCTCGTTCCTCCGAGTGAACACTTGTCCATCGCTTCCAGCAGTGCTCACCCGGCGAGAATGACGCCCGCCGCCACCCACTCGCGGATCATGTACTTTTTGCGCCAGACAACAGCACCGACGATGAGGACCGGGACCATCTTGCTCGTCTTGGCTGCGGACTCGCGCACCTCCGTCAGCTGAGCATTTTAGTCCGCATGTGCTCGAGAACGGCCTACCGAGCGACTGGGTCGTGTATGAAACGTACTGCAGGATGGCGGCGCGTCAGCCAGCTTGAGACAGCAAAAGACCTCGATGTCGCGCGTACTCACGCGAAGTGCTTGGTACTGACACGAAGTTGACAGAAAGTTGCACAGTGCGACCAAGGCGTACCTATTGTACCATTACGATTTGTTAGCCGCTTCCGATGATCATGCGCACTGCGGGACGAGCCGCGCCAGCTCACGCAAAGTAAGGGCTCGCCGGCTTGAGCCGCTGAGCAAACGACCCGTTCTCAGGCTGTTGCCGCGTCTTGTGCATGAGGATCGCCAACCCACTCGAGGTTGAGAAGAGACGGTTGAACACGATCAGGAGGGACGACGAGGTAAAGTGCTCCTTGTGCGGGCCTGTTGCATGAGCGCAGTCGCGGAGAAAAGTCAACTCCGAGTTCTGGCGCGCTTACGGCGGAAGAACTCACTGTAGGTCGAGCTCTTCATGATCTTCTCTTGCAGTACGCCATAAAGACTGTCGAGTGCAGGCTGTTGGTCAGCAAAGACCCGATCGCCACAGTGGGGATGTAGAGGTGGAAATGACGGGACAGGCTACGCACGAGTAGATGCTGATCAGACCAGCTGCATGCAGCAGCAAGCTCGCGCGTGTTGTGATTTGGATGTTGACCATACTGTTGTGTCAAAGCCACGAGAGCACTGCAGCAGTTGGCAGGCAGGAGCTTCTCGGGCGCCGTCCTGCGAGCTCGGGAAGGTGCGGCAGTCGATGCAGGTGCAGCGGACCGAACGCGGCGAGAGCTCCAGTCGGCGCGTGTTGAGTCGACCCGGCCGGGAAAGCTGCGCAGTCGGCTGTACAATTCTGTTGTGTCGAAGCAGTTCCGCTGCCGTCGGCCCTTGAAGGCGCTGATCCTCCCGTCGCACAAATTGCTGCAGCCTGGTCGGTCGCGGAAGCCTTGGCTCTATAGCAGCTACAAATACCAACTCTGTCGAGTGCGAGCAGCGAATGCTCGAGCAGACCTTCGTAGAATTTGGCTGCACACCAGCTGGCGAAGCGGCGCGCCATTTCGGTTCCCGAGGCCGATCGCGAGCCGTTTCGCGCCGCGCAGCCGGGACGCGGTGCCATGCAGGCCGGCCCGACTGTCCCGATGCGGTGCTGCCAGCGGTAAGCAGAACAGGGGGTAATTTGTCTTGAAGGCGAGCGGGAAGATCGAGCTTTCGGTGTAAGCGGTACAGTGAAGCGCCTGCCAAGTCAAGATCAGAGCAAAGCAATCAATTCGCGCCGACCCGGGGAAGAACTCCCCACGCTCGGCAGTCAGTGCGCGAGCCACCTTAAGGTGCGAGGTCCCTCAGTTGCTGGCTCTTTCAAACCGCGTGAGCGAGCCTGTGCGCACTTGTTTCATGCGCCTTCGTATTGTTCCTTGTCACTTGCAGCTGGTCGGCGAGTCGTCAGCCAGGACAAGGCGTAGGAAGTGACTGCAGAATGGAAACTCCGAGCATTGCTATCAGCCATGACCGTGCGAAGCGAGAGAGAGCGTCCCGCTGGACGTTTGTGACTCCCCACGACCTGCTTGAGAGCCCATAGGCGACGTCAGTAGGGCACGAGAGTATGAGCATGTCACCCGAGCGGGAGCAGCGACAGCGTACCCGCCAGGCCGCCTCTGCGTAATGGGACTTGCTTCTGTGGCGGACGCCGACTTGAATGGACCGGGTCCTGGACAAGCGCAGCTGAAATGTCAAGGCAAAGTGCACATGTTTAGGCGAAACAGGATGAGGCAGATCGCCTGAGTTGAAGCGTGAGCGGGTCCCCGAACGCAGGACGTCTCCGAGAGCTGGAGCACGGAGGCGAGCGCCACGGGAGGTAGCAGCGTCCCGATCACGCAGAGCAGTGCAAACTAAAGACAAGCTGTCTTCGGCGGCGCGGTGTCGAGGATTGAGTGAGGGAGATCCGTGCTGCGATCGCCCCATGGCGAATCTCGCGATGACAGCTCGCCATACCGAGATTTGCGACCGCGCGTCCGTGGATCGTCTTCTCAGCGCACCTTCAGCGATCGCGAGCAAACCAGCAGCCAGCGGAGTAGCGTCTGCGAGCGCAGAGGGAAAGCCGGGCGAGGGAACAGTTGAGACATCCTGTAGAACGCGGACTCCCGGGGGAGGGAGCGACATGGCCGCAATACCGTCTCACGCGCTTGGTAACACCCAGCTTTCACGAGCAGCAGAGGTCAGCAGCTCGAGCGAGGAGAGCGGGCTCTTTCACGCGCATCTCCAATCCGCCTTCCATCCCACCGACGTACCTCTGAACACGCGCAAGAATGCAATTGCCAGGCCAGCCAGCTCGTAAACCGATCGTGCCACCCCCGATCCCGCCTAGCAAGCTTCCTCAGCACGTCGCGCCGTCTCGACTCTCTCGCGCAACCCAAATCTTTGCCTTTTCCCTCGCGACCGGTGAGCACGCTGCCATGCTCGACGAGGACGAGTCTAGAGTTGACACGAGGCATCGAGGCGACCAGGTATGACGTTCTACGCCGTGCTGCTGTACGACTTTGGCCCGCGCGAGCATGTCTTCATGCCGGTCAGTCCTGCCGCGCTCGACTCGACTCTCACTCTAACGGCCGTACCGGCTCGACCAGAGTGAGGAGGCGACGGACGACTGACTGCCCTTCATCGCTCGCAGCTCCGTCGCTGGGTCGATGACCACACCGCCTCGCTCTTCACGCTCTCGGACCAAGACCGGCAAGCCCTGTCTCCTCAGAAGGATCGCACACCGACGGTTCCCGCTTCCTCCGTCAAGCCGGATACGCGGACTCCGATCGAGTACTTCAAGGAGAACCCGTGGAAGAAGGGTGGCGACGCAGTAGAGGAAGGAAAGCGCGTTTGACGGGACGGCTGACTGAAACCCGGAGGCAAGTCGTGTCTGTCGGCTCTCTAGAACTCATAGCTGACGAGGCGCATCCCTAGATCTGGCCAGAGCCAGAGCTCTTGTTGTCTGTACCTTACTCGCATCCTTGCAAACCGCACTCGAAACATCCCGGTCGCTTGTTTCGCTCGATTCTCTTGCTCCTGTGTCGGCGACACGGCTGGTTGTCCTGGTGTCTGTGGACCGATCCTACAAGCCACGCTTCGGGAGCGCGTCCAGACGCATGTCTGGGTAATGACCGCCGCGACGCCACTGCTGGCCGCTTTATGCGATCGCTCGTGTATGCAGCCCAGTCGCGTGGGCAACCCCGGACTCTCGGGTCGCAATCCGCAGTGCTGCAGGCGATGACCCCAGATTCTGCCTCGAGCGACCACGACGTCAGAACTTAGAAGGCCGGATCTTTGGCTAAAGAGCATGTGCGATCTTGAGCTCGTACCGCCTTTGACGAGTCTCGTTAGGGAATCCACGAACCGAGAACTGTTGAAGCGGCGGGCGAGACCTGCTGCTTTTTGGATCGTCGTGATCGCAAGACATTTTGGCGGATATGATGAGACCCCGCGGACGAGAAGATTTGACAAGGCTCCTTCCGCTGGCTCGGTCCTCGGAGCTCAGCAACCCTCTCGTTTGAGGCTTCCCATCTACATAACCCAGTGCTACGATGTCGAATCGAGCCGTCGAGATCAAAGACCCTTCGCCGACTTCGACGATTGACGACCGCCGCGACTCTCGAGGAGGACGAGACGGAGCGATGGCGAGCGGCGTACCGTTCACCGACACTCGGTCGTCGAGCCTCGCCGCGAGCGATGAAGCCATCCTCGCGAAACTCGGTTACAAGCAGGAGTTTGTCCGCGAGTTTACGAACCTGAGTGTGCGTTGTCCCCTTCGACTCCGAAGTCCGAGGAGTCCCCTCGGAGGAGGGAAGAGGAAAAAAAAACAATCCCTGCGACGATCCCCGGCTTCTTCGATCATGTATACAGCAGCTGACTCGTGATCCGTACAGACTATCTCGTTCGCCTTCTCCATCATGGGGTGAGTTGCCGGTCGAGCCGACGTGCGGAACGAGCGATTTCGAGGAAGGCCGCCTCCGAATTGCTTCTCGCCTTCCTCCTGCCTTCCGATGAGGCTATAGGGGCTACAGAGGATGCGCATAACCGTCCTCTGTATGTGCTGGGCGCATGGTCCTCCGAACCGGGACGCCAAAGCGGAGGAAGCGGGCCGAAACATCCGGGACTCGCTCTTCCGCTTCCCGCAGGCTCCCAGACTGACCCCCGAACGTCCGCGCACGTCTACAGAGTCGCCTCGTCAGTGATCACGACGTTCAACACGCCGTTCACTCTGTACACTCTCTAAAATTATTATCGCCGGACGAGAGCGTGGGCTGACAATGATTTGGATCGCAGAGGAGGACCCGCTTCCGTCGTTTGGTGCTGGTTTCTCGTGCGCATACATCCTCGTCCTCTGCGCTACAGTGTGAACATGCCTAATCGGTTACGAGCCGCACAGGGAACCTTCATGTGCTTCTGCTTGGGAACCGCGATCGCAGGTGCGGCTCATCGGTGAGAAGGCATAGCCGGCTTCCCGCAAACTGACACCCCTTCTTGTTCCACTTCATTCAGAGCTCGTCTCGGTGCGTGATATGCGGAAGTCTTGCCAGCTTCAAGCGACGGGACTGATCGGAAACTTCGCCTCTTGTCGCGCCCGCGTTCTGTTCCCTCCAACAGGCGTTCCCGACGAATGGCGGCCTGTGTGAGTCCGCCATGCTATCCAATGCTCGACATGCAGCTGCTGACATGACCTCAAAATTGTAGATTCCGCGTCCGTCTTTCTCGTGCCCCAGCGGTACCGCGCTTTCACCGGCTGGTCGATCGGCTGGTGAGTGGTTCCCCCGCCTGGCTCTGCCTTTGTCTTCTTACTGATCTGATGTCGCGATATGCAGGCTTAATCTTCTGGGCCAGGTCGCCGGTGTTGCGTCGACTGAGGTATGCTACGAATCGCAGGAGCGCCACTATTTGCTGGACGCCTCCTGACCCTCCCACCTCTACAGTTTGGACTCGCGCAAATGATCTTTGCTGCCGTGCGCCCAGGTCCGGGAACAAGTCAAGCTTTCACCGGGATTGACACTTTCCCGATTGCAGGTCTCGCTCGCCACCGACGGGAACTTTGTCGCGAACAAGTGGCAGACGTACCTGCTCTTTGTCGCGCTCTTGATCATTCACGGCGTCCTCAATGTGCGACTGCTCCGTCTGAAGCACAGCTACGAGACGCAGTGCTGATCAACCCTACCTTGCAGTCGGTCGGAACGAAGGCGCTCGCCAAGATGACTCAAACCTTTGTCTTCTTCAATCTCGGCACCGTGCTCGCTGTCGTCATCTCCCTCCTTGTCTGCACAAAGGAGAAGAACACGGCGAAGTACACTTTCACGCACACGATTAACGGGTCCGGCTGGAACTCTGAAGGTTTGACCTTCTTGCTCGGTCTCCTCTCTGTCCAGTGGACCATGTAAGTGCTGGCTCGAACGGGAACCGGCTCTCTCAGAGCTAACGCTACAACGCGCAGGACCGACTACGACGCGACAGCTCACATCTCGGAGGAGGTCAAGCGCGCCCAGGTCGCCGCTCCTGCCGCCATCTGGATCGCAGTCATCGGAACCGGCATCGCCGGCTGGATCTACAACATTGTCTTTGTTCTCTGCTCGGGCGACATGGCCGATACCGCGGACCTCGGCGTTTCGGGTTACGCGCCCGCTCAGATCCTGTGGATGAACGTGCCGCGCGCTCTGTTCTTCGTCCTCTGGTCCTTCATTTGCCTCGTCGCTTTCCAGGTTCGTTGGATCACATTTTCGCGCTTCTGTGCGGGTAAGGAGTCAACGGAAGCTTGACGAAGGACGCTCCGCTTCAACAGGTCGTCGCCACCGCGACTCACGCCAACGCTCGCTCGTTCCACGCCTTCTCCCGCGACAAGGGCATGCCCGACCGCGGCCTCTTCACCAAGCTTGCCAGGAACAAAGTCCCGATCAACGCTGTCTGGCTTGTCCTTTTCATCGCAGGTGAGTCGGCAATTTGGGCAGTCAAGTCATCGCGAACCGCTCTCCTGATTCTCCTTCTCGGTGCAATGCAGCTCTCATGGGCTTGCTTGTCTTCGCGTCCTATGTTGCCGTCTACGCCATCTTTGCGCTGGCCGCCATGGCTATGGGTGAGTGGCCTCTCCCGCCCGCATCCGCTCCCGTCATCGCCCCAGGATGTGGTCGAACGAAAGCAAATCAAGACTAACTTCTCCGCTCCCGCAGACGCATCTTACGTCATTCCTATCGCATGCTCAGTGTGGTTCGCGGACCACCCCGAGGTCATGTTCACCCCGGGACCGTTCTACCTCGGCAAGACCTGGTACGGATACCTCGGTGCGTTCTCACTTCCTTGCCTTTGCACTCGTCGGCCCGGACTGAGCGAAAGCTGACGAACGGTGTACCGCTCTGGCGCTTGCAGTCCGTTTCATCGCCGTGTTCTGGACCTCATTCGTCGTCATCCTGCTCGCGCTCCCGACGGTCATGCCCGTCTCGCAGAGCACGATGAACTGTACGTTCCTCGCGCCCCTGTTCGGCGCACGCGAGTATCCAACGGTCAATTGACATGAGCTCTACCTTTCACCTGCCGCAGACGCTTCGGTCGTCACGGGTGGCGTCCTGATCATCTCGTGGTTCTGGTTCTTCGCCGGCGGCCGCAAGCTTTACCGCGGTCCGAGGAACGTCCTCGCCGAGGAGAAGCAGCAGCACGCGCCTTCCAAGGGCGACGACCTCGTCGAAGGCAAGCAGGACAAGGACAGCGATAGCTTCTCGCGATAAATTTGCCACCGCGTGCGTCTTTACTTCTCCGCGTATCCTCAAGGCCTCATGATGGCAATGTCGTGTGCTGCGTCAATAATTCGCGCTCCTTGCTCATCCTTAGCTCTTCCCGCTGACCTCTGCACCATTCAAAAAGCGGCCCGACCGCACACCGACTTCAACCTCGTACCTAGTGTCTATCGCCTCGTCTCCTCCTTCGCTGGAATCTCCCACTCCCCCGCTCTCGATATATGATCCCTCCCTCAGCGCTTCAACGGCGCCTGTTCTCACTATGCTCTTCTCCTCCTCCTCGTCAAGCTTTTGGTTCCCTCTCCTCGGTTTCTGTCTTTATCCCCCTCATCCAGTTGAAGCAGGGTGTACAGTGTAGTATCAGCATTGCAGCATTCGGTTTCCAGTCTCAAGAACGCCTGCCTGTCTGTCGGAGAAGGAGAGCCTGCGGATTATGGAGTCGCGAGAATGCTTCATCGTCGCTCTCCTGCCCACACTCCTTTCTCCTACATTCGCGTGGGACCCTGACGTATCGCTCGTCTGACTCGCCTTCCTTGCTACCCAATCAGTCCGTCTCGGAGAATCGGCCGTTTCGCGCCATTTGCATCAACGAGTCGCCTTTTCTGTCTCGGCCTGCATCAACGCCTAGAGACTCGCCTCTGCAGGGACCGCTGAGCTCAACCAGCGATGAGTTGTCAGAGCATGCCCGCGCCCGCGCCCGCGCCCGCGATCGGGCTGACGAAGCTGCCGACCGAGTTGCTCGAGCAAATCCTCGCCGAAGTCTTCCCGTACGACGGCCCACGCAACAAGCGCGACTTGCTCGCTACGATGAAGACTTGCCGTCGACTGTACGCTGTCGGCCAGGAGCGCCTGTACCGAGCCCCTCTCCAGATTTGCCGTTCCGATGGCTTCGGCAGCCTCGTTGCGACGCTTCAGTCGAACCACAAGCTCGCGCTCGCCGTCAACGATCTCGCCACGCTTTCGGACGAGATCCAAGCCCACCAAATCGTTTCGCACTACAGCACCGATCAAGAACGCCAGCGAGTTTGGCACGAGTGTTTCGACCTTCAACTCGACTGTCTACGAGCCTGCACGAATGTCAGCAACGTCTCCGTACTCTTGAGCACTCGCCCCGACACGCCGATCATCGCCTCTCTGCTCGCCCACAACAGCCGGCTCCGACGCCTCGTGCTGGTCTTTGATTATCCGCCGTCGGCTGCCCTGCAAGAGGGACCGGGCGACCTCGCAGCGTTCAAGACCTGCCTTGAGCAGATTGCAGCAGCGTCGGCACTGTCGCAGGGACCTCCTCGTCTCACTCGACTCGAGCTTGTACCCGAGTGGCATAACTGCCCGACGCCGTGCCACCTCGGCGCGACTTTACGCGGCTTGGCGGCCCACTTGGTCCTCGACGTCGGGACCACGCACGAGCCAAGGATGTTGCGCTGCTCCCTGGAAGGACTCTTTGACAACGACGACAACGGCGACCGACACGATGACGCCGACAACATGGACCAGCTCGACGCCCGCCTGGACAAGCTTGACATTGTCGATTACGACGAAGACCGCAGTTCAGGCTCCGTCATTGACGCCTACGACGAGCTCTCGCAGTTACTGCCAGGGAACTGCCTCACTTCGTTCACCTTCGCCGACGGGATGCCGTCCCAAAGTTCCCGAGACATCGACTACATCAACCCTGATATGCCTCCAGTCCCGGCTTCAATCCGCTTTTTCACCCTCTTCCCTCGCGTCCGCCACCTCTGTTTAGCCGACTTGTGGCATATGACACTCCCACGCCTGCTCACGCTCGTCAAATCGTCGCCGAACCTAATCACGCTCAAGCTGCTCAACGGACGCTGGAACCTCGAACCGGATGACTTGATCTTCGTCCCGCCTGATCAGCTCTCGGCCTTCGAGGTGAACGTTGCCGAGACGCTCGAGACGCTCAAGTACATCGAGAAGGTCGACCTCGGGCTCTGGCCGTACGTGGTGGTACCGCGAGGAGGGTGCAACGACGATTCCGGCAGGGTCGGCTTGCAGGGCCGGCTGGCGGAGCGCGGCATCCAGTTGTCGGTGCACGGGTGCCACACGTGATGCCATCAAACGGGGTTCCAGTCGCAAGTAGTTTTTTGTTTCGCGGCTTGTCCACTCTTTACGCTTGAGAAAACAGTGTACCTTCCCGCCGAATTGACGCGTTGCCGAGTGCGCTTGTTTTTGATTCCGACTCTTCTCTTGGCGTCTGCAAGCTGTGGACGGACGGATCCTAGCAGCCGGGCTCTTGGCGAGAGGAGACGGGAGCAGTCGTCTTGTAAGAGCGATAAGCCCAGGTAAGAGACACTAGCACAAGGGACAGCGACGAATTCTCTCACATCGACCTGCGCACATCCTCTCATCGGCCCTGTCGTAGTGTAGGGGGCTTGGTGAAATTCGCAAAGAGGAGGAGAAACATGTCGATTTTTAGCGATGGGGCGAGCAAGCTAAAGGTGATGCGTTTCGAAGCTAGTGGGCGAGCTCGCCGCTATGAGCGCCGGCACCGACAAGATCAGCAAGACAGCCGCGGGATGCGGTCGTCCTGCCCCCACACGCACGAGGTGTGGATTCATGAGGTGTGCGCGCTCAAATTTGCGAAGGGACGGGCCCCAGGTTGCACGGGAGATTTGCAGGTGCGTCGACAGCCTCGCAGACCGAGTCGAACGAGTCGTGAGAAACTCGAGGGCAACCCTCACGGCTCGCATCCTCGTAAGTTCTCTAAAGCAGAGACTGAATGCCTCTCCGCGAGGTCTCGCGGGCCCGAGACGATGTGTACGGCGATTTGTCGGCGGGCAAATTCCAAGGCGAGGGAGCCTGACGTTTCCGGAGCGAGGAGGGCAGCGATCGTCCTTTCGTTTTTTGGTCGGGTTGCGAGAGCGTAAACAGTCGACGAACAAGTCGTGCCGGGTGGCGTGGGCCGTCATCGTACGGGAAGACATCGGGCGGGGATTTCGCTCGCTCGAGCAACTCGGTCGGCACAGCATCGTCAGCTCGATAGCGGGCGAGAGGACGCGGGCGGGCGTTCGCAGTGATCTCATATTGGCTTGACTCGACTTGGGCTTGAAGCGTAGAGGGGAGAGCCGCGTCGAGTGCGAGCGTGTCTCTGGTCAAGTGGTTCCGAGTCGCGAGTCCATAGAGAGTGCCGGCGGTCTCTCTCTTCCTCGTACTCACACCGGTCAGAGGCTCGCTCGTCGTATAGAGATCGACAACTGCGCCCGCTCTGTGCTTTGTTCGCTGCTCTGTCGACTCTCGTCGTCGTTCTCCCCACCACCGATCGAAACCTCGCACTCGCCTGCTCTCCCCTCCCTCTCTCGCTCTCTACGTCGCTTGACGATTATAGCCAGGGCGATAAAACTATCACCGACGGTCACCCCCTTTTGCCGGAAAGCGGATACCAGGCCAAAAAAGATGGGACGCAGGTTTACCGTTCGAGGGATCGACGCGTTCGGAAAGGTGCGCCCTCTTGGACTGGAGCGACACAGAAACTGGGGACCGGCACTGAACCATGCCGTCTCTCGCTCGCAGACGATGGAGGACGTCAAAATCAAGACCGGATTCGGAGGAGCCCGTACGCCTCTCCACCCTCCCCCCTTTTGCCAGGGACGCGTACACTGACGACGGTGGGATGCGCGCGCTCGCGCACACAGTCACGCTCGTCTCGCTCTCGTTGATCGTCATGTTGACGGTGTGGGAGTACATCGACTACCGGAGAGTTCACATGGTCAGTTTTTCTTTTCTCCTCGTCTCTCGCATGTCTCGGCGAGGTCCCACCGGCTCTCGACTGGCGGGGAAATTTGCCGTGGGCGATGGAGGAGGACGTTACTGACGCACGACGACGTCCTCCAGGAACCCTCAGTCTTGGTCGACCGGACACGGGGCGAAAAGCTCGTCGTCAACCTCGACATCACGTTCCCGCGGGTCCCTTGTTACCGTGAGTCGGATTCTTTCCCCTCCTCCCGAGTCAATACGTGAATAGAGTAACTGACTTGGTACACGCGCCGTCCGGACAACTTAAAATGAGGACAGTTCTGAGTATAGATATCATGGACATCTCGGGCGAGCACCAGCACGGTACGTTGGCTCGCCGACGCTCTTACGGACCGGAGACGTTTCGGTCGTCGAGTCGCCGAGCTAGCACGCTGACGACTATCTGCGGGACAGACATCCATCACGACCTGTTCAAGTCGCGGATCGGGGCGAACGGCAAAGTGATCGAGGAAGCCGTCAAGGGCAAAGAACTCGCCGGGGACGCCGAACGGATCGCGAGGCAGAAAGCGACTGGTTACTGTGAGTTTCCGCCCGCGTGCTGCTGCTGCTACCTCCCACGCGCGACTCGCGCGTGCGGGACTGGAAATACCCGGGGAGGCTCACTCGAAATCGCCCCTCCCCCTGCCCCTCGACGCACCAGGTGGATCTTGTTACGGCGGAACGCCGCCGACCGAAGGCCCGAACCCCGGTTGCTGCAATACGTGCGATGACGTTCGCGAGGCGTACGTCCGCCGAGGGTGGAGCTTTGTCAACCCGGACGCTGTCGAGCAGGTACGTGCCCGCGGCCATGATCGCTACGCCATGGGAGAGATGTTGAGTGCTGACTCCGTTGCTGAATCGCACGCCGCAGTGTGTCTCGGAGGGGTGGAAGGACAAGATTAAGGAGCAGGCTACGGAAGGGTGCAACCTGGCGGGCAAGGTCCGCGTCAACAAGGTCATCGGGAACTTGTGCGTCCCGGCGTCGTCGCCTTTGTCAGCAAAATGCGCTTCAAGAGCGAGCGCGCGTTGCTGACTTCTCCGTGTTCGACTCCGAACCCGCAACGCACAGCCACCTGTCGCCCGGTCGGTCGTTTGTGAGCAACAACCGGCAAGCGCACGAACTCGTCCCGTACCTCGCCGAAGGCGGCTCTCACGATTTCGGCCACGTCGTGAACCACTTTTCGTTCGCGAGCGAGACTGAGGACGAGTTTGTCGGGATGGGCGGGCGCAGGGCGAAAGAGGTGAAAAAGGCGCTCGGGATCGTGAACCCTTTGGATGGGATCAAGGCGCATACCGAAGAGTCGAATTAGTGAGTCCCCTTTTTGTTGTCCGGGGCGGTCGAGTCTGTACAACTCGAGGCGGGTGTTGAGCCGGCGAGCTGGACTGACTTCCGAACCCCTTTCTGGTGCGCGCGACTCGTAGCATGTTCCAGTACTTCCTCAAGGTGGGTCCGCGCTCGAGGCGCTTTCGACGCTTTGCACCCCAGCCTGCAAGACTCGAGTGCTGATCGCTCGTGACTGCGCGCCCCACAGGTCGTCTCGACCAAGTTCCAGTTCCTCGACGGGCGCGAACTCAACACGCACCAGTACTCGGTGACGCAGTACGAGCGAGACTGTACGTTCTCTCTCTCGCGCGCACACTCTCGCTCTCGGCACTGCGCACCACCTGGAATGGAGCGTGAGCGCTGATAGTCTTCTCGGTGACAACATACAGTGAGCAACAACAAGGTAATCGAGAAGCAGGGTGGACATCAGACGATGCACGGCTATGCCGGCATGCCAGGGTGGGTTCTTTGCCATCCCCCTGCGCCTTCTGAGCTACGTATCGAGAGCAGACTCTGACGTTGCTTGGGTCGGTCCGTGATCCTCACAGCGTCTTTTTCAACTACGAGATCTCGCCCCTCCAAGTCATCTCGCGCGAGACGCGCGAGTCGTTTGCCCATTTCGCCACCTCGCTCTGCGCGATCGTCGGTGGAGTGTTGACAATCGCCGGGTTGGTCGACTCGCTCGTGTATGGGCACATGAGGAGGATCCGAGAGGGAGGGGCAAAGACGGGACTTGGGTTCGGGGCGGCGCAGGGGAAGATGCTGTAGAGGGACCAAGGTCGGGGCGCGCGCGCATAGGGAGATTGGGTTTCTCTTGTTCTGCACCCGAGAGATGGGAAGGGCGGGCGGGACTCGCGTGCTTTGGGAGGTGAGACTTTGCGATTCTCGGAGGGTTACCCGGTCGAGCGATGCTTTCTTTTCCCCTTTTCATGAGCTGCGCGCCCCCTTGTTTCTCGACTCGCTCTCGTGATCGGACAGCGTTACCTCGATTCCTGGACCGGAAGCGATTCAGAACCTCGACAGTAAGAGCCCGAGTAGTCGACTTTCCCAGATAGTCGCTCAAAGTCGGACGTCAGTTTTCCGCTTCTCTGCCTTTCGTCCAGGGCTCGGAGTATGCCGAAAGCGAGTCCGAGCAAGAAGAAACCGACCAAGAGTGCCACCGTGAGCTGCGTTCGCCTCTCTCGAGGTCTACAGCGCGCTCCTCTGACCGCCCCGCCGTTGTTGGTTCAACCTAAAAGTTGCAGCAGTTCTCGATCTCGTCCTTCCTGCCCGCTGCGCCTCAGCCTCGCACGACGAGCAAGACTGGCTCGAAGCTGCCCAAGCAGGCGGTCGAGCGAGAGGACGACCGGTACGAGGTCGTCTTGAGCGACGATGACCCCTCGGACGAGTTTAAACGGCCAGTCGTTCCCCGAAACCGCGTAAAGCCGGCTGCTGCGACGCGGAAACCGACCGTGTTGGATCTAAGTACGTCTCTGACTCTGTACCAAGGCGTTGCGGGACGTGGCGAGCTGAATTATTGGTCCTCGTTCGGTCCCCCCCACCTCAAGCTGCCGACGACGACGACATTCAATACACCGGCTCTTCCAGCCCTGCCAAGCCCGCGACGAAGAGCAAGAAATTTGAGAAGGGCAAGGGTAAGGCGAAAGACCCCAGTCCGGAAGACGACGACTCGGCAAACGATGCGCAACTCGGCGGAGACGACCAACTCTGGGTCGACAAGTACGCGCCCGCTACAAAGGTACCGCTTCTTTCCCCCCCATACGAGCCGGTCACTCGTATGTGCACCTGACGGATGTCCGTTCGCGCGTGTCAGGACGACCTCTCGATCCACCCAAAGAAGCTCGCCGACGTTGAAAACTGGTTCTCGGAAGCGTTCAACCCGCTCAACCCGAAACTCGCGAAATACCGCCGCGTCCTCGTCCTGTCTGGACCGGCAGGCGCGGGCAAGACGGCCGTCGTGAGGATGTTGGCCAAGGAGAAGGAGGCCGAGGTCATCGAGTGGAAGGAAGGGCACAGCGGTCGGTATGCGAACGACGACACCGGTACGTTTGGCAGGCATCCAGGCCAAGACTGCGCGGTCACTTGCTGTCCTCGTAACAGCAAACTGATGCGCTTCGAATGCCGGCACACCTTTTGCCAACAGACCGCGAATCGCTCGTACACCGCTTCACGTCGTTCTTGGCTCGAGCGGGGATGGCGCCCGCGCTCGACTTTGGTCCGGACCCTACGCAACCGACCGCCTCGACTTCCTCTTCGTCCCAATCGCAAAAGTCCTTCTTCCCGCCGCCTCCGCGCCCCGTAAAGCAGAACTCGCGTCGGCTCATCCTCCTTGAAGACTTGCCCAACGTCTCTCACTACCCGACGAAGCTCGCGCTCCGTTCGGCAGTACAGCAGTACCTTGCTTCACCGCGCGTGACAGCGCCACTCGTGATCATCATCAGTGAAGCGTTGGCAAGGCCGGGAGATGAAACAGGGGGAGGAGCGGGGTGGTTGAGTGGGAACGGGAGGAGGGGGGAGAGTATCGATGCGAGGAGCGTCCTTGGAGTCGAGATTCTGAACAGTCCGGCGTGTAGGGAGATTGCGTGAGTCCTGGATCGAGGCGGCGGTGACGGCTGCGGGTGCTTCCTGCGCCGTCTGACGCGTCGCGTCCACGATGACTCGCTGACTCGCTGATTCGCTGACTCCACAGGTTCAACCCGATCGCGGCGACCATCATGCGTAAAGCACTCAACCGCACTCTCGATCGCATTTACGCGTCCGACTCGTCCACTCCCATAGCGCGCTCCTCCCGTCCGAGTACCGCCACTCTCGACCTTCTGATCGCCCACTCGTCGGGTGACATCCGCTCGGCCTTGATGAACCTCCAGTTCCTCGCGAGTGAAAGTTCCGAGGAGGGTGGGATGACGAGTCTGGGGACGGGAGCCAGGGGGAGCGCGGCGGCGAAGGGACAGGCGAGGGGGAAAGGGAAGAAGAGGAAGAGGGACGAGGAGAGCAGTGAGGATGAGGGTCAGGGTGGACGAGGGAAGGCGACGGGTAAGGACAAGGTCAAGAAACTGTGCGTCCATGTCGCTGTCGTGCTCGGATCCACGCGGTTCGCATCCAACGCGGGGCTGTTTGAACCGCGCGTTGCCACGCGCAGACCGGCTGTTGACCTCAACGCTTTCATGTTGATACAGCCTGCAATTCGTCACCGCGCGCGAATCTTCGCTGTTCATCTTTCACGCGCTCGGCAAAGTCCTTTATAACAAGCGTGCGTGGACCAAGCTCTCTCCGTGTCGATCAAGCCGGTGCCTTCCCTCCTGAGACGCCCGCTGATTCGCGAATGTGCGTACTGGTACGCAGGATGGGGCCAATCTGCCGACGACGACAAGAAGGATCTTGGACGACCTGGGATCGTACAGGATCGCGAATACGACCGTTTGCCGAAACACCTGCGGAACGAGTGGGACCGCGCGGCGACCAAAGTCGATCCCGACGTGAGTCGCTCGTCTCGATTGCAGTCCGATGCTACATCACTGGCCGATGATGGCTGTGATGTCAACGTCTCGCAGCTTGCGAACGAGCACTCAGAGCATTCTCCTATTTGCAGGCCGTCTTTGCCGAAGCCCCGCTCGACACCGACATCTTCCTCACTTATCTGCATCACAACTACCCGCCGTTCACGAACTCGATCGAAGAATGCAGTCGCGTCGTCGACGCGCTCAGTGCGGCCGAGTCGCTGATGAGCGTAAATGCCGAAGGGGAAGAGGTGAGTGTCGCGGCCGCAGAACCGTCGTCCGCATGCGTCGTGTGACGGGAATCACGGACTTCGGACGTGAAGAGAAGCGAGACGCGTCTACTAACACGGAACCTAACTGCAGGGCTACCGCCGCCTCCCGCTCACCTCGCTGTACGGCTTCCAAATCGCCGTCCGCGGCACGCTCCTCTCATTGCCTTCCCCGGTCCCTCGGCGCCGGCAAGTCCTCCGCAAATCGGAACTGTGGGACAATTTGCGTCTCCAGCGGCAGAACGAGGAAGGCGTCGACGAGGTCATGGGACTCGAGAGGAGGCGGGCGATGGCGAGGATGGCTCTGGGCGGCGAGGGCACGCAGCGGAATGGTGGCAGCAGGGACGGGGAGGGAACGCTGGGTGCGAGTGGAGGGATGGGAGAGCTGAAGAAGACGATGCTGTGCGAGACGGTGGCTTGGCTCGGGGTCATCAAGCCGAAAGGTGCGTCCAAGACCGATATACTATTCGCTCGATGTACGTGCGTCTACGAGCGTATTAGCTGATGATCTGCTCTGAGAGGATGCACAGACTACCACAACGCGTTCCTTTTGGACCTGGCGACTTTCCCGCCGCTCGACGGGCCCGAGCAGGATCTTTTGACCGGCGCCACGCTCGGCGAGAAGGAGACGAGCCTCGAAGAAGTCGACGAGGGCGTCATGGTCGACACGAGCTCAGGAGGCGACACCCCCCGTGGACGTCGAGCTAAAGCAGGAAGGAGCGCTTTGCAGGAAGTCGAGCAGGACGACGACGAAGAGGTGGGCACGGGAGTGGCGGACGATCTCGCTGCGACTGCGGCGAGACGGGCCAAGGACGCGGCTTTCCTTTTCGACCCGGAAGACGATATCGACGACGTCTGATTCCTGTAGTCTCCACCGCATACATCTTGCTTTCGTTCTAGGCCTGCCGTGCTCGCCTGGTCGCCGTGCGAGTGAAATTTTTTCTCGGACGACTGTCGCGTGAAAGTGTCGAACGACAAACTTTCGAGTCGCCATCTCTCGCTCGCTTCACCGTAGCGATGCGGCTCGTTCCACACTGGGAGGAGTTACTGGTCGTCTGCGCGTATGCCGCGCACGTCGTCGTCGTTCCCGGGACCAAAGTCGAAGAGTCGTTCACTCTGCACGCAACTCGCGACTTTCTGCTCCGCGGAACCAGCTCGGACCAGCTCGAACGCGTGAGCTAGGGCCTCTGCTTGATCGGGTACAGGTACCTGCAGCTGACGAGAACGCGCCTGCAGTTCGATCACGTCGAGTTTGAGGGAGCCGTGCCGCGTTCGTTCGTTCCGCCATTCTTGCTCGCCAGCTTGCCGACGCCCGCGTTGCAGTTAGCGGGCCAAGCGGGGCTCATCAGAGACGGAGTAGACGCGCAGGTCATCGGTAAGCTCCTCGCCTGCTTGGCCTCTCGCGCTGCTAGGCTGACCGCCGCGAGCGTCTTTCCCAGTCCGACTCGTCCTCGCCTTTGTCTCGGCTCTCGCGCTCATCTTCCTTTCGAGGCGCGTTCGTTCGACGTATGGCGCACGGATCGCCAAGTACACGCTCGTCTTGTCGGCGACGCAATTCCACGTGCCGTTCTGGGCGGGCCGGACCGTGCCCAATATGCTCGCTTTTCCTCTCGGTGCGCTTCTGCCCGTCCTTGAGATGCAGGACGCTCCAGAGGCTCACGACCGTATTCTTGGCCGCAGTTCAAATCGCCATGGGCTTGTTCATCTCGCCTCCGGTCCTCCAAGCCCTCGCGAAACCCCGCTTCGCAACTCGCCGAAACACCCTCCTCGGGTTTGCGATCCTCACCTTTGCCGCCCTTGTGATCCGGCTCGAGCTCCTTGCTCTCTTGGTGCCCTTTGCGCTCGAGAACTTGCTCCAGGGAAGCGTCGGCTTTGTCGAGCTGGCGGGTACTGGCATCGTCGCGACGGCAGCTAGTCTCGGTGAGTCGGCAGTCTTGTTCTCAAGATGCGCCCACTCGGTACTGACTCGCCCCGCACACAGCTACGAGCGTGGTGGTCGACTCTCATCTCTGGCGGACTTCGACATGGCTGTGGCCGGAAGGACACGCGTTCTGGTTCAACGTCGTCGAAGGGAAATCCTCCGACTGGGGTGTAAGTCCCAGACGGCGCCCCATTTCCGTCATTCTGCGTCATCAAGCTTCTGACATCTGCCCGTGTGCAGGTTTCTCCGCCTCTGCACTACTTCACTTCGGCACTTCCAAAGCTCCTGCACCTTTCCCTCCTTCCGGCGGCATTTTCGTTCCTGCTCGACCGGAGATCGAGGCGCCTTCTCCTGCCCTGCATCGTATTTGTCGCGCTCCTCAGCGCGCTCGAGCATAAAGAGTGGCGGTTCGCCGTCTACGTGGTGCCGGCGTTCACGGTCGCCGCGGCGGGAGGGATCGTCGGATACGGCGCTTTGTCAGTTGACCGGTTGCCTTCACCAAGCACGCCGCAGATCCGATGTGCTGACGCGATAGCGATATGACAGCACCGGATCGGCGCGTCTTCGTCGCCTCGCCCTTCTCGCCCTCGTCGGCGCCAACCTCCTCTTTACCGCTCTCGGCGCGCTCGCCTCGTCGCAGAACTACCCAGGCCTGGCCGCCGTCTCGTTCCTGACTCAGCATCTCGCGAACGAACGCGGCAAGTTCTCGCCGGCAAACGGAAAGCCGGTCAAGGTTCACGTCGGAATCGAGGCCAAGATGACAGGCGCGAGCACTTTCGTCCTGTACGATCAGGAGGGCACGACTCCGGAAGGCGACAACGAAGCATGGTACTTGACGCCGAGAACGGTCGGCGCTACTGCCATCATCGTGTACGACCGATCTGAAGCGCCTGCCCTCTCGACCTTGGATGGCTTGTCCCGCTCCGGCGAGTACGACTATGCCCTCGTCGATGCCGCTGCGGCAGATTGGACTCTCTTCGACACAGGCGACGCAAGTGGCGCTGAGTCGGTCCGAGTGCTGTACGAGGCGCCGACTTTCGCCGGCTTCGATTGGCGAGCGGTGGTCCTGCGCGGCCAGGTCGGCGACTTTGTTAGGACGAGGCCGTCTGTGCGGGTCGTCCAGTTCTCTCGGACTGATGCAGCATAGAATGTAGAACCTCGTTCCCCGAGCGCAATCCTCGATACCCTTATAGACTATCGGGCCGGACTAGGCGCATCGATGGGTTTTTCTCCGAGACGAATGCCATCCATGACAAAACCGCCTCTCGCGCGAATCACAAGCTGAACAGGATGCAAGCGCAACAAGCGTTTCGCGACAGTCCGCTCCTCCTACAGATTTGCCGACGAGGCAAAGTCCGATCCTCTCATCTGCTCGGAAGGCTGCCAAGCTCCGAACAGAGTGTCGTTCTCTTCGGGCGTCGTTTCTCGGGGCGGGTCAGCCATTGGCCATCCGGCCGCGATCGCCCAATCGAGCGGGGTCGCCATCGTACCGCCCAAATCGCTCGCAAGGTGCCGATCAAGGTATTGTTGATACTCGAACCGGTAGCTCTGCTCCTCCTGCTCTGGGTTTGGCTCATCGAAAGGTAGGGACATAGTGACGAGAGGAGAGAGCATGACGTTCTCGCCCTTGCCGATGCGGTCCGGGTTGAAGGCGCGTCGAGCTGCTGGCCAGATCTCTTCGGCTTCAGGCGACGAGCGCTTCGTGCCGCACGTCGCGCGATCTTCCGCGGCCGAGGGCTCTTCGTACCAAGTCGAAACCGCAGGTAGGCTGGTCGACTCGGAACTGCGACCTGGCGTGTGAACGAGCATCTCGTCAAGGACTAGCGGAAGGAGTCGAGTAGGCGTGCCGTTTAGGCCGGTCGATTCGGATCGCGGCGCTGGGACGGAAGGCATCCTCGGAGGGCTCGGTGTCAGTCCCGAGAAAGGTTTGTAAGGCTCCGAGGTTGCTTTGACCGAGACGGGTGGAGCGGGCGCTTCTGCACAGTTGGCGGCGGCGGTAGCAGGGCTCTCTCGACTGTACTCGAAGGGCGCCATCGGTTTCGGTACAAGCTGCACATGCGCTCGTGATTGCAGATCAGAGAAAGGCTTGCAAATGTTGGTGCGCGAGTACCACGAGCTCGACTCGGCAGAAAGGCGGTGCGTCGAAAGAGTCGGAGGCGCAGCAGCAGCCGGTGTCGGTTTCGGCGAGACGGTGTGCTGAAGCGCGAGCTGCTCCACGTGCTCGTGCTTTGACAGAACAGGCACAAGCTTGATCTCGTCTTCCTCCGTGCCTTGACTCGCTGCGGCGGGAGGCGAAGACTGCGCGACACAATCGGATTCTTCAGGAGGCGCGGTCGAGGGGCAGTCTTGTTCGGATCGCGCAGACAGAGCGGTCGAAGCTGGTTGAGACTGATCAGGCAGGTTCGAGAGCCTTCCATGAGCATCATCGCCAAAGTCGATGCCGAGTCCGATGCCGATTCCGCTGTCAGCAATCTCGGGCGGATCGACCTGTTCCGCCCCCGATGCAGGTGTCGACATCCAGACAGTCGGGCGCTCAGAGGTCGACTCCTCGGCGATCGGATCTATAGGCGTATTCGAGCTCGGTAGAGGCAATCGTCGAGTCGAGGCAGGCAACGTTGAGACCGAAGCAGGCGGGCGAGTGAGCCAAAGCGGATCCGGAGTCGGCGTCTTCCTGACCGGGAAAGGCGGCGCGGCCCTTCCGCTCGGCGCGATCGCAGGCACAGCTGCAGGCCTCGGCAGGTCGACGCTCGAAGGGACGAGCGACGGTGGCGAAGAGGCGCGAGACGATTCGAGCTCGGGAAGACGGCGCATCTGTGCTTGAGCTCGAGCACGAAGGCGTGGATCTGCGCTCGTGGCAGACGTAGGTAACGGTCCGGCTGAACCTGAGTCCGAGACCTTGCTTGCAGCAGCCGGCGTGGGCGGAGGCGATAGAGCCAAGCTCGCCGAGACGGTCATTGCTGGAATAGCCTTTTCGTCCTCCTTCTTCGGGACGCCCGTCTTGCGAGCCGACAGCGGTGCGCTGGGATGAGTCGTGCTCGTCTGCTGTCGGCGTAGCACAGCCTCGGGTTTGAGGCCGATCTGCGAAAGTTCGACCGAAGCCTTGACGAGAGCCGACACGAACAACGACGTCGCTGCTGGGCGCGGTCCAAATAAGTCAGCATCGCCTCTTTAGATCTAGAGAGGAAAAGGTCCCGGCGTGGGCAGATCGGGAGAGGCAAGGTACTCAGCGGGTTCCAGCCAGACGACCAATCCTGCTTCCACCTGTTTTCCCACCTAGCCTCGACTTCCTCGGGCGTCCTCGAGAACGGCACGTCGTTCTCGAGGATCTCGTACGTCCGACTGACGATCTCGCGTAGGAGGCTCCAACCCACAACGTCGTGCGCAAGAGCTGTCTCTCCCGCCGCTGCTGGAATGCGGCTGGTTCCGCTCGCAGAGGTTGACTCGGCCGTCGGAGGCACCGGACGGGTCACGGAGGGTGGAGACGAAGAGGCGATCATGCCGCTCGGTAGAGTGCAGACGCTCGCGAGCAGAGCAGCGTCCTCAGCGGCCGACCATTCGACTCCCTCATCGAGACGACGGGAAGCGGCCGGCTCCTGTCTCCGGACCGGCGGCGGTGCGTGCGCAACGGGGGCGGGACCTTCCCGTTGTGGAGCCGGGACGACAAAGAGGCGCGTAACGTTGAACGGTTCCTCCTCGACGACGAGCTCCGATCCAGATCCAGAGGCCGAATCGGCCTTCTTGCGCGCACCTGCGGGTTTTGAATGGGCCAGTCAGGGACCTCACCCGCTCATGGAGCCAAAATTGGAGAGGATCAGAGGAGCGACGGACTCACGTCGAGGCACTGCAGACCGAGGTCGGAGCGGCCGAGCCCCCTGGGTGGCGGCTGCTGCTGCCGGACCATGTCCGGAACTCGGCGGAGCGAATGGCATCGGCGGTTCAGACGGAACTGCATGTACATGGTTCAAGCACGGTCGCGACGTCAGCCGATGAGGTAAAGGAAGGAACCGAGCCACTGCGAGGGAGGAAAAGGGTAGGGGCGGCGCACTGTATTCGTCGTCGTCACCTCCTCCAGCAGCGTGGGCTGTCGCGCTTCCAATCTTGGCCGCTGACGCCGCCGCCGACGCGGACGACGAAGGAGGAGCCGCAACCCCCTGCCCGACTTGAGCACTCTTCTCCTTCCTCAACTGAGCAAACTTGTTCCTCAAAGCCGTCACACTCCTCTCGCCCGCGCCACTCTTGAACGCCCCACTCCGTCTCGCATGATCCCACTCGGCCTGACTCCCGTTCGCGCTGCCAGATCCCGACGCGACGGAAGGGAGAGTGCACCCGACCGAGTAGACTTCTTCGAGTTCAGCCGGGAGCCACTTGAGCCTTCGGATCGTACGCGGTTGAGCGTCGGTCGAGGCGTTGGACGGAGTCGGAGATGGCGTCGCGTAAGGTCGGATCGGGTCATACATCCTCGCGAGTGAGCCCAAGCGGGCGGGCGGCGGCGGCGGGCAGGAAAGCAGACCGGCAAGCGAGGTCGTGTACCGCACGCGCGAGTCACGAGCACAGGACGCAGACCTAGATCTCCCCCTCCAGCTACGTCCCTCTTGTCTCCACGCTCGTACAAGCTCCTTCAAGCGAACGAGAGCGACCCAAGCGGGTTGCCGTGACGACGAAGTTCCAAGTCGAGGCGCGTCAGGAGAGAGCGCAGTCCGGCTCTGGCGGGGCTGCCCTCAAGGGCACCGCTGACTGTGTGTGTGTTGAGACTCGCGAGCAAGAGACACCGAGGAGGGCTGCGCCACGAGCGGCAAGAGGAGAAGTCGCGGTAACGAGATGTCAGAAACTTGCGCGCAAGACAAAAACGCGCTCTTTTGGGAGAAGAAGAGGTTGCAGAGAGTTCCTGTATGACCGCCAAAACAGACACCACCCATCCGTATCCGCCCACAGATCCCGCGCCTGTAAAACACCCGTTTCCTCTGCCCCGACTCTTTGGGGGGAAAATGCTGCCCCTCTGATCGACCTGCTCCGCTTGCCCTCAACCGAATAGCCGGCCCTTCGAAGAATACAGAAAGAAGAAGGAGACGACGAGGTGTCGGAGGTAAGGGAGAAGGAAACCAAGAGAGACGAGTCGGATGGCAGGGTCGCAGATGGAGAAACAGGTCGGATCCGGGAGGAAGGGAAGAGGAGCGCGTTTAACGGTAGCTGTACGGCGCATCATGACGGTGAGCGATGCCGGTCTGTACAAACGACCCAGAGCAGAGTCTACGTACGACTTCTGGAAGCGCGAGCGGGCACCCTTTCCGCCGAACTGCACGCCAGGGGAACAAAGGTGGCGGGGGTCAGCCCCCGAGAACACGCGTGTCTCGCTATGTCGGAATCGGACAAGGACGAAGAAACGCACCTTCTTGGGCTCGCACCGACGCGGGTCAGCGACGAGGAGGGTCCTGTCGTACGCAACGAGGACCTTGCGGATCTCGAGCGCGCTCGCGGCGTCCTCGTACTTGGCGACGTAGGCGACGACGGCCTTGGCAATCGCCTGGCGGAGGGCGTACAGCTGCGAAGTGTGACCACCACCCGAGACGCGGAGGCGGATGTCGACGCGCTCGAGCGGCGAGCCGAGCGAGGTGGTCGACGAGACAAACTGCTGGAGCAGGAGGACCGGCTCGTACAGCTTGGCGCGGAGGACCGGCGAGCCGTACAGCGACAAAGGGACACCGTTGATCTTGATCAGACCCTTGCCCTCCTGCGAGGCGTGCATTCGACCAATCGCGGGTGTCAACTCTCTGGTCTCTCCCCGCCCCAACTCTGCCGCTGCTCCCCGATCACCCCGAGAAATCGCCGACGCACCTTGGCGAGAGCCACAGCGGTGGCGGTCTTCTTCTTGCCAAAGGTCTGGACAGATTGAGTCGCCGACATCTGTTCAATGGCGAAGCGTTCGAGTAGCGAGCAATCGACGAAAGAGGCGAAGGTCGCACGGGAGGAGCAGAAACAAGGTCAGCCCGCCGCCCCGCCGCGCAGCTCGCCGCCCGCTTCGTAGAGCCGCTTGAAACGCACCTTGACTGTAGACGAGTACGGCAAACCCAAGGGTAGAGCAGGGCGAGAGAAAGGAGGAGAGGGGCGAGAAATCGGTCAGCTCGGCAAATTCCCCTGATTCGGTGCCGCCTTTGCTCGTCCGAGGGCACGCGTCGCTCGTAGCCCCCTCCTAGCCTGCTCCTCGTAGTCCGCCTCGTAACTGCCGTTGCCAGACTATCTGGCCGTTCGTCGCGAGCCTCGTTCCCTCTCGGCGTGGTCAAAGGGTTTCGCCCCGACCCAGCTCGTTTTCCGCTCCGCCGAAGAAACCCTCGTCGAGTCGTCCGCGCCGTACGAGGTGTGGCGTCCGCGTCGCCCAGTCGAATTCCGACATATCCTCACTGTGTACTGTAGCGAGCGTAGACTGGGTGTAGACGTACAGCTGGGCCTGGACGGGGAAGACGAGGGGACTCGAGAAATTTGCAGCGGCCACGCGCCGGCGTCGACTTCCCTTTTTTCGCACGACGTATTTGCACCGCCACTTGCACTCGATTCGCACGCGCGGGTACAGGCCACGCTCTCGCTTCCCAGCATGCAACTAGCTGCATGCTGCTAGCTGCCCGCTGCTAGCTGCCCTGCCTGCTGCTAAATTGTGCGCCGCAGCTGTCTCCGTCGCAAGGAGGCGGGCCGGCCGACCTTCTCGGCTTTGAGGACCCTATATTCGCAGTGTCGCTCGGTCCGGAGGATCCCAATGCGGCGCGATTCAAGTGTCGCGCGTGCCTGAGTGCAAAGGGCAGTTGGAGTCCTGAGCGAACAAGGGGGGCCGCGGAGGTCATCCCGCCGGCTGAGCTGTCCACGTCTGATTGCCCCATCGACCCCATCGCATTGCCGGCTCTAATCAGCCTCGGCACCCAACTCAAACGCTGTCTCGGCGCCCGCAGCATTGCTGGCATCCTCTGCTGCGTTCGCGCGCGCGAAAGAAATCTGCGAGGCTACACCTGACCGCGTTTCTCGAGACGCCTTTCCGCTCCCCGTTCCCCGTGAAGCGAAGAGCGGCCGCGACAGCTGGACCCGCTGCCCTTGCTCTTACCGTAGACCGCACCAGGTGATGCGACTTCACAGGCGTCGCGGATGTACTGCTGGCCGTCCGACTGGTCAGCAGCCGCTGAAGCTCTGACGCTGACGCTCTCGATGCAGGCCTCTCGTCAGCTTTGACCGAGTGGAAGTCCGACCAGCGCAAGAGTCGGACGACCCTGGCGCATACCTCTTCCTCCTCCAGTTCCTCTCAGATGGGCGAAGGCCTTCGCCTCACGCGCGCCCAGGCGGATCAACCGTTCGAGATCGAAGGGCGGTGGACGATCAAGGGAGCGCTCGAAGATCGCGCGCTGCAGCTCGGTCACTGCTACAGATCATAGTCTAAAGGCAGCAAACGCCTGTAGCAGCACCCTGCATCCTCCTCGTTACGGAACCGGTTGCTGCGCGCTGAGACGCTTTGAGGCATTTCGACTGATTTGAGAACCGCGTCGAACCCAAGGAAGCGAGCCGAGACCCTAACAAGCAATTTACAAAAAACGCTACCCGCTCCGTTGCGCCTCACCACGCCTGCCGCTCGAACGGCTCCAACGGGTCTTCCCGGAGCCACCGAGCCATCCCTTCGTCTGCACCCACGCAGAAGGTCGTGACCGCCGTGCTCTCCAAGTAGCGGACGAGTATCGCGAGGTGTGGGTAGGCGATTGCGAGGGTCAAATCGTTTGGCTTCGAATCGATGCGAATCCGGTCCGAATCGGGAAGAACTCCTCTCGAACCCACTGCCAGGCAGGTCAAGACTAGCCGGTCGAGGTTCGGCATGTAGCGCAGCGTCTCGATCAGGTCGGCGAGGTTGTTCTGCGTCCCCGCCGCGAGAGTCAGCCCATTCCGTTCCGCTCTGACTGAATTTGAGTTCGCCCACCTCGGCGGACAACTCGATGTTCGAGCCGATTTCGAAGGAGCGCAGCGACTCCACTAGGTTGTGAGGGTGATCTGATCGCAGATCCGCCATTTGTACATCGCCTCAGATCAGGTGCTCGGTCGACAAGCGGGCGGCGAGATTGAGCGAGAGCTTGAAAGTTTTCCTCCATGTTCCCGGTGGCATGGACGGAACCCCGAAAACGAGTTCTTTGAACACAGGCGGCGGCGTTCGAAGATTTATGACCTGCTTGCGTTGCAAATTAGCGCGATGCGTGGTATGGGACTAACGATTCGGGCGCACCTCAAGGATCATATGAATGAGGACGGCATCGATGTCGCCCGAATGCGTGATGTTGCCCGGGTAGATCTTGAGACGGCGTAGAGACTGCCAAGGTAGCTTCCCGAAACGACGATCTTCTCGGAGCGCAGCGGCGGCATCGCCGGTGAAGAGGCAAAGATCGGTGACGCCCGAAGAATTGAACAGAGAGGAGAGGGCTGGACTGACGCCGTTGAAGGCAAGGGTAATCATTTTGAGCGAAGGCGAGGGCGGTAGGTGAAGGATGGGGTCCCGGCAAGTCGGGGCGTGACAGATGAAATGCTCAAGTCGGGGGAGCCGAGCGATCGTCGTCCAGAGGTCGTGCCAGATCGATCGCGAGACATCTTCAGGGACGCTTGACCAAATGGAGGCCCTTCCGTGATGGGCTTTGAGCTCCGTCAGGTTGGTGAATTGGGACAGGGCGAAAGCGTGTACCGCGGTGAAGTCTGGGAGAACGTGGAGGACCAGCTTCTTCAGCCAGGTCCGCGTCTCGGAGTCAGCGGCGAGACGACCGAGCAAAGTGGCGGCGCGGCGCGGATCTGATCGGGTCGACATGCTTCTATAGCGGATCGGGCGCAGGAGGCGATAGTAGTGCTTCGACAAGACGAGGTATTCGGTCGCCGGGAGGTACTCGGGGCCTGCGGGAGCCGCGCTCTTTCGCGGCTCGAAGACATCCTCGAAGATGCGCTGGATGACTTCGTCGGGTAGTTTGGGCGGACCAGCGGGGTTGGACGCCGCTCGCGGTGATCGCCGTCGCGAGTTTCCAGTCGGCGGCATTTCGGACGTTTGCTGCCTCGGGTTCAGCCGACGGGGCGCGACGCTGGACTAGCTGTACAGGAGCGTATACAGTCGCTTCTGCATCGTGTTGTGTCAGCACTGCAGCTTGTGCCTAGACGGAGGGAGTGTACCTCGAGCAGCCGGTTGACGATGAGAATTCCGCCCGATGCGTAGGCCGGCGGACGACAAGTCCTGCAGCTCCGAGCTCACCCAGGAGCAGGCAAGCTATCGTTCGGTTGTGTAAAGCAGCTACGCGCGAGTCGCGGGAGAATGGGAGCGACAATACGCGTTGCTCAATTTCCAGCGAAGGCGGATCACTGTTGTCCTCTTGCGTTCCCTGCAGACCGCACTTCCTGCATTCCCGTCGCTCTCCGATAAGCTTCAGAGGCTGCGTCAATGCAACGGCCAAGTTGCGCGCGACCTCCGAGGCGTTCTCTTCGACCCTGAGCCGCGTGAACGATCCTCGCCACGACTGAGACGGTCGTGCTTCTCAACCGCGGGAGCGGTCAGCTCTGTCTCTCTCTCGCGCGCTGCCCTGGAAGACTCTCGCGCTGCCCTGGGAGACCATGAGTGATCTGCCACTGCGTTGCAGACGGGAACGACTTTTGCCACAGGCTTTGCCGAAGCCGACGACGCCGAGCGGCAGCTAGCGTTACCGGCCTTGAGAGCACTCGTCGCCTTCTTGAGAAAGTCGACATCATCGTCCGCGCGCAGCTCATGCCGGGCGACGAGGGCAAAGGCCTTCGCCTGACGCGCGCCCAGGCGGATCAACCGTTTAAAATCGAAGGGCGGTGGACGATCAAGGGAGCGCTCGAAGATCGCGCGCTGCAGCTCGATCACATTTATAGATCATAGTCTAAGGCAGCAAAGCCCCTGCAACGGTACACCGCATCCTCCGCGTTACCAGACCTGAGGGTGAGAGTTATCGGAGCCGGTCGCTACGCGATGAGACGTTTCCAGTCAGGCTCTTGACTGATACGCAAACTGCGTCGGACCCAAGGAAGCGAGCTGAGACCCAAAGAAGCGATTCACGAAAAAGCTACCCGCTCCATTGCGCCTCACCACGCCTGCCGCTCGAACGGCTTCGACGGGTCGTCCCGGAGCCAGCGTGCTGATCCTTCTGCCGACTTAACATGAAATGCCCTGACCGCCGTGCTCGTCAGGTATTGGAGAAGGACTGTGAGATGCGGATAGGCGATTGCGAATGTCAAGTCGGACGAGTCGGAATCGAGACGAGTCTCGTTCGGCGCCCGCTCCTCCGAAGTCACCGACAAGCATCGCAAGACCAAACTGTTCAGATTCGGCATGCAGCGAAGCATATCGATCAGGTCGGCAAGGCTGTCCTGGAGGTTTCCGTTGCGGAAATGTCAGCGGCTTTCATTTCTCCCTCGATCGCTCGGACACGAGAGCTTACATTCTCGGGTAGCTCAATGTCCGTCGTAAGCTTCAAGGAGCGCAGCGTATGGACCTGGCCGTAGGTGGGGTCCGGACGCAGATCCTCGGCGCCAAGGACGCCGCAGACCAGCTCTTCGCACGACACTCGTGCGGCGAGGTCGAGCACGACCGCAAAGGCGTTCTTGTATGTTCCGGGCTGCGCCTGCGGGACGGAGACCTCCAGTTGCCGGAGTCGAGGTGGCTCTCCAAGCGTTGAGGCCTGCGCAGGTCAGGGATTAGCGCGTCGGCCTCGCTACTCAAGTCGGTTTGTACTGCACCTGTTTGAGGATGTGCTCGAGGGTTACCGTCAGATCGACCGGAAGCCCCCTGCTGCCTGCAACGAGCGTGAGACACTGGAGAGTGTCCCAAGGCAGGGCTCCTTCGCGTAGGAAGCTGTGGTCGAGAACCTCGGCGGCGTACTTGATGGATAGGCTGAGCACGGACACGCCAGAACGGGCGAGAAGCGAGGAGACGGCACGATTCAAGGTCAGGAGTCCTATGGAGACGCTCTTGAGGGAAGGCAGTGGCGGCAGGTGTGGATCGATTTCCCAACGCTCGGAAATCTTGTCGACGAGGCGGGCAAGTCGAGGAAGTCGGGTGATGGCGTGCCAGAGGTCGAGTATTACGGCGCTAAGGATCGTGCCCGGAACATGAATCCACTGCTCAAGGGGCTCGTATTTGATCCTTAGCTCCACCAAGTTGGTGAAACGGGATAGGGCGAAAGCCTGTAACGCCGTGAAATGGGGCGAGACAAAGAGGACCAGTTTCCGTAACCAGGTTCGTATGTCATCGGCCGCAGTGAGGCGTCCGAGGAGGGCTGAAGTGCGTCGCGCGTCTGCTGAGGTTGATATGCTCCTGTAACGGATCGGCCGCAGGAGGCGGTAGAAACGCCGCGACAGGACGAGGTACTCGGGCGCCGGGAGGTATGCATAGTTCGCCGGATCGGCATCTTTCTGTGGCTCAAAGACTTCTTGAAAGATGCGCTGGAGGATCTCGTCGGGGAGATGATGCGGCGTGAGGGGGACGGCATCGGTTGCGGCGGGCATTGCGGCTGGCATGGCGGGCGTCCTCGCAGAGTCCGAATCGAGATTCGTCTGCCTGCCTGATGTGCTTCGCTCAATGACGAGGTGCGCGTACTCTAAGGGCTGCGAGGCCCGAGTAGCGAGTGTCGGTACGAGGCGGACGGACGGCCGAAACGACGCGGTGAGTCGGCGGATGTCAACAGCACGAAAGCGCCTGGTCCGACTCGGCAGCTGGGGCGATGAGCGTCTCAGACAGTAAGGTCGTCGCTGCGATTGCTGTAATAGCTGGAGGCGAGTTATAGCGCGGCGTGACGAGGGAATGTCAACAAGCGGGGGCGACGTCATTTCTCGCGGAAGGGGAACGCGCCGCGACTCCCTGTCTCTCTCTAGACGAGCTCGTGGGATCAGGGGAGAGACACGAGAGGGAGCATGTCCCGCTACTCGACCCCGCTCGGATCTGCGTCCGCTTCGGCGTCGGCGTCGGCGTCTGACTCTGAGTACCCGCTCTCGACTCGGTTCAACCCGCGCAACGCGGCCGCTTCCATGCACCCGCTCGCATCCGGAAGCAGGGCAAACTACTATGACGACGACAATGATGACGTCTCGCGAGGAGGAGACGGCCTGCAAGACGACGAAGACGAGGAGGAAGCCTGGGACGAAGTCGACATCCCTCAAGCCGCACCTTCGACTGCTGCAGACGCGCTCGGCTCGCGGCAGGATGCGAATCAGGGAGGGACCGAGGCGGGAACGAGTGCAGGTGCCGCCGCTGGTGGGATCGAGATTGTCATCGGGAGGAGTGCCGCCGCGAACGGGAAGGGCAAGGGCAAAGGGTGCGCGACTCTCTCTCCCTCTGCTCGATAGAGTCGTGTCTGCCGCCGAACTGACAGACGCATGTAGGAAGGGCAAGGGCGAGACGGCCAGGGAGCGGATGATCCGGCAGGAGCGGCACAAGGTGCACGTCATGGCGTTACTCGCGATGGGTTTGATCCGGAACCGTTGGCTCAACGACCCCGAACTTCAGGTGAGCAGCGCGATTCCACCCTTTGCGTACACTCCTGCGCTCCGCTGCCCCAAAGGAGCCAATCGCTGAGGAAGGAGTGCGACGCGCTGCTGACGCGCTGCGTCTTTCCTTTTCCGCAGGCCCGCCTCGTCTCGCAAGTCCCCGCCGCCCTCCTGAACGCCTTCACTCTCATCACCCCCTCTCGCTACCCAAACTCGCGAGACCGGTCTCGCCTGTTCGACCGCGCCGTGTCCGACTTGACCAGTTGGTGGTACACCGCGTTCGAGATCGTTCCCGACCGCGAACTGAGCCGGCGCGACGTCGTTCAAGTCGAGCAGGAACTCGAGGACTGGCGAGAGGAAGGCGAGCGCTTGAGGTTGAAAGCGCAGAAACGCGTCGACGCGGAAAAGGAGCGCGCTGCTGCTCGCCAGGGGACGGACGTCAAGGGCACGGGCAAGGGGAAAGCGAAGGCGCGCGAACCGCCGCTCGAACCGGAAAAGATCCCACTGTACCCTTGGCAAGAATCGCCCTACCTGTTGACGACCTCGCGGCGCGATTCGGCGCTCGACAAATCGGCCTCGACGTCCAAATTGCCACTCCATCCCAGTTCGGGTCAATTGATCCGACCTTACGAACCCGCTTCTTCGTCCTGGGAAGTCGTCCGCCCGGCTCCGACCGAGCATATGCAGTCGTTCCATGTCGCCGCTTCGACCCTCCGAGGGTCGAAAGACCTCTCGGCTCAACTGTTTGTCGCCCTCTTGCGAGCGATCGACATCCCCGCCCGACTCGTCGTCAGCTTGCAGGCGCTCGAATGGAGGAGTCGGGCGCAGACGACTCAGCCGCCTGCGAAACCGAAAAGGGGAGGGTCGGCGGCGAAACCGAGAGGCGGCGCAAAGGGGAAAGGCGGCCGAGTCGCAGGGAGGAGGAGAGCGGCGCCGGCGCAGAAGGCGAAAGCGCTCGACACGACGACGGATGACGACGACGGCGGCGGCGGCGGCGAGGAGGAGGAGGGTGATTTCAGGGCGATCGATGAGGAGGCGACCCGCGCGTCGCGAAAGTCCGCGAAGGCCGGACGGGATGCAAAGTCGACGAGGCGGAAACCGAATGGATCGGGTCCTGCTCGTGCGAGAGGCGACGACGGCGGTACCGGGAGCAGTACGGCTTCGGTGAGCGTCGGGACCGCCGGCAAGAAGAAGGTGACTTCGTCGAAACGATCCTCGGCCGGCAAACCGGCCCCCGATGTGCTCGTCTTGTCTTCGTCGGCCTCGGCGACCACTGGATCGGACACGGACGGGTCGTTCGAAGATGGCCGTGGCAAGTTGCAGTACAAGGTGCCCAAGGTCAAGTTGCGCGGTTCGACTTCGGGCGCGAGGATGGCGGCGTGGAAGAAGGAGCAGGAACTCAAGCGCGGTACGAGTCCAGGTACGAGGGCGCTTTCGGGGCCTCGGAGGCGACTTTCTCAAGCGGAGCTGACGTCGTGTTCTGTAGACGCGTACGAGTTGTCGATCGCGCCGACGCAGTGGGTCGAAGCCTACACTCGATACAACAAGGAGTGGATCGTTGTCGACCCGGTTCGGAAACGGATGCGCTGCGCCAAATTGATGGAGCCCCCGCGCGCCGCTGCTCGAGGCGGTGGCGAAGGGAACGTCCTGGCGTACGTCGTCGCCTACGAGGAAGGTGAGCTTGTCGTCGTCGTCCTTTTGCGATTGAGCCAGAAGCTAAGTCGCACCACGCAGACGGGTCCGCTCGCGATGTTACACCTCGTTACGCTCGAGCGTTCATCAACGTGACACTCAAGTCTCGCGTGCCGACTTCGTCCAAGGTCCGGAAGGAGAACGGCGGGAATGACTGGTTCGCCGGGGTGATTTTCCCCTTTGGCCGCGGGTTCAAGCTGGTCCGTACCGCGCTTCTTGTTCTCGACTAAGATGCGGGCTGACCATCTTCGTCCACAGAACCGAGACGTCGAAGAAGAAGAGGAGCTTTGGCACCGTCAGTCGAATGCGCCGTTGCCGACTTCGATCGGCGGATTCAAGAGCCATCCCAAGTGAGCCGTCCTTTGGGCTCGACTTTTTACGATGCTGATCGGGGCTCTTCTCCTACAGCTATGTACTCGAGCAACACCTTCACCGAGATGAGGCGCTCCACCCCGGCTCGCGGTCGCTCGGGCTCTTCAAGGGCGAGTTCCCAATCTTTCGCCGATCCGACGTCGTGAACGTTCGGTCGAGCGAGAACTGGTACCGCACCGGCCGCGTCGTCAAATCAAGCGAGATCCCGATGAAGTTTGTCAAGCAGCGGGCCGTGACGATCCACCGACGGCGTGAGGAAGAACTCGCGCGGATGGACGGTGGCGAAGTCGACGAGCAGCCGCTGTTTGCGGAAGAGCAGACTGAAGTCTACGTGCCGCCACCGGTCGTCGATGTGAGTTCGCTTGGTCTCCTCTCGTGCATGTCCGACGCTGACACCTCGGTTCGCGGCGCGCAGGGCAAAGTCCCAAAGAACAACTTTGGCAACATCGACCTGTTCGTCCCGTCGATGTTGCCTGCAGGCGCTGTACATCTGCGTAGTGAGCTCTATTCACACAGTCTGTCCTGTCCCGGCTGGTACTGACCTCCTCTGGTTCGACAGGCAAGTATGCTGCAAAATGCGCGAAGGAACTCGGGATCGACTTTGGAGAGGCCATCGTGCGCACCCTTCCGTGCCTCGCGCATACGAGTGTCTGCTGACGCGCACACTCGCGAACAGATGGGCTTCGAATTTCGTCAGCGACGCGCGCTGCCCGTCATCTCCGGCATCGTCGTTGCAGAAGAGCATGCGGACACTCTCGAGGCGGTCAGTCGGCAGCGCGTTCATCGCTGTGCGTTTCGGTACTGACAGAATCATAATCTTTAGGCCGTTGCGACCCTTGAGCAATCAACCTACGAGCGCGAACAGGCGAAACAGCAGGACCGCGTCCTCAAGCGCTGGAAGAAGCTCATTCAGGGTCTCCGGATCCGTCAACGCCTGATGGACCAGTTCAAGGACACCGACGACACGCCAATCGATGCAACTGCGAGTGTGAGCTGCATACAGTCTCATTGAATAGCGTTACCAAGATGCTGACGCCGGCGCTCGGCAGCCTCCGCAAAAGTCTCTCGCCACTCAAAAGAAGGTGCCACCGCCGGCAGCACCCATTCCATCCCCACCCGTCGCGACCTTCCAAGTCGCCGAAACCGCTGAGACGGAGGCGAAGCCTCCTCCATCAAAGGTACCGCGAGGTCGAAAACGCGCGACCATCTCGCCGTCTGCCTCGGACGAAGCTCCTTCGCCGAAACGCGTTACGCGGAGCGGCGACAAAGGTGCCCTCTCGGGTGTCTCGACGTCTGGTCGCTCTCTGCGCGTGAGATTGCCCAAGCGGGAAGAGCTCGAAGATCAGCGCTCCGAACCGACTCGGTCTCGCTCTACTCGCGCGAGTGCTCAACAAGCCAAGGGTCGTTTGAAACTGGACGATGATGGCGATGGATCGGAGGAGGAGTCTGCGCTAGCTAGCGAGACTGTCGCGAATGACGAGCCGGCGGGTTCAGGCGGATCTGAGGCGGAGTTCGAGTTCGATGATGACTTTTGAAGCTTCTCTCTTGATGATGAACCATGCACAGCTTTGTTGCTTCATATCTACAAGGTGCCTACGCGGGGCTGCCAGGAATGTCTGTCCCCCGACGGGTCATTTTATGCATCGTACGCCACCCGAGCACCGCCGAGCATGAAAGGATCTAGGTTGCGAGCAGAGGTGTCAGTACTGCGGCCATACGCGCCTATGACGAGAGACTCGACGCACAGTTCTTTTGGTACCAGTTCAGGAAAGTGGGCCTCGCGAGACGGCGAGGACTGGCGAAGCTCGAACCGAGGACGATCTGGTGCTTGCCGTCGAAGAACTGCTCGAAGCGTGCAAGTTTGTCAGCCAATCCTCGCGCGCAGATGAACGAGCCCAAACTCACGTCGCTCGAGTAGCCGGGGTATAGCTTGGAGCCACTGTAACCCTTCCAAGGTTCGAGAGTCGTTGAGGTCCACTGCCAGAGGCCGCCATCCGTGATGGGAAGCTGGCTTCCGTCGCGTGCCTTACCGGGGATGAAGGCTGCGACGGGATGCAAGTTGACGAAGCCGACGTTGGCGAGCGGCGTCGAGACGGGGTTCTGCTGCTGGAACGCCGAGAGCTCGCCGAAGGTTGGCAGACGGCCGCCCTTGTCCTGTCACCAGGGTGGGCGCTGTTCAGTGTGAGAGCACCAAAGAGGCTGCACCACGCGTACTCACCTTGGCAAAGCGCTCGAGCTGCTCGCCGCTCGCGGCGAGAGGCCATTCGCGAGCAAACTCGATCGGGACCAGACCGAAAAGAGTCTTGATGGTCAACTGACCGCCTTCTTGTGACCAGCTCGCTGGAAGTAGCGCCGAGTCGGACTGCTGGTACGTTCTGCCGAGCCAGTCGAAGTAGTCGCCGTTCGTGACCGGAAGCGCTTCGAGCTTGAACGCGCCGACCTCGATCTGTCGCTGCGGGTGCTCAACGTCCCAGCCGTACTGGCGAGCAGGATCGAAAGTCGTCTCATCGTCGCGCGTGTCATCGTCATCGTGTCCGACCGTGATTGTTTGGCTGGGGAACTCCAGCAAAGCCTGCTGACCCGTGACAGACGCATCTCGTTCCACTTGACGGGCGAGGGAGGCAAAATCAGGAATCGCAGTTCCAGGCGGAAGGTTCAGCGAGCCCGCGGCCTGCAGGCAAATGTAGATCGACGTCTCCCAGTGCATCCTGTAGGGCGCACCCGAGTCAGTTTTCCGTCTCTTGAAGCGCTGACATGCGCAAATGCGTACATCTCGTGTTCGAAGGTCATCATGAGCGCCCGCGCCAGCTTGGTGGTCCACTTGCCCTCGTTCTCGACGTAGACTTTGCGAACGCGGTCGCGCACTTTGGCCTCGTACTCGGTGATCTCCTCGATCGACGGCCAGCACGAGTCCTCCTTCGGGACCTCCGAATGCCAGTGCGTGATCTTCTCGGGGGCGTCAACGCACGGGTCGATACCGCGCTCAAAAATGTCGGCGAAGCGAGCCGGCTCGGTGAGAGGCTCGTTGAAGTAGCGCGAGAGGTGGATGTCGCGGAACGCCGGGATGTGGCCGACATAGAAGAGCGGAATGTGCCGCAACGGGATCGGCTTGGTGAAGTGCAGCGAACGAGGGATCAGTCCGAGCTGCGGGTAGTCCGATCGTCAGCATTTTTCCGCCAAAGGAGCAAGATCGGAAGCCTCGCACCATGAGGCCGTCCCAAGCGCGCCACATCTCCTCCCACTTCTCGAGTAACGGCACGCCATAGTCGTTCTCCTGCTCATTCTCGGCGACTTCGATGCCGAGCATCTTGGCCGCGCTCTCCTGCGTCGCCGGGAACCACATGCGCGGCTTCTCGACGAGGTAGAGATAGTGCGAGCGAGACGAGTCGGTCCAGTGCTGGATGAGGCGGAAGCCCGCAAGGTGGAAGAGCGCGACCGCTTCGGCGAACGTGTACTTGTACGAGAACTCGATGTTGAGAAGCCTGTCGCAACAAGGTCAGGTCAGCCTGAGCTTCCGAAGTTACCTTCCGAGGTCGTCGACTCACTCTCCCTCGCTAATCGTGACCTCCTTCACATCTTCGGCGCCACTGATCGGAATTGCGACGTTCTTGTTGGCGCGTACGTAGGCCTGTGGAACCCGCCAGCCCGAGTCAGTCTCGAACTAAGGGGACCTTCTCAAACAGGAGTCGATGTGTGAGCTCACCTCGTGCCTGCCAAGCTCGGCGTTCCACCGGTTGACGTAGTCAAAGTTGCGCTGGTTGAGGGCGTCGGCGGCGTCTCCGCCAAGAGTACGTCCAGCGACGTCGACACCTTCGAGGATGAACGCGGCCGTGACACCCTGATTGCGCGATTGTCTCGGCAGGTCAGCAAGGTTTGCCGCCAGATGAAGAGCAGGCCAAGATCAGACGCACCTCCGGGTCGTTGTAGGCAGTCTCGATACGAGGACCGTCAGCGCAGCCGTCGATGCCGATCAGCATCGTGTCGCCCTCTCGCAAGTCGATGTTACGCAAGAACTGAACCGCTTCCTCACGCGTGTAGTTACCGCACGACGACCCGAGCCACATGATCGACGTCGCACGGCGTCCCGTTTCGCCGTCAGCGGGAGACGATGCCGACGACTGCTGCGCGGCAGCGAGACTCGGCGGAAGGTTCTCTTCGTCTTCAAAGACACTCGTCAGGCTCGTCGGGAGCGACTTTGGACTCGTCGGGAGGTCGGGCAAGTCGGAAAAGACGCTCGAGGGGCTGCCGACGTCCTTTTGCGACTTGAGGAACGCGAGGCCTTCGTCGTAGGTCGCATGCAGACCTGAGACGGAGACGCGGCGCTTCGAACCGGGCTGAGCTTGTTGCTCGAGCGAGGTTGTGACGCAATCGCCTTCAACCGAGGCGAGGGAGGAGAGGGTAGAATACAACGAAGCGGCCTCGAGGTCGAGCTGAGCGGAATGCGTCGCGGAGGTCAGTCAGGCGTACTCCACGTAGGCTAGATGCAGCTAGAACGCACAGCCTTGTAGTCGATTGACTGGAGCGGGGAGGCGTCATCGTCTCCCGTTCCATTCTGGAGAAGCTTGGCCATCGAGCGCAACAAGTGACGAGTCTTGTCGAGCGAGCCGGAACCGAGTTCGACGGCAAGTCCCTGAGTCGGGAGGACACCTGCCTTGGAGAGGTTTGCTGAACCGTTGACGCCATAGTTGTGCAGGCCGACGGTCGCGTCCCCCCTGTCAAGCGGCGTCTCGTGAGACATCAGTTTTCGCCGTTCGGTTCGCGAGGCGAGGCGAGGCGAGAGACTGACCACTTTTCCTTCTTGGCGGCGAGATTGGAAGCGGGACTCTGCTCGAAGTGGGCCTGTTGCTTCTCGAGGAGGACGTCGGGAACGAGGAGGGAGGAAGGCAGTCCGAACATGCGGCAGGCGATCTCGTCGCCGTACTTTTCGAGGATCTCCTTCTCCGCCTCGAACGGGTAGTAGGCCTGGCGGCGTACAGTAATCAGTGCTCTGCGCTACGGCACGGCGAAGGCCGTGCGATCTTTGAAGGGATGCGTCGAGGAAGTGGGGCCGAGGTTCGCCATGTGTATAGCGGCCGCCGGAAGCGCACCTTGGTCTTTGTGATGTCTTCATAGATTGACAAGCCGCGTTCACTGTACAGGGTCATAGTCGGGATCGTCCGCTTGTACGCAAACTTCTCGTCCGCCTCGGTTTGTCCGGGGACGACAGGTTTCGACGATCCGATCAGGCCGGCGATAATCTGATCGCGGAGCGGATCGGACGGCGCCTCTGACGTCGCATGCGTCGATGCAGCATCCTCCGAGTCGCCCAGGGAAGATGGCGATGAAGAGCGAGCGGGATCGATTGCTGACTGTTCAGGTGACGCCGGCGGGGATCGGTTTCGGAGGTCGAGGATGTACGGCGGAGGCTGGACCATAGCTGCGGTTGAAGCGGCGTTGGGCATAGTTGTTCGTTTATTGCGGAAGCACAGCTGTTGAGAGCTGAATCCGGGCGTGAATAGAACAAGGGAAGGCGGAACGTTTCCGCAAAGTCAGGCGGCGGGCGAGTCGACGATGATCAGGTTGCCTCTTCCGTCGGTCCGAACCGTGTGGAGAAGTGGGGCGGCACTCGGATTCTGGGCCACGTCACCGGCTCGGACGAAAGCAAGGAAAAGTCTTGCCGTCCCTTCCTCGTCGGCTGCTGTCACAGCTGTAAGCCGCACACGGACTGCGCTCAAAGACGATGACCCGCTGCCGCCTGCCTCTCGAGCTCGAGCTGCACATCCTCGAGCTGGCGCTGCCTCCCTTGCGGATGACGGCCGTAAAAGGCCGCGTCGACTTTTGCCTCGCCGTCTCGCTCGTACATCGATCGCTCACGGCATGGGCTCAGCAGCACTTGCACGAGCAGTTTCTCTTCGTCTACAAGAATCGCGACGGAGAGCTCCAGCGACTTGAGCAGCGCAAGCGAGACGCCACGGCTGCCGAGGAAGGGTGGCAGCCGACCTATATCTTGCTCGACTTACAAGACCTCGACCAAGATCTCGGTCTAGAGACTTGCCATTTCTGCTCGTATGCTGTACAAGAATCAGGCGATCAGAGACAGGGATTTGACACTCGCGGTCTCGCAGCGCGCGGTTCTTCGACGAAGACTCTTCTGACGCCGAGGAGCATCGCCTTAACGACCAGTTCGCCGACTGGGACCCCGGATGCGATGTTGTATACTTGGGCGGTCAGGTGCATACGTGGCTCAAGCAGACTCCTCGTCTGGGCATACGTCTCCCGCACAGCATGCTGAACTTGAGCGGAACACTTGGTCCGTCACTCGCTCGTCCTTTCTGCGCAAGTTGACCTTATCGTACTCGCGCAGGGAGACGTCTGCTCGAACTCGACAGCGGCGCCTGTCTGGAATGCTGGTACGACCCCATGGGACTGACGGAACTCTGCGGCGGCAAAATCGTGCTAAGTAACTACACGGTCAATCGTTGGTTTCCGCCATGTCACACGCTACGGACTCTGGTCCTTGCATCGTCCGAATGCATACTTGACAACCTCGGCGACTTCGCGCGAGCCGTCCCCAACCTGCACGACTTCGTCTCGCACCTTTCGATGCCCAATTTTTCTTCCGACGTGCTCAAGTATCTACCGGCCGATCTGCGCCGGGCCTTCTTCATCTCATACGACGATTTCGACCTCGAAGATGACAACAAGATGCGGCATCTTACGTTCCGCAAGCCCGCCAAGCTCGAGCTCTGCAGCCTCGTCAAGCTCCGATCGCCCTCGAGAAGCCTTCCGGCGAGCGAGATGGCCAACTTCGAGACTCTCTGCGCGCCTCTCGTCGCAGCCTTTACTGAGGAGGGCGCCGAATTTCGGTACAAGCTGTCCAGCCGGCCAGCTGAGGAGGAATTGGCGGACGTGATGGGCGCACTCGGGCTGTAGTCAATCTCTCGTTTCGCAACGCTTGTGCTTGAGCGATCACACAATAAGGGCGAAGGAAAGAACGTATCAGAAAGATTCCATCCATAGTTGTCGCGCCGGTCCGGATCCGCCCAGACGCCTCAACGCCTCGAGTCGTTCTCCCTCCGCCTTCATGCCCCTGTCCCCTCACGCGCGCGCTATGACTCGCTACCGCCTGCCTCTAGAGCTCGAGCTGCACGTTCTCGAGCTCGCGCTGCCTCCCTTGCGGATGACGGCCGTAAAAGGCCGCGTCCAATTTTGCCTCGCCGTCTCGCTCGTGCACCGCTCCTTCACGGCATGGGCGCAGCAGCACTTGCGAGAACAGTTCGTGTACACCTACCAGCACCGACACGGACAATTGCGGCGCCTCGAAAAGCGCAGGCGAGATGCCGAGGCTGCCCACGACTGGAAGCCGAAATACGTCCTGCTCGACTTGCAATGGCTGGACTACGCTCTCGGACTGGTGGACTGCCGGTTCTGCGGGTACGCTACATCGAGCTTACCGCCTGGATGCTGTACACACTGACGCGAAGTCGACCGCCTAGGATGGCATTCGATTACGATGAGTTGGTAACATCCGACGATGAGAGAGCCGACGAGCGCCCTCGGTACAATACCAATCTCGCTGATTGGACAGGCGACGGCCTTGTACGCTTCAACGCCTCTTTCTTGTCATGGCTGCAAGGCATCCCTCAGCTCGGCCTGCGTCTTCCGCACACCATGCTGGATTTTGACGACATCCCCGGTCCGTTTCGTGCGCACATGGTCACGGGACCTCGTCAAGCTGATGATCATTTCTATCGTACAGGGGTCGAATTGCTCGAGCTCGCTACAGACTCTTGTATCGAACCCTGGGTTGATCCCGTGGCATGCCCGCTTGGTCCGGGAGGAACGCTTATCCTCCGCTACTTCAACATCGACACTTGGATACCGCCGAACCATGCCGTGCGCTCACTCGTCCTTCACTCGTGTGACTATCTGTCCTCGCACGACGACGATTTCTCGCAAGCACTTCCAAATCTCGTCGATTTCGTCTCGCACCTTTCCGTGCCATCATTCTCAACGGCCACTCTCTCGACTCTCCCATCGACTCTCTGCCGTGCCTTCTTCATCTCCGAGGAGAAATTCGAGCTTCAGGGCAGTGACGGAACACCGGGTCCGACGTTCAGCAAGCCCGCCAACCTCGAGCTCTGCAGCCTCGTCCAGCTCCGACCGCCTTCGCGAAGCCTTCCACCAAGCGAGATAGCCGGCCTCGAGACCCTCTGCGCGCCTTTCGTCGCAGCTTTTGTCAAGGAGGGCGCCGACTTCCGGTACAAGCTGTCCAGCCGGTCGGCTGAGGAGGAATTGGCGGACGTGATGGGCATGCTCGCGTTGTAGTCGATCTCTCGCTTCGAAATGTTTGTGCTTCTCTGAGAGGGATCAAGGCACTTTGAGTGCGGAACCGAGAAGAGTCTCCCGTCATGAGCAACTTATACGACGGTCGCGCCTGTCCGGCTCCGCCCCAAGTCGTGAGAGGCTTTTCATCGCTATTACTCTCCCTTCACGCACTTCTCGACCGGCACAGCGCTATGACCCGCTACCGCCTGCCTCTTGAGCTCGAGCTGCACATCCTCGAGCTCGCGCTGCCTCCCTTGCTGAGGCCGACCGTCCAACGCCGCGTCGACTTTTGCCTCGCCGTCTCGCTCGTGCACCGCTCCTTCACGGCCTGGGCTCGGCAACACTTGCACGAGCAGTTCGTGTATACGCTCGGCGACCGTGACGACGAGCTGGAGCGATTGCAATGGCGCCTCGAAGCCGGGTTTGGTCTGGCCTCGACTGCGCGGCTCCCGCGTCTGTTCCTCGACCTGACCGAGGACGGCCCGGTCGACGACCCGAAAGCAGGACGGCACATACATTCGATGGCAATTCTGAAACCCTGGCTCCACAGCACGACGAGCTGCTGGTTCCTCCCGCCGAGTGACAGCGAATTCGCGTTTGAAGCAGGCTCGACAGGCACGTAGAAAGTGCTCCTCCCCCTGCAGGCCTTGCTTGCTGACCGCCGCCCATCAGGTCTCCGATATCTCGAGGTCGATGACGCTGCTTGGTACCAGACGACCGTCTGGCCTGGCTTCAGCCTCGCGACTTTCCCTCCGACTTTGAAGGTGCTTGTTCTGCGCGACGCCGAATACGATCTTGGGGGCGCCAAGATATCCTCGCTCCGGCAACTGGTCATCATCAAGAGCGCAGTTCAGGCAAGCCGCGCGTCCATCGCAGTCGCACTACCGTGCCTCGAGCGGGTTATCGTCGTCGAACAGGGCGCTTTCGCTATGGAAACGTTCGGACCGAACACTCTGCGACTCGACGTGTACGATGACGAGGCGGACGAACAGCTCACCCGCATCGCAAACGACACCTTGGCACCGGTCGGCCGCCTCGAAATCTTCACCTTTACCCTCCTGAACGCGAAGAATCCGCCCGCCTCGAAGTTAGGGTTGCTGGACTGCCTGCGGGAGGAGCTCGAAAGCGAGTCTGCCGGCACGAGCTGCAAATTTGAGGTTCAGAGTACGGCGAAGACGACGGATGAGATCGCCGAACGCCTTCTCCTCGAGCTTCAGCCTTAGCTTCGTCAAGTCTTTTTGTCGATTTCCCGCTTGCAATGCGCTTCATGCTTTCTCGTTCGTCCATCGAGACGCCTGATTGTGAGGAGGTCGAGCGTCCCGAGCTAGCCAACAGGACCAGTCCCTCTCGTAACCCCGCTGTGATCTCGAGGCCGTGGAGAGAACAACACTGCAGCTTACAACGACGGGATGCGGAGCAGACTATGCCGAAGGATGAATGATATGGATATGAATATTGGGCGGCGAGCCCCCAGGTCTAGCTCGACGGACCCTTCTTTGCCTTCTGCCTCTCTCGCCGCTTCGCGGCTTTCGCCTTTGCCGCTTGCGCAGCCTTCTCGGCGGCATGCTGCTCTTCCGGCAAGAATGCAGCGTTGTCGAGGTCCTCGACGTCTTCGATCTTGTGGTAGACGGCGTCAGCGTAAGCGGTCGGATACCAATGCGCGTCGACTGAACGTCTGTAGAGCGGTGGAAATGAGCCTGCGGACTCCGAGAGACCATAAGACGGAGTGGAGAGAACCCACATCTTGCCGCCGAGCGAGTGGCCGAGCTCCGTACGTGGACCGATGACGGCATCCCTGCCGGCGAGCCTGCGCGCGTGTAAAGAGGGTGAGCGCGGCCCCCAAGACAGGAGAAGGACACGGCCCAGCTCACATCATGGCGAGTCGGCCAATGTTACTCGCGCCGCTGACGATGGCAGCATCGGCTTCCTTAGCCAGCAAGGTCAAGTCGCGCACGAACGCCTGCGTGTGCACGACCCGCTCGAGCATCGGCAAGGCGTTGAAAGCGGCTTGCGAGTAACCCGTCATGAGGGAAGGCGCCTCGTCCCGCTTGACGATCTTGCGGTCTTCTCTGCTAGCGTCATTGTCGGCGTAGGCCTTTGGGCCAGATTTACCGCCCTTCTTGGCGTCCGCTGCGAGCCGGTCTTTGGTACTCTTGTCGACATTGGCGCTCTGGACGTCCGGGTCTGGTGTCTGGACGAGCCGGAAAGGTGCGAGAAGCGGGTCCGCGCTAAGCTGGGTCGAGATGTCGGGCTCGGCGGTGACGAGGAGGAGAGTCGGAGGAGCATACGGCGAGTAGCGCTGCGCTTTCGGATCGAGGGCAGGGTAGCGAGACGGGATGAGGCGGCGGTAGGCTGGCAGGACCATCTACCTCGTCAGTAATCGGCAGAGTGCCAAGCTGCACGCGAGAACGGAGCTGACCATCGTGAGCGCCTTGCAGGTAGACTGAGAGGTTGCCACTTCAGGCCAAGGAGGTCTCGCGGTCAGGTCCGTCCGTATTGGGCGCCATTCGGGTCACATAGAGGACGCACAAGGTATTGGTGATGCCCATTTGCGCCGCGTCGTGCTCGTACTCGCTCGACTTGTCGCCGAGGCGGACATGGACCGCGATCGTCGGTCCGCGCCCTTGCCCGTCTGCTGCTCCACCAGCGAGACCTGCTCCGTCGTCCGAGCTTGTTCCCGCATACCACGGTTCTTCCTTCATCCCGGCTTGCCGCTTGATCGCCTCGATCGCGTTCCGGACTTCGGCATTCGGTTTCCACATGCCCCGCGCGGCGGAACTCTGGTCCGTAAAGATCCGTTCAAACGGCGCCGGCAACGTCCCTCCTTCTTCGAGAATCGCCCGATCCCGCATCGCGGCGTGCTCGCGGTCGGTCCCGCGCAGGTTGGCGAGTTGTTCGACCGTGACGGCCGAAGAGAGGTACGTCTCGCGAGTCCAGTCGTCGAGTTTCGACAGGTTCAGGCGGGAGTAGTAGAGCCGGGAAGGCCGTGTGCGGATTGTTTTTGGGGAGAGCGGGAGGGCGAGACGCGTATCGGGCCAGTCGTCGGGCGGGATGCAGTCGAGCTTGCGTGGCTGGAAGTAGTTGCTCAGGCGGCCGTAGTTCCTGTAAAGGCGGTCCGCAACCGCGGTCAGTCGCCTCTTCTTCCATGAAGCATCCGGACAGTGGTCGATACGTGTACGGACCAATTGCGATCATCCTCGACAAAGGTGTAGCCGAGCTTTTTCGCCGCCGCAGCAGCGCGAGTCTGTCCGGCCGGCCGCTCAAAATCGTCAGCATCCGCGCATCACGCTAGGGAGTATCTCGCACGCTCACGTAGAGGATGTATTCGCTCGCAAAGCCCCACCACGGCATGAACGTGAACACGAGGATCCGTTCACATTTCGGGAGCTTGTGCCGGGGCCCTTTCAGGACCCAAGGTTCGGCATACGAGACGTCCTTGGTGCGCCGAGTCGGCGAGAGGTGCAGCGCTGCGTCTGAGACCGAGTCTTCGCCAGACGAGGCTGCGCCGCCTCCTGTATGGGCGTCCTCGAGGGGAAGTAGCGGTGGCCGCGGCGGTTTCGGTCGCGGTTTCGCTGGCGGCACGACCCTCTTTGGCGGATCGGGGGCGAGGTCTTGAACGGCAAAGGGCGCCTCGGTTTGTCTCTGCGCGCCTCGTTGCGGCGCAGAGCTGCCGAAGAGCAAGAAACCGGCTGCGGCCGCGAGACTGAGCAAGATTGCCGCCTGGACGACCACTCTCGCGCGAATGGCGCCCGCTCGTAATGACGGCACTTGGATTCGACGCGTCGCTGCCATGTTGGACCTGGGATCGGCGCGGTCTCGTGGCAGCGGGCGCGGGTCGAGCAGCGGAACTCCGGCGGACGACGACGACGACGACAAAGTCCGGCGGTGCAGCTCCATTCCACCGCCAGATGGCAGGCGCGACCAGTTTCACCCCGTGCTTCTAGTGTCTGCTGGTCAGACAAGGCCTGGAGAAGCAGAAGGAAGCGTGTTGAGCAGCGAAATCCGAATCGACGCTCGACTTGCGCGTGAAAGAGCCAACCCGCGCCCTTTTCTGCTCCCTCGCTCCTCCTCCTCCTCTCTCTCTCTCTCGCCAGCTGGGAAAGGGCGCTCTGGTAGTCAATGGCGTTTGATCGGACGAGCGCCGTCATCGAGTACGGCGACTGGGTGATTGTCTACCACGTGAGCGAGCACTCTTCCTCTCTCGCCCTGTTGAATGCGCACTCAACCCCGTCTCCCCCCGTACAGAGCCGGACTCAGTTGACGTCAGAAGTCGTCACCCGTGACAAAGAGATCCAGTCTCGCTATGGCCACTTTCGTCACTCGGATATGGTCGGGAAACCCTGGGGCACAAAACTGTCGTCGAGCAACGGCAGGGGGTTCGTCTTTCTCTTGAAACCGACGCCCGAACTCTGGTCAGTCCCCGCCGTGTGCTCGCTCTCTAGGCTCTCCGGTTTTGGTGACGGCGCGCGCTGACACGGGGGCGAGGACTACCTTGTGAGCAGGACTCAGGCACTGCCGCACCGGACTCAGATCCTCTACCTCCCCGACATCGCCTTCATCACCAACTACCTCGACGTGAAAGCCGGCAGCAAAGTCATCGAAGCAGGTGCGCGTCAGGTCAGGGTCGTGGAAGGCTGGTACTCAGAGTCAGCTGATCGCCTTTTGGGTCTCGACTTGCCTCTCGCAGGAACCGGCTCGGGCTCGTTCTCTCATTCGCTCGCTCGCACAGTCGGGAGTCAAGGCAAGGTCCACAGCTTCGAGTACCACGAAGAGCGGTTCCAGAAGGCGCAGTGAGTCTCCAGGCTTCTCGCAATATCTGATCACGCTAGGAGCTAAACACACTGCCGACTCTCGTCCACTCTCCGCTGCCGCGCAGAATCGAATTTGCGGAACACGGATTGGCGGACGTTATCACGGTGAAACACCGCGATGTGTACAAGTCGGGCTTTGAACTCGAGAACGAGGTCGACGCAAGTGAGGCTCCCGGTCCTTTGCTGGCTCAAGAGGTCGATTGGGGACACGCAATGGCTGACACACGACTCGCCATTCCGGCACGCAGTCTTCCTCGACTTGCCGGCGCCATGGGAGGCCCTGGAGCACGCCAAGCGCGCTATGCGGGTCAGTTTGGGAACCTGTTGCTTTTGCAATCCTGCGTCCGTGTTGCCGTCGCTGACCTTGCGATTCTTTTCCCCTACAGCGAGACCGACAAGCGCGGATATGCTGCTTCTCTCCCTGTATCGAACAAGTGATCCGGACCTGCACCACCCTCTCCGAACTCGGCTTTTCCGACATCACGATGTACGAGACGTTGACGCGGACGCACGACCCGACTCCGATCGCGGCGCCGAGTATCGAAACGGCGATTCAGCGGATCGAAGAAGTTGAAGACAAGAAAGGGAGGAGGAGGGAGGGGCAGATCAAGGAGGCGGCGAGGAGACGGGAGGAAAAACGGCGGCTGAAGGAGGAAGAGGAGGCGGCCAAGGTCAAGGCGGAGACGGAGGCGACGTCAGAGAGTACTGCCGCTGCTGCTGTTGCTCCGACTTCGACTGACTATGTCGACTCGAGCGAGCCGGCGGCGAAGCGCGTCAAGCGGACCGCCGTTGAAGACGAGGAAGAGGGGGCGAACGACGTCGGCATGGCCACCGACGAGGTCGACGACGCTACGCCCGCTCCCGCTCGGGCAGCCACGATTCAACCCGCCGACTCTGCGGCCACGACACCGGCGGCCCATGCTCTCGCCGAAAAGACGGCTCAGGGACGCCGACTCCGCGAGGAGCGCGACCGCGAACGGAGTTACGGAACCAAAGCCGGCGCGTACACGCGCGGCCATACGAGTTTCCTCACCTTTGCGGTGCTCTTGCCCGAGATTGAAGGGCTGCAGAAGCCGGCGTCGCTGTTGGGTTCGCCGGCTCCCGCAGCAACTGCGGCGGCGGAGGGGAATCCGGTCGAGGAGGAAAAGCCCATAGTCGGCGACGCACCTGTTGACGTAGCTGTCTGAACACAGTCGCGCTCTTGCAGACGGACCGATTTCGAGGTTTGCTGAGGCGCGCTAGCTGCGGTCACGCAGACGTGTGCTGCGGAAATTTGTCGCGGCGGAACGGCGCGTCTCGAGTCGCGGCGAGAAATTTCGCGACGGGCGCGACCTCGCCCCACACCGCTTCGCAACCCTCGCTCCGGGTACCCGCTGCACCGTGCGCCTCTTCGACACGTCGCCTTCGACCGCGGCGGGCCTCTGTACCTGTCCCCGGCACGCGGCAGAGAAGAAAAGAGATGCCGCAACCGCTTCTCGGCCGACGCGGTATCCTGAGCCTCGCGGCGCTCACGCTGCACTATAGCTGCCTGTCGGTCGTCTTGCATGTCTCGAGGACAGCGCCGGGCGGTCGCTACAACGCTTCGACCGCCATCTTCCTGACCGAACTCGTCAAGATCGCCATCTCGCTCGCCCTCGTCTTGTGCTCTGGCGAACTGCACAAGGCCGTCGTCCAGCGCAGGCAGGCGCGCGAGGAAGAGTTGGCAGCGCTGCTGGTCTCGGCAGACCGCAAGGCCCAAGAGGACAGGAGGCGAAGGGCCGTCGAGGAGGAAAAGGCACTCTGGGCGAGGTTGCAGGAGGGCGGCGAAGACCCGTGCGCGTTCGCCAGCCCCGAGGAGACGATTGTTCCCGGTCAGTCTGTTCCAGCTGCTACCTCTGTCTCTGTCCGATGGCCCGATTCTGACTCGCCGAGGCTGGACGCGCAGTCAAACTCCATCGCCGTCCCTCCTTGTCGAGTCTCAACGCACCCGTAACGGGACCGAAAAGTCCAAAAGCGAACCTCTCGATCAATGTCGCACTCGCAGAAGGTCGAGCAAAGACCGAGATCGCCCCTTCGTTCGCCCTGATCCCTGCGACTCCAATGCCGATCCCCTCCCCGACCAGAACCCCAGACGCGACGGCCTTACATCCGGATCGCCCGACTCCGACGTTGCACGGTCGCGCAGCATCGGGATCAGGCTACTGGCAGGACATTTCTGACGGAGATTGGTGGCGGTCAGTCGGCGACGGCTTGGTGACCCGCGACGCATGGCATCTGGCAGTCAGTCCAGCTCTTCGCGCTGCTTCACTCCAATGCTGGGCGCTCAACGCGACCTACACACAGGCACTTGCATGCCTTTTCTGCTTCCAGGGCAACGCCCAATTTGTCGCGAGCGGGAACCTCAGCATTCCAGTTTTTGTCATCGCCTACCAGCTCAAGGTTCGTGAGCTCTCTGCGTGGCGTTCGCTCCCCAACGCACACCGCACAGCGCTAATGTGCCCTTGCAGATTCCAGCTACCGCGCTCTTCTCTGTCCTCCTGCTCGACCGAGTCCTCACCCGACAGCAATGGGCGACCCTCGTTGCTCTCGCGTTCGGCGTGGCCGGCGTCCAACTCTCGCAAACATCGACCGAAGGAAAGGCAGGAGATGCTCCCGCCCGACTCCATGACGGCAGCCTCCCGGACCAAGCGCTCGGTCTCGTCGCAGTCATCGCGGCGTGCGCCTCGTCCGGCTTCGCCTCGGTCTACTTCGAAAGGATCCTCAAAGCCAAGCCTGCCGACGCGCAGGCATCGACTATCACCAGCACGGGCGCGCGGTCTAGCTTTGACGCCGCTTCGGGCGATGGAGCGCAGCAGCCGCTGTTGTCGTCGTACAGCGGGCCCGCAAAGCCGGCCAACGGGCCGCCAGCGTCGCAGAGCTTGTGGATGCGAAACATCCAGCTGAGCATCTTCGGACTCCTCGTTAGCCTTCCGTTCATGTTCTGGGAGGTCGGCGGCGTCGACTTTGGCCCTCTCGACTACGAAGTCATCGATTCGGCGGCGGATTATCGGGTCGTCCAATACGCGCGGTCGGCGATGAAGACGGTCTTCGGAGGCTTTGACCGCCCGCTACCTTGGATCGTCGTCATCTTGCAGGCGACAGGAGGACTGCTCAATGGTACGGTGGCTTTCGTGAACTCTTTCACACTTTCGACTGTGCTGACTGTCCGGCATTGCAGCGCTGGTGATGCGCCATGCCGACAACTTGCTCAAATGCTTTTCAATTAGCGTCAGCATCGTCCTGTCGTTTGCGATCTCCATCGTGCTGTTCGACTACCGCGTGCGTCCAAGCTTCACCGGTCCCTGGGCGATGACCCGAAAAGCTGACACGCGTCGCGTTCATGCAGGTCACGACAGGCGTGCTCTTTGGTTGCGTCACTGTTCTCGCCTCGACGTGGTATTACGCCAAAATGTCGCGATAATCGTTGAGGTTCTTCCGAAGCTAGTATGCCCGAACTGTTGTCGTAATACTACCCTACCTTTCTTCGCCGTCTCGCACGCGATCAGTATGCGATTGATGAAAGCGCGTTGCACTGGTCCTCATGATGAGAACACTACACGGCTGCAGACACGAGTCCGCTTGGCAAAGAGCCTCCTCGGAAGCGCACAGACAGACAAATTCGAGACGGTCGACTCCTTCGTGAAAAAAAAAGGGCGAGGGCGAAGTAGGCGAGACAAGCAATCACAAGAGGCGAAGTCGGCCGCGAAGCTGTCGTCGTTCGTGGAATTTGCGCAGGTACTCGGCGGACTCGGCTTCTGCGAGCAGGCGAAGAAGGTAAGATGTCGAGGACGTGGCGACCGCGCCACCCGTAGCACATGCCGATTGAAGCAGCACGCACCGGTCGGGACGAAAGAAGCGATGTGGACCGACTTGCAGGCCGAATCGTGACATCGTCCGCCTTCCGCCTCCGCCTTACACAGCCGCTTGTTCAGATCAACGCCTCTTTTTCGCGCCACCCAAGAGGCCATGCCCGCCTTGATACTAACGTTAGTCTCTTCACTCGGATCAGCCAAGGGGAAAGACGCGTCGGCATCCGGTAGCGGGCCTTCGCGACTGAGAGGGTACCGGGCCAGGGAAGAATGGTAAGGGCGGAATACCTGCAGGTCGAAAGGCGGCCCCGGTTTGCCAGGTGCAAGAGTCAGATGAAGTGAAGGCAGCCGGACAGAACGATGGCTCCGCGCGCGACGAAGCGTTTGGCGGCTCAAAGGTCAACTTGCCGGATCCACCTTGGCGAGTGCGGGCGGTTTCGCAGTTTCCTGCCGCAACGTTTCCTAGACTTAGCGGATGGAGGACGGGGTCGTGTCCATTCAGGACAGTACCTTGACTGTCTCTATCGCAGACTGTGCGACGGGCGCTCCCGGAGCGGGAGCAGCCGGTTCCGAAGACGGCACCGTCGCCATCGGGATCGGTGGAGGAGGCGCTGTCCCGTTCGAGACCGAAGGTGTCCTCGACATGGATGTCGACGCTGTTCCGCGTTCCTTGCTCCCGTCCTTCTTGCGTCGTTCGATCTCGGCGATTCGTTCCATCATGCGCTTGATCGCGTTCTCCTTTTCCTCGAGCTGCTGCCGCCGAGCCGTTTCCGCTGCGAGCTTGTCGGTTCCGTTGGAAGGCGAGCCTTGCCTGCTCCGGTTCGGTTCCGGCGGGGACCGGCGTGACGATGCGAGTGTAGGCGCCCTCGTCGATGCAGCCGTTCCAGTCATGGAGCTGGTCGCCGCCGTCGTGCGCTCGTTGCTGCTCTCGCGCTGCCCATCGCGGTCATCGTCGTCGTCGTCGCCTTCGTCTTCCGTATCGGAGATGTCGATTACCATCCTGACGGGCTCGTCGGCGATAAAGGCGCGCCCGCGGCGGCCTTTCATTAGGCTGTTCGTGCTGAGCCGGACCGTCGGGTCGTGTTCGAACTCGGTCGCAGTCGGACGGCGCGGTGCATTCCCGGACGATGGCTCAAGAAAGCGGGAGGTGGACGCCGCAGAGAGAGACGAGGTACCGGTTCCGGACGAGGTCGATGCGAACGGTCCTTCCGGCGGGACATCGACGAGTTCCTCGGTGTGGTCGAGCGATTCTCGGAGGTCGTGAATCGCCTGAGCTCTCCCATCTTGTAGTGAAGAGAACAGGTTGCCGCCGACGTCGCCCGATCCTGCCGGGTCGAACGGTTCCGCCGCGGCGTCGAGTTTGCGCTTCTTCCGCGCCCACTTCAGCTGCTGCTTCTTCTTGCGCTTGGCGAGCGCAGCCGCGGCAGCCGCCTCGACCGGGTCGACTTCGGGCCCGTCTTCGAGGTCGGGTGCGTGGTGGGATCCGATGGGGCCGGCCGAAAAGAGCGATTCGAGTTCGGATTCGAGGGACTGTGCCGACTGTTGATTGCGCGCGAGGAGCGCCGCTTTCCGAGCGAGGAGCTCTTGCCGTTTCTGCGCCTCGAGATCGGCGAGTTTGGCGTCTGCCGTAAGCGTCAGAGGCGAGTGCGGCGCGCCGAGTGTCGCGCTCGTCGGAGCGACAGCGGGTGTGGGAAGGGCGCTGGGCGATGGGGGCAACGCCGGGAGGGCGAGATGCAGTCCAAGCTCGTTGAAGGCGACGGCGAGGAGCTGGCGCGATACGCCGATCGAGACGAGGTAGGCGGGCGGGACTCCGTAAGAGAGAAGCTCGGCGATGACCCGTTTCGACTGTTCCTTGACAGCCGTCGCTGCGAGACCCGGTCGGTATGTGCGTCAGCTCGATGGTCCTCGTATGTCTCTGTATTCGTTGGGCCGCGCTCGCACTGACCTGTTGCGGCAGTCGCCGCATCGAGACTGGGAGGAAGACCCGTCGTGTTGCCGGGAGCGCTCACGAGCGATGGCGCGGCGGCCGTCCCGGCTCGATACGCAGTCGAGAGAGACGTGAATGGCACGTTGGCAGATGCGGGTGCGGGCGGGCCATCGTCGTCGATTTCACCCTCTTCGAGGTCGTCGAGCGTCACAACGACCGGCGTCGCACTTGCGCCTGACTGTGCCGCGTCTGGACGAGTCCGTTTCCGTTTCTTAGTCTCGAGCGCTCTGGCTCGAAGTGCTTCAATGTCCATCCTCTCTGGCGTTGTCGAGAGTCGCGGCGGCTGGTTGGGTGGGTGGGTGAGGTCGTTGGCGGGGCGAGGCCCGGGGTGGGTCGCGGCCGACGCCGCGCGCGCGAAGGTCGGCGATGTCTCTCGTCGGTGCACCGAAACTCGCATTTGTTCTCTGCTCGTTCCAAAAGCTCTCTCTCTCTCTCTCTCCTCCTTTCTTGTTCTGCAAGAAGGTTTACTCAAGACCTTTGCTCAGCCCATCACGCAATCCTTACGCCGAGTCGCCGAAGCAGTTTGCAAGCGCACAAGTCAGTCTCGCGCCCGAACTTTCTTACCCCACACACACTCGCTCCGTCATGTCTCTACACGCATGCTGACTCGGGATCACTTGCACGCTCACAGTGTCTTCGACAGCGAGCGCAGCGGCTGCATCCAGCAATGCGACTGTACCTTTCCGCGCCGCCCTCTCGATCCCCCGTACGTCCTGCGGTGCTGGATCGTCATAACCCTTGCTCACTCTATGCGATGACGTCCTCACGCAGACGAGATGAAGACCGTCATCAAGCGCAAGAACGCCGCGATCGCAACGACCGCCGTCGCGTTCCACTCGTCCGTCCTGCACTCGCAGCTCGTCGACGGCGTCGTCCAGCTCCGCCTGAACCAGCTCGACCCCCAAGCGCCCCCATACGACGTCCCGTCGACGACGCAAGCGCTCTGGAATGCCCTCTTCAAGTACTGTGCGCGCGGTCGCGACGCCCCCGAGCACCTCGAGGTCGAACCCGTCCTCCCCGCCGAAGCGCTCGATTCGGCCCTCCTTGCCCTCGGTGCGTCCTGCGCAGCTGGCTGACTGCGGTTCTCGCGTAAATTTGGCGCGCTGACCCGACGACGGTCTTGGTCCGCAGGCGCGACGAAGAACGCGCCTCGGTACACCGTCTCGCGCTCGGCTCTCTTCCAGCTGTACGACTACGCCTCGGACGTGCCAGAAACCCACCACTCGCCTCGGCTTCCGTTCCCTTACCTGCCCGTGACCCCACCGTCCGGGTCGCCGTCGACTCTGACGCACCCGATGCGCCCGCCAAAACCCCACCCCGACAGCCTGCTGTACAGCCGGTTCCTTCCGCACTTGACGACCGATGCGGACCGACCCGCTTACTTTAAACTGTCGACCTGTACAATGAAGGACTTGCCGACTCTGCACGGCTGGCTGAACGACGAACGCGTCGACCAGTTCTGGATGGAGAAGGGATCGCTCGAGCAGCACCGCCAATTCATCGAGGAGCGGACGAACGACGCGCACGTCTTGCCCGTGATCGGTTCTTATACATCGCTCGTCGGTGATCTCGAAGCCCCGGAAGAGCCGGCAGTCTACGCCGAGATCTACTGGGTCAAGGTGCGCTCCGCTCCGGTGGGGCGATCTTGATCATCACGCGGCTAGCTGACAACGTGCCGATCCGATAGGAGGATCGCCTGGGTCCTTTGATGCGCGAAGGTACCGTCCAGGACTATGATCGAGGTGAGTCAACGGTGGAATGCCTGTTCAGAACTGCTTTTCTGACCGCTCTCCCTTGGCCAGGCCTTCATATGCTTGTCGGCTCGAACGACCACCGCGGACCGCATCGGATCCGCGCGTGGATGCCCTCGCTCGCGCACTACTGCTTCCTCGACGACCCGCGGACTCAACGCGTCCTGTGCGAGCCGAACGAGAAGAACGAGAAAATCATCAAGGTAAGGTCTACCTTCTTTTGCTCTGCTTCTACGCCAAACGCTCATCCTACTTTTTTGCCGATTTGCAGTACATGGAGTCGATCGGTTTCAAGCGGCATGGTTCGGTGCAGTTCCCGCACAAGACGTCGGCGCTCATGATCCTCGACAAGAACGACTTTTACAAGCTCTGCCCGTTCTGAGCGGGTCGGATATTATCTTCACTCTAAACAAGGCACTCTGTTTTGCATTGCAGCACATTGTCTTTGCCAGTCGGTCTGGGGAGCTGTTCTGTGCTTGTTTCAATTTTCAGGTCAAAGAAGGCGAGCTTGCGTCGCTTCTTGACTGGCGAGTGTTCCGGATCCCTTTTCTCAGGTTCTATCGCACGCTGCTGCAACCGTAGAGATAGAGGGGTGGGGCGCTGAGCCGGAACGTGAGCGAGGCGGGCCGCGATCGGAGGGTGGTCCCCATCCGCGCCAACAATTCAGTACACACATTTTAGGCCTTTTCTTTGCGTTGAACGCCTTTATAGCACAGTGGCAGTGCGTGTCACTCGTAATGACAAGGTCGAGTGTTCGATCCACTCTAAAGGCACGGTTCTTTTTTGTTGCTGTGAGCGTNNAAAGGAGACACAGGGTGTGGTTTTGATGAGAACTTGTATGTAAATAGAAGGTCTGCGCTTCAACGGCCCCTATGGCTCAGTGGCAGAGCGTTCGCCTAGTAAGCGAAAGGTCCATAGTTCGATCCTGTGTGGGGGCATTTGCTCTTTTTTGACCTTGCTTTTTTGTAGCCTGACCAAACTCAAGTTACTATCGGCTATTCAGTACGCTGCTCCTGGCCCACTGCCCAATTGTGAGCGTCAAGATCATCGCCCACAAGATGCACAGCTTGTTTGTCGTGCCCTGGGCCACTCGAAAAGCTCAAGATTGTCGCAACTGACGTCTGGGATATTGCCAACACGGCAGCAGTTGACAACCTCAAGTCCGGTGCTGCGACTGTCTGGCTGCCAGTCGAGTCAAACTGACTCACGCATAAACGCTCTCGCTTGGAGGTTCACAGTGGCATTACTCTCTGACAGCTCTCAGTCTGTAAAACTGGAAAGGAGAGGAAAAGCACAACAACTGTCTCAGGGGCTAGGCCCAAGAGACAACCCACTGGGAAATCTCATATGATTTGCGCCAAGCAAGCACTGAAGCGCCAATGGGGAGTATCCTGCAGGGAAAGGGAGATGACTCAGGGCGTAAGCCAAGTGTCAACCAATTCCCCTAGTGCAGAGCCCTCCCAGTGCTGACCCAAACCGTGACAGACCGCTCGAGCCAGGGAGTACACAAAGCCACCCGGAGGACGCTATGAGGGACATATCCCTCATGACCGCCAACTTTGCTTTGTCGTCAACCTCACGCACCTGACCAATCAGGTGTCAAGTCCACCAAAGACTAGAGCATAGGCTACATAGACATGCACGCTCTTGCTCTGTCTTGCCGAATAGCATTGTCTTGTCTCCTTTGGGATTTCCTCCATGCCCCAGACAAGCGCCTTCTCTGCTTCGGCGTAGTTCGCTCAGCGCTCCTCGAGTTTGGCCCAGCACAACATGCCCAAGGCCTGGTCCGCCGATGTTGCGCAGCAGAAGCGGTTCGAGCGGACCATGTTGCGGATGTGGATGAGGTAGGCCGGAATGAGGTTGGCTGTCTCCTTCATTGCGGCGATACCGTTGGCCGAAGCCGAGACCTCTTCGTCCCACGAGAGGATCTCCAGGAACTTGTACAGCATTGACAAGCCGAGACATGTTGGTTGTTACCGGTCAGCGCGACATTGATTGGCTTGCACAGGCACACCATCACTGCACTTCAAACGTTGCTGATGATGCACCGCCGCTGTGGAATGTTGTGGGGGTTCTTTGGCACCTCAACCATGAGGATAGTGCTGGGAGCCAGAGTGTCATATGTGTAGTGGGCGCAGAGTTGCAAAATGTGGCCAGCAGGGAACAAGAGGGGGAACTCAGTGGCAATATTGGCCTTGCCGGGACGCACTCCTTGGCCTGGGACGCCTGATCAATCACCTTGCAGGGGAGCAACTCTTTGTGCAGGAGCTCCTTGAGCTTGTCCTTGCCCTTGACTACCGCCAGGTTGACTGCCTGGACCCTCTTTGTCTGCTGTACCCGGTCCCACACCCAAGTGCTCCCGCGTCTGGTTCGCCTTAACGCCGTTGCTGCCTCATCCACTGCTGCAACTATGTGGTCTGCCTGCGAGCGTTGTTGCTGCTTCTGGCCACCAGACAAAGGGTTTGATGTGCCACAATGCCGGGCCTGACAGCAAAGATGAACTTGGCTTTGCTGAGCTCCTTGATGCTGTACTTGCACTTAAGGCTGTCTTTGACATGTTTGATGTCATCTTGACCTGCTTGACATCCTTGAAGTAAAAATAGTGCATTGCTGTAAGGTTCTGCAGGTCCTTCGGGAGGTGGGCAACCCAGTTAAAACTTGACGCAGAAGTCTGAAGAAGAGCAGCGTGATCACATCGCCTGTCGTTCCTACCGACCTCTTGAAATGCCCGTTGAACTGACAGTGAAAGTCCTTCATGAGCTCAGAATACTCTTGCAGCAACCAGACCTCTGAGTTGAGGAGGACACCGGTAAGAGCAATGAAGTCGGAATAGACCTCCGCAATGGTTGGATTCCCGTAGTATCGCTTCTTCATCTTGGCAAGCAATAGTTCTCTGGAGACGGTCAGGGACACCTTAGCCCGTTTGGTTCCTGCAGCACGGTATCAAAGGTATAACAACTGTTGCGAATCCGCTTGATGTCAATGATTGCCTTTGCCTTTCTCCTCGCTCTGTTCTCCTCCCTTGGTTCTGGCTTGATCCTGTCAAGTACCGCCTGCAACTCAGGCAGCAGTAGCACCTGGGCAGTCTCGACTGTGTTGAACTGTTCCTTGTAGTTCGATCTGTTGGCCGCAAGTTTGTTCCATCTTGTTGTGCAGATTGCGAGAGAGGATGAGAGTGAGGTCGATCAGAGAGGAGGCAGCGCATCTTGGCGAGAACATCTGCGCAACGCTCTGTCAGTGTCGGTCGCTCCTAACCGTTTGGATGCAGTCTTTTGCTCACGGGCACGAGGTCCTTGTCTGGTAGACCGGCCATTCAGCGCGTGAGGGTGACAAGGGTCCAGAGGCGCTTGGAGAGCTCCTCCACGTCAATGATACGCTTGGACAGCACGAGTTTCTTCAGGGGTTTCCCGTCTGCAGAGCCGTGGTCCTTGTCATTGCCGTTGTCACCCGGCTTTGCTTGCTCTGAAATCGCGCCGCCCTTTGCGATGATCAAGTGCACCTGCACGACCCAATCCCGGATTGCCAGGAGGCGGTTCCCGCCGCCATGCAGGTACTCACGCAAAGCTTGAACGGCCTTGTCTCGTTCATCAGCAGGGATCGCACTTGACGCCTTGTCAAGTGCCTTGTCAAGGTCTTTGATGAAGGTGCCGCCCGGAGCGAACGTGAGTAGGTCCGGCGGTTCCTGTTGCCGCTCCGCCTTCTTGCCGGCCGCGGTCTCCATGGATGCCTTCGTAGTTTGCTGCGCATGCTTGCACTTTGATCGATGAGGACTGGTCTGCTTCTTGACCTCCTCGCTCTCTCCATCATCGTTCTCGTCCTTGTCATTGTTGACATCCTCCTCTTTGTTCTGCGGCTCCTCTGAAGCGCTGGCATCGGCCCTTGCCTCCAAGTAGGCCCTGTTGGCGAGCAGGCTCAAGGCCCACTGCTTCAGAGTCCGGGTGAATGCTGGGCCCTGTGGCGACTCCTGGGTGACATCGTACGCTTGCCTAGCACCGTTGTTCGGGTTGAACTTGATATGGGCCGCTTGTAGTGCATGCTTGAGTGCCAGAGGCAGTGCCGTCATTGGATCCGCGCCAATCATGTTGCCAAGGAAGTGAAGCAAGATGAACAGGCGTTGGCGGGCGATCTGCTCGAGGCTGATCTGCATTGGGGCGATGATTCCGGACCAGACCGAGACTGGTAGTTGCGCTGGAGCCGTAAAACCGTCCGCCACAATGTCCTCCACAATGGTCTGAGCGGCGGGCAACATTTAGCCATGATAACGGAGAACCACTGTTTGGCACTGACTTGCCCGATGTCGCGCAAAGGAGGCTGTCTCCTGCTTCTTCATCCCCCTCACTCCACCTTCCCAGCCCATGGCTGGCATTCCGCCAAGGGTCCCCGCCAAGCTGCTGCAAGACGCTGTGTAACTGCCGAGTGTGACATGACCGATCTCACCGCAATCAACGCAAGCCGCTGCCACATTGCCCGCAGGGCCGGCATGCCATTGTGCATGCTGAACATGACCAAGTCCAGCAGAGGCTTGGCAGAAGTCATGATCCAGGGCAGAGGGAGACGGCGCGGCAGTCGCAATTGAAGGACCAAAGCTGCTTGAGGAGGGGCTGGCGGCTCGCTGGTCTGGCTTTTTGCACGTGTACAACGGTGGTGGTTCGACGGCCGCAACGGGTCGATCCTGGCTGTTGAAGTAATCCCTTCTTCAAGGGCCGACCCTGGCTGTCGAAGCAATCCCTTCTTCAAGCAGCCAATGGCCCAACGCCGCTTCGCCCGCAGCTTCGCGGATCCATTTCAGTTCTTCCGCCGGCGCCGGCCCGCTGCGTCCTTTGGTTGCATCTTGACTTCTTCCGGCACTGCATTGATCATCTCCTCTTGCAGTAGTTGTTCTTGTTGGCTAACTCCATACCCCCATTTTGACATCCTGTGGCGCCATGCTGCCGTGCATGATGAGACGGTCTTGGACGGCCGCGGAGAGAAGGTATCATCGTTGGTTTTTGCAATTCAGGCATTGGTGAAAGTCACCTCCAGGGACTTGGTAGAAATCCTCGTCTTCTTCTGAGACTTGTCAATTGTCTCAATCGTCTGCGTGGTTGAGAAGGGGCATAGCTGCTCCGCTGTCACCGTTTTTGCTTTTGTGGGACTGATCGTGTACAATATTTGTATTGCGTGGCGTAGGGTGTGTGGATATCATTAGTGCCAGGTCTGTTGATGATAACTGTGGAGGGATTCCATAGTCGTTTCGATTTGTTGAGCTGGGGTTGGGGTTCATGCGTGGGTTGGTTACAAGAGCCAGGTGGACCCGCTGAAGGTGGGCGGAAGCCGTAGGGACACACCCTTGGACAGGTTCTGTGGGGTCCACTGTGCTTACCTGTGCTGCAACATCTGAGGGAGGCAGCCAGAGGCTACTAGCAAGTTCTGGCTTGTCTGGCTACTGCTACGCAACTGTCTTTCCTTGCTGACATTTGCTGTCACAGTTGCAGCCAAGTGTAGACCAGCCCGAGATTGTGCAGGACACATCCACAATGACATGCAGACACTCGGAAGGCTGCTCTGGCAAGCAGAAAAAGATGTGTCGCAGCAAAAATCTGAGCGCACCCAGGATCGAACTGAGGACCTTATCCGCTTATGTACAATGTAAAGGACACGTGATAACCAACTACACCATGCGCCCTGTGTCAGAGTCGAGCCACGTACAAATTGCAGCCATATAGACGCGACCGACCCTACCCCTAGACCGACAGTCGCTACTTTAGCCGACGCATGTGGTGCGAGGCAAAAAGCAAATGCCCCCACACAGGTTCGAACTATGGACCTTTCGCTTACTAGGCGAACGCTCTGCCACTGAGCCATAGGGGCCGAGATGGAGCAACGAGCTCAAATTGGCATACACTACTGGTAGGCACCGATGATGCTGTCAGACAGTTCAAGGAAAGACATTGCCTTCCTGCAGCCACTGTCATTAAGCTGAGGACACAAATGACCAATCTTGGTCAAGCTTGCTCTTGCAGTGCTCAGTAGGGTGCAGATAGTACTCTCCCAGCGGAGGAATCGAAGCCACTGGTCTTGAGATCATCGAGACAATCTTCCCGTCCATCAGCATTGCAGCGCAGACGGCATCAGCTGACAAGCCACCTCTGCAGCGCACTACTGTTGATCTGTCCCGCGTCTCAGACCTGCTGTCAAAAGCCACGCATGATTTTGTTGCGAATTGGTATCATTCCATTCCACGCGACCTCGTCGGACGCCAAGGTGACGATATGTGACCTGCACATCCCTGTCTTTTCCAAGACTGACCGTATACTTCCTCTCAGCCATTGGAGAGAGCATCCGCAAGTATATCATTGCCATGTCGGAGCAACATCCTGCCAGACAAGTCCTGCTGGATGATCTCCGCCTAAACCCGAGGCAGTTCTACTTGAATCTTGAGGCGCAACTCGGCCCACAGATCTATCACGGCGATGGTGCACACAGTAAGTTAGCAGCCTTCCGGGAGCGTGGCAGTGGCCAATGCTGACCCAGAGTGAGTCTTGGACAATGTTGCAGAGCCAATCGTCCTCCCCGGCAGTTCGTCGCCCTCTACTTCTGGGTTCTGTATCAGAAGGACGCCCCTCTGAATGCGCCATTTGACCCCGTCCTCGTTCCTGAAAATTGTCTCTTCCTCAAGGACCGCCGCCAATAACGCCGCAAGGACGCCAGGCTGCTCCCATCCGGGAATACAGGCCTCAAACGAGCAACTCTTCTTGTCGGGCCCATCAACCCCATGCGCGCCGCAAGCCGCCCCAGGGTTCATCAAGGCAGTCAGGCAAAGGCTACCCTCGACACAACAACCCCCGGGACCAGCTTTGTGGGTTCAGTGAGTGCATCCAACGAGCCTTTTTCCAAGTGAACAGCACTGACTCCTTGCTTTTGTAGTCTTTGAGTTCGTTCAAGAGCACCCCAAGCTCTCCCAAGCAGAAATTGCTGAACTCTTTCGCGAGGATATCAAACAAGCCCCTTGCGTTCACCGAGTCTGCATATCGCCTGCCATCTGTATCTGCTGTGTTTGCTGTGCTTGTTTATTGAGCTGATGTGTACCTTGGATTGCAAGGCATCTGCAAAGATCTCTGTGTCCACTGAGAGGTCCTGGTCGGGCAGCAAGTGTAATTTGACATTGTTGAAGAGCAGTGTCTTGAGAAGCGGAAAGTTGTCGAAGTCGAGGGCTGCTCCCAGTTGCACCTGTGCGAGCGACATGTACTGCAGGCGGGCTGAAGTCCTGACACTCCGAACTGGTGCGACCGTGATAGATCAGACCGGGTGACGGGGACAGGTGTCATCATCATCAAGCGAAAACCCACACGAGATCATCCATCCGGGCGGAATACGCAAGCGAGGACACGAACGAGTCGGAAGAGGTGTACAAAAGCTCGGTGACTCCGCAACTTGTCAATGCTGTACAAGTTCCTGGAGATCCTCTCGTGGGACGAAGAGGTCTCGGCTTCGGCCAACGGTATCACCGCAATGAAGGAGACAGCCAACCTCATTCCGGCCTACCTCATCCACATCCGCAACATGGTCCGCTCGAACCGCTTCTGCTGCGCAACATCGGCGGACCAGGCCTTGGGCATGTTGTGCTGGGCCAAACTCAAGGAGCGCTGAGCGAACTACGCCGAAGCAGAGAAGGCGCTTGTCTGGGGCATGGAGGAAATCCCAAAGGAGACAAGACAATGCTATTCGGCAAGACAGAGCAAGAGCGTGCATGTCTATGTAGCCTATGCTCTAGTCTTTGGTGGACTTGACACCTGATTGGTCAGGTGCGTGAGGTTGACGACAAAGCAAAGTTGGCGGTCACGAGGGATATGTCCCTCATAGCGTCCTCCGGGTGGCTTTGTGTACTCCCTGGCTCGAGCGGTCTGTCACGGTTTGGGTCAGCACCGGGAGGGCTCTGCACTAGGGGAATTGGTTGACACTTGGCTTACGCCCTGAGTCATCTCCCTTTCCCTGCAGGATACTCCCCATTGGCGCTTCAGTGCTTGCTTGGCGCAAATCATATGAGATTTCCCAGTGGGTTGTCTCTTGGGCCTAGCCCCTGAGACAGTTGTTGTGCTTTTGCTCTCCTTTCCAGTTTTACAGACTGAGAGCTGTCAGAGAGTAATGCCGCTGTGAACCTCCAAGCGAGAGCGTTTATGCGTGAGTCAGTTTGACTCGACTGGCAGCCAGACAGTCGCAGCACCGGACTTGAGGTTGTCAACTGCTGCCGTGTTGGCAATATCCCAGACGTCAGTTGCGACAATCTTGAGCTTTTCAAGTGGCCCAGGGCACGACAAACAAGCTGTGCATCTTGTGGGCGATGATCTTGACGCTCACAATTGGGCAGTGGGCCAGGAGCAGCGTCACATTGGCAAACACTGTGATGTGGCGGAGGTGAAACTGTTGTCGACCGAAGATGCAGCTGAAGTGAGCCGCGAACGTTGCGCTTGGGCTAAAGCCGTTCACAGCAAAGTCGATTGACTTGAGCTGGTGAGCAGAGCCTGAGTCTCAGGTGATACCTTGTCAAAATGAGTCCGCAGCGCCAAGGAGCGCTTGGTGGGCCAACAAAAAGCAGCTAGAAGTATGACCAGCAGTTGCAGCCCTGCATTCATAGACAGAGATTCACAGCCCTTCTGGGTTGGCACACCCAGTTCTAGCAGACAACTAGACAGCAGATGTACCCAGCTGGGCTATAAAAAAGCAAATCTTGGAGGAGATGGAACAGTTGGCAGTGCAAGGGTATGGTGTCCTCCAGAAAGCGGAAGAACGCATAGCGCAAGTCCTTGTTGACCCCTTTCAAAGCCTTCAAAAATACGTCAGTGAGACCATTCGTGAACTGTGTAGGCGCAGAGTAAACAACCTTGTCCTTGAGTCTAGTTCTGACTGATGTACCTGGATGCCAATCTGCTGCATGTCAACCGGCTTGCTGATACTCTGGAGGAACTGCTTTGTCAGAACAAGCAAGTTTGCGTCTCGTAGAGATGTGGTGAGCGTGCATTTCTCACAGGGAGCAGACCTGTTGATATGGACTGGTCCAGAGTGACTTGTGCTTCTTGCAGTTGTACAGCTTCTTGCTGATTAACACTTTCGCCGTAACACTAAGTGCGCGCGCCTTTAACCAGCTGAAACTGCATCAGCAAGTGCCGGAACTCATGCTTAAGCGCGTTGTAGAATCCGGAGACAGGCAGTGAGAGCAGGGCTGCCAACATCAAACTCACAGACTTCGAGGTTGGCGAGGACCGTCGGGATTGTTTGCTTGATGTTACTGTCTACAACTGCAACTTTGATGACCCAAAGGCGGTACAGTTCAAGGAGCAGCATGCACTGAATGTCGACAAGATTGCCCGTCAGGATTTTGTACCGGAGCATGAAAGTGACAACGACAGGAAGGCGCCAACATGAGTTGTGCAGGTTGGGGCTGAAAAAGCAGTTGGACCTTGTCAACATTGTTGTGCAACTGACCTGGTGTTTGACATGAATATAGCAGCCTACTTCTGACCAACACTCCAAGCTCGGCAAACTTGTAGTGCAGATGCTCACTGTTTGATGCCAAGGGCCGGCAAAGGAGGACTTCATGATTGCAGTGGTGGATACCAGCCCCCTTTGACAGAGGGCCTGTATACACATAAGACAAGCTTGTCGCACTTGCCTACATTGACATGTTCTGTTACATTGCTCAAATTCCCATCTGCGCACGTAAAAAGCTCTGCCACAATCAGCTGCCCAACCTCATGCTCTGTAGACCGCATTCCAGTCTGCTTCTTAACCTATTGTGCCTCTTGTTGTTGTGCACACCTCTCCTGTGCACTTTCTGTACTCTTCCCCTTGATGGCTGTAACCTTACTTGCGTGAACAGGATCTTGTTGCAACAACATTTCTGGAGGCGCTCACTGACCCATCTAGACAGCCCGCCACAATTCAAGCCTTTTTGCTGCTTGCTCTCTTGGATGTACAGTTCTCTGCAAGGAGGCAGGAAAGGAGCAAAGGAATGAGCAGGCAGGATGGCGGGCACAGCTGGCATTACATAAAGTCCATTGCAGCAGTTCCATTTGGCGTCCTCTTTGCATGCGCACATGCCTTCAGGCGGACTGGCTGGACAAGCACTTGACGGCCTGTAGCCATAGACACGCACCAGCTTGAACAGCCTGTTGCACTCGGCTGCTGCACCTGACAGCCTGTGCCTGGTCGCGAGTTGCACTGCTGCGTCTGCGCAAGGTCGCTGCCGGCGCGGCCGCCCTCCGCGACTGCCGCGAGGCAGCGAACGCAGAGGCTGCTCAGCGCTTGAGGGCAGCCAAAGAGGCCAAAAAGACGCTGCGCAAGCGCCAGCTGGCACAGGACAAGGCCCACAGTGCTTGCGGGTTCGCTGCAGACAAAGATATCACGATTGTTGGCAAGCTGGAGGACTTGGAAGCTCAGGTCCGCCGGGGCAAGAGGATCAAAAGAAGAAGAACGCCAAGTCGAGCTGTCAAGAAGTCAAGAAGGACGTGACTTGCTAAGCTGCCAACAGCGCTACTGAGTCGGCTGCCACCACGGCTCCTGAGGTGCGCAAGGCGGAGGATGCCGCCAAACGTCCAGCCGAACAGCTCGCCACCGACATCGAGCGACAGCAACTTGCGCACCCGAAGATCAAGTCTGCCCATCTTGAGCAAGTCAAGCCGGCTCTTGACTCGCCTCAGCCGACAACCTTGCAGCCGTCAAGCTCTTTGACCCAAATGACCTCTGCCGCCAGCGTGCCCGCGCTTTGCTGAAGCTGCCGCCCTGTCGGCCATTCTGACTGCGCACTGGCTCCAATACGGCACCTCGCCTGCGTCGTATCCATACAACATTGTCATCGTACACGACCGCGCCAGTGTGCCGTACTGCCGCATTGCAGAAGTCAGTGATTCCCTCGCCGCCCGTACGAACAAGAACGCACCGGTATCGGGCGTTTCACGCGAGACCGCAGCTGCCTTGATGACAGCCGCGGCTGCAGCGAACGGCGTCAAGTTGTGGACCCTGCCGGTCCCTGCGCGGCTGCTCAAACTCACTGCCACCGAGTCACAGACAACGCTGTTGGCCGAAGACCAGTGTTCATACGTCTCTGCGCAACTGGCGCTGGCTTGAGAGCTGGTGTCAAGCAGGGCCTAGACGCTTTGTCAGCGCGAGCTGCACATCTTTGCCCTCGTTGCCAGCTGCGCCCACATAGTCTTTGCCCTTCTGATTCCGCCGGCTTCCCCCGAATTGTTTGACATGCTGGCACTGAGTGCGCACAGCGGCGCCTCGTCCATATTCACCATGCGCCCACCATGCGCCGAGTCACGCAGGACATCTTCGACGCCCTCTTGACTGCGTTTGAGTGCCATGTCTGCCCGCGCGTCCGATTGTTTGTACAGGACCGACAAGGAGCCGAGGCTGCTGTCCTGCAACCCTGCGGTCGGCGTTGCAGCACTGGCCTCGCGACAGGGAACCCGCTTGGGACTTGCTGCCATCGACCGGTATGGCTCTGCAACCGTTGCGGTGCCATGGTCGAAACTTTCCCTCGCAGACTCCCCGCTGCTGTCTGCATTGAGATCCTCGGCCGACAACTACTGCCGGCGCGTCTCCATGGAATTGCTCCTGAGTCGCTTCGCGAGACATTTCACCGCGAGCTGCAGAGCGCAGCCGCATGGTTGTCCGCCAGCTCGGCCAGTCAAGACGACGTACTGAAGGGTCCCTTCCTTCTGTCCGAGCTCCGCCCCCTCACGTCACATCCGCCGCCGCCCTTGTCCCTCACAGCATCTCTCGCTCCATACAGTGCCAACTTTCTGCTGCTGTCGATCAGCGTATTGTGCCGTCAGAGTACAGACTCCTCCCGCCCCACCCCGCTGCAACTGAGCTCGCTTTTTAAAAGCAGATCGCCAGCATCTGGCACAACTGGTCTGAAGCTCGAGACCGGGCTGCCTGGCCGGTGCATATCCGCTCCGTGTTGCACCGCACAATCACAATGGTTCAGCTCTATGTTGGCCGCCGTGACTTGGCCAACAACAACATGTGGACCGTGCCAGGTCACCTGATCGCGGGATGAAACGCTTGGAGCCTCCTGGTTGCTGAGAGTTTGCCAGCTGCTTGGGTCATGTCCCTGGCAATGCTGACAGCCGCCAAGGCTGCCGGCATACTCAAGGACGCGCACGCCTGGCTGGTCCCCTTCCTGGCCGCCCGTGCCCCGACCTTGGCGTGATCAGTGTCAATGCTGTCACTGGCAAGGTGCTCTTGGAAGCGCTTACGTCTAAGCGCCCACGCGGGGTTTTTCCTCCGGCTCCGTACAGTCTGTTCCCTTTCATGTACCTTTCCGTAGCCGGCTTGCAGGTCCATGGTAGCTCACTCTAGTTGGTGGCTCCAAGTCAACATGAACACTTCTAAGGCTCGATCCTGACTCTAAACTCGGAATTTATCCTATCCTATCCTATCCTCAGCGCCCTCCTGTTGCCGATGAGCGCGGACGTCGACCGCAGCGCACTGGCTATCCTGCGCGCCGCACACGTGGCCCGCTCCGGCTGTTTTGACGCGCTCAAGCACGCCAATGCCAGTTCCCCAGGCACACTTGCCTATGAGAACGTTGAGATCTTGGCAGCAGCAGCCATCCACAGGGGCATCGCGTACGTCCAGCATAGCGCGATTGGTTAACAGCCGCGGCAAGGCAAGCTCGGCATTGCTCCCGAGCGCAAATGCAAGCGGAAGCCATACAAAACTGCAGGAGGCTCTGGGGCCGCCCCCGGAGGTCATTTGTACAAACCTCTCGTCAATAGGCTCATCAGTGACTCGCCCATGGAACAGGTCCACTGCTTGGTGTCTGATGAAGTTTCCCTCATGTTCAGTTGTTCTCTGTGAGTCTGGACCCACATCCGCACGTTGTCCATACCCTGGCAGCGTGGCTGACCCCGCGCCTTGACTGCCTAAGTGGGTCCTGCCTCGCGCTACGCATTCTAGGGCTTGCTGTGAGAACTGGAACTGGTGATGACAGACTTGTCCCTGGACGTTGCATTGGATCTTGATGCCGCAACAGCAGGGCTTGTTTCACTCTCGCTGCACAGCAGGAGGCGTCCCTGTCAGTGACTGACATTTGCAAGTACGCCCTGCCTGGTCCCCTGCTCCGGATGGCTTGCTGTATTTGCAAGAAGACCGGTTGCCCCTCCGTCAAGTTTCCCTCTTCACTCCCTTGCTGCCACGGTCACATCTGGTACATCTACAGAAACGCCTGCGCACAGACAAAAGGGACCGCCCTCTTGTGTCTCCCCTGCTGCTGTGCATTTGGCTGCAACCTTGCTCCTAGACACTCAGATTAATTCTGCTCATATACCCAGCTCCAATCTGCTGCCTGGCTGATCTGTAACATGTTGTTGCCATGTACTCTGTTGATGCATCACAATCTGCTATATCTGCATGTCTCTTCTCAAGTCCAACCTGGATCAACAGTAGACTGAGTGCTTAAGCTGCTGTGTCTTTGCTGCACACTCTGCAACAATTGCCCTCAAATGCCAGGGGCTAGGGTCAAGATAGTTGCGCACAATCAGGGCCGGGTTGGCGGCAGAAGAAGACCTGCCTGACAGAGCCGCCAGCAGGGTTGCCAGCTGGTGTATTGAGAGGCTTGACTTGGCGTCCTGCCATACTTGTGCGGGTTCCATGCTAGAGTGATGCGGAGGACAGGGAACAACGGTAAGGGTTGGGGGGATCTGCTGAACATCCCTGTTCAAGGCTGCTCTCCAGGCAGTGAGAGTGAACTGCTGGTAAGTATGACAGTGTGGAGTGAAAGTAGAGAGGGAGAGGCTACGGACCTGCTCTCCAGGCAGTGAGAGTGAACTGCTGGAGAGCAAGCGAGGTGACCGGCCGAGGGCTCGGGGTTTCTGCCACTCACCGTGGGTGCACCCACGGTGAACGGCAACTCAGGGGAGGCTTCCACCGGACCAAAAGACTCAGCCCGCTGAGAGTGCATCTGCAGCAACACATCCTGCCCTTTGTCTTGCCTCGCTCACAGATCAAACACCTGTTGATGACCTCCAGCAAACCTTTGAAGGCCCAGGTCTGTACTAGGTGGGACGTCTGCAGGCAGATGCAATCAACAGACGTTCACCTGGGTCCCTCAGGGCCACTCACCTTGCGGGTGGTGTACACTTGTCCCGGAGCATTCACTTGCCACGCTCCAAATCAGATCCCAATCCGATCAAACTCGAGTAAGTCAGCGTCAACAGGCAAAAACTTTGACAAGTCCTGCCCCTCACTCAGCAGGAGGGCACATACATCAACTTGCTGTGGTCAGACAGCACTTTCTGGTTGCAAACTGTAGACAGTGCGACAGCATTGTATGCAACCAATGTCTGCAGACAAAAGACTGACCTCGGATGTACTGATCTTGATGCCATTGAGGACTGCCAGAACCAACCGCTCCCCTTCGGCTGCAGCGTACTTGACAAAGAGCTTGACAGCATCGTCTCTCCTGTCAAGCAAGAGCTTGCTGATGGGCGGTTGCAGTTTCTGTTTGGACTGCAGCTGGAGAGTGCGCTCCAGCACTTCAGGTTCCCGGAAGACCGCTCAAACCGCCTTGTCAAGCTTGGTGCCCTCAAGGTTTGCAGTTGGTGAGGGGGTGTCAAAGACGCCAGGCGACTGCAATGCGCAGACGAGCGCAGAACACAAGCAGCGCAAGAGGAAACAGGCATACTTTTTTACTTGACCGAGATCACCTGCTCCATGGCAGCCATTGTCAGCAAGGGAATGCAGCTCAGGCAGAGGAGGTGCTCACAGTAGTGCAAGAGCTCAGGCCTCTCGACATGCTTGGCTTGCTTTTCAACAAGCAGGGCCATTGTGACTGACAGAGGAAAGGCGCACCTTGCTTCCCAGTACTGTCTCTCTCTTCTTGCTCGTTAACTTGCTCTGCTTTTTGCGCTTTTGCTCAACCACCTTTCAGCGGGGATCCAGTCAAGGTTGTGACGGGTTGGAGGAACCGCTCTTATTTGGATTTAATTGGCAACAGGTAGTCATGTTGCACGGGGTAGCAGGCACAGTCTCAGCCAGTGGTCTCTCTCACTGTGCTTGTCTAGCAGATAGAGTCTGCTGCAGGAGGTGATACTGATGAGAGAGGGAGGGGAGAGGGGGTTGCTACGCCAAATCTAGGTCTGATCCTGTCTGCCGCCTCCCCTGTAGTTTGTTGCCAGCACAACGGGCGGAGCGACCGTGCGGCAGTCCTCAGTCCTCCGCTGAATGTCCCGCGTTCAACCCAACCCATGCCGACCTCGACACCTTCTTCTACAAAGCCTGCCTTGTGCGCCTCTACTTTTGCTCCGGCTTGGCATTCAAAGCGAAGATCGGCTAGGCGTGTGTTGTGTCGTCAGGAGGATATTGTGGACCTCTGCGAGCCGCCAGACGAGCAAGCGCGCGTTAGAGTTGCACTGCGGAATGGCGACGGCCAGTGAATGGCTGAGGATGCCGTCCTGGAAGAGGTTGGACACCAAGTTGACCGGTCTTGTGAAGTGACGGAGAACAGCGTGCAGGTCAAAGAGACTGCGCATCCAGGCGCAGAGAACAGCTCAGAGCGGGAGGCGACAGTGCAAGGCGCGCGCTACAACGAGGCGGTGCTCGCCCCGCTAACAAGTATGTCCAAACACAGCCTCTGCCCTGAAGTAGAGCTCCGCTATTGCAAGCAGTGGCTGCATGAGCATGACCAAGTGCTTGTACGCTTGGGCGGCTGTGACCCCGCCGCAATGAATCTCTTCACATCACAAGTCCAAATACTTGATCAATTTGTAATTTAGAGGGCATCATAGTCAGGTTGCATGGTGTAGTTGGTCATCACGTATCCTTAACACTTGATGTTCGGATAAGGTCCTCAGTTCAAACCTGGGTGCGATCATTTTTTTCTTGCTTTGTCCTTCTTTGTGGCTGTGTGATCCGACTCACCCCAACGCAATGAAATGTGTGCAAACGCGGCAAGTCCACATTGCCAGGGACCCAATAATTTCCGCTGTGATTAATGGGAAAGATGAGCCGGGAGTAAGACAATTTGGCGCGCCGCTCGTACCGCTACGGGGCGATGCCGCACAAACTCCGCTGGCAGCAAGCGAGTTGCGGGGACAACTTTATCTTTTTGGCAGTAGACGTAGTGTATCCGCCATCTCCATACTGGGCGGGCGCGGAAGAGTAGCCAGTTTGATCTAGTCTCACGCAGAGGGCTTGTAAAAAAACACCCGTCCTCGTGCATGTTCGTCCTATGCATTTGCCTCATGCTCTTTGTGAGTTTCCAGCGCTCCCAGCCCAAGCTCTGCTTACACGATAGAAGCTTGCACGCGCGAGCCCAGAAAGTATATATCTGCAGAGCTGATAACATACTTCTACCTTTACTCTGTCCTGGACTTCTTTGCAGCCCTCTCCTTAGCCAACACCGTTGCAATGGCCTCCTTCTTGCGCACTGTGTTGTCATGAACCTGCAACGGAGAGTAGATGCCTGCCTTGAACTGCTTGGCGTGATGCAGCGTTGATTTTGCCACTTGCAACGACGACGCGAACCGGTTCCATACCTGTCGAGCGGGATCACTGCTTGCGTGGTTCGGTGGTAAACCTGAGTGCTGTCCCATGGGAGCCACGCCACTCGGTGGGACTGCAAGATATTTCGACAAGGATGCCGTATTTGGCGAGGAACATGTTGCCGCCTTTGATTGGGATTGGCGTGCCGACAGGGACGAACTGTGGTACACGGTTGACCTCGAGCGTGTGTGTTGAAAAATATGCCACTTGTAGTGAACGAGTTGGCATTGTTGTCCCAGTGGAAGACGTTGGCGAAGCCGCCCCAGGTTACGGTGAGATTGGCCGAGAAGACATCAAGGCGTCATGCAACGTCTCGAGATTGTTGAGGCGCCCCCCAGAAAGAAGGCTGGCCGGGTACGCCAGGTTGAGGTCCCCTCGATACCTGCCTGGGTACGAGTAGGCGAAGCTGCGGCCAAAGATACCCTGCCGAGAGTGGGACGTGGTATTAGCCCTCTTCCCTTTTCACAAGGTTCGGTGGGCAAGCAATGCGCACACAAACTTGCGCAACCTCGTCCCGTCGCGCTTTCTAGTTGCGCTTGACCCAATCATCCTCCTTCCATGCAACCTGAGCGCCGTTGCCCGAATATGCGGACCGGAGCTTCTTGGCCTCCGCCTCGTCTGTTGGAGTTTTGACGGCTCCGGCGCGCTTGATTGCATAGGTGCCAAGCCGCCATATCGTTGCAGTGGCAATTCACCATCCATGCACCACCATCTGACCCACTGGCAATACAAAAGTCAATCAGCGTAGACTCATGCGGCGGTTCTGCGCTTGCAAGTAACTTACGGTAGCCTCCCTTTTGCCAGCCGCCATTTGTCTTAGCGAGGTTTGAGCGGCTGTCTGCCAGGCCAATGAAGAAGTCCCTGACCGCGTCGGCACTAGCGCGATCATGATCGTTCCAAATCTTGGGCTCTGAGAACCGGGCCGTGAGCAGTACTTTACAGCTGATGCTCTCTTCTTTGTCGTCAAAGAATTCGGCGACTGTCAGCTCCGGTCGCAACGGATCTGGGGAGTAGGCAGCAAATGAGTTGGGAACGGGAGCGTGGAATTGCAAGTGGGATCTACCTCTCTCCTTGCCGTCTTTGTGGTTGTCCCACGCGAGTGTGATATCAATCAGCCATCCCTTGCTTTGTCTGCATGTGATGGCGCCCCGAGCTTCGAGCTCGTCCTCATCCCAGATCTGCTCGCCAGCTGGTGTCCGCATTTCGGTGACCAGGTCGACAACGGTTCCAGAGAAGACCCGCACGGTCATGTTGTCGATCAGCTTGCGTGGAGAGATTGATTTTGGCTCGTCAGCAAGCAGGAAGCACAATTTGAGCTCTCGCTTGTCGCTCTCAGTGCTTCTTCGTGTAGTTGCTGTCTTCATGTTCATGCACACGCGCCGCAGTGTGTTTCGGTAATTGTCAAAGCCTGCTTGGGATCTGCTCTAGAAAGACCTTCACAAGGGAAGCAAAAGATTAAATGCCCCCACACAGGATCGAACTATGGACCTTTCGCTTACTAGGCGAACGCTCTGCCACTGAGCCATAGGGGCCGTTGAAGCGCAGACCTTCTATTTACATACAAGTTCTCATCAGAACCACACCCTGTGTCTCCTTTCCACCACTGGCTGGCGTCTGTCTGGCAACAAGGTGGGTTGCACTGGCAGAGGAAGTCTGTCAGCACTTAATGCCACTGATGAGACAGTTGTTGCTTGCAGCCAAGGTCACCTGCTGCTAGAAGTAGGGCAATTGCCACTGATTGCCTAACTCCCCGTCCTTCGTGTCTGCTTCCTTCACAGTATCCAGCTTCTGGTTCCTTGTTGTCTACCTGTCCTGTGGAATCCAGTGTGACTCTTCCCTCATCCACTGCTATTGTGCCATGCTTCAGTTTTGCCACTGGATCCCTTCTGAATTTCACTTGATCTCTCTGCCCTTTTCTTCTGATCAGTAGATCTCCTCTTCCTTGATTGCACACCACTTTAGCACTCCTGATTGTCAAAGGCATCAGTGCCCGCTGCATGGCCCACATCTGCATTCGTGACAACAACCGTCGCTTTGGATGACAGTCATTTGATGATACCAATTCTGACAGCCCACAATTATCATCTCTCTGCCTCTCCTCACCCCTACAGCTCAGCATCCAGACTGCTCCAAGCAGGCCCAACCTGCTGTACAGCTCTGCTCTTGGCCAGCCTCCAGCCCGTTTTCTGCAGAAAAACAAGCTCAAAAAGACTGCACTCTTATCATACCTTTGCAGCTTGTACTGTCCCTTTTTGCCAATTGTACGGGAATGTCTGTTGGACGATTGGAGTTTACAAGACCGGTAGCACAGGCGCAGGCGCTTAGCCACCCTATTGGGCTTGCACGGCGCAAACTTGTACTGCTCCGAGCTGGAGAGAGCTCTTGCCGCCCTGCAGACTGTACCGGACATTCAAAGGAAGCACACCCAAGCTGTCCTTTCTAGAAAGAGAGACAAAAAGCTACGTCCTGCTGCTTGTCAAAAGCAGGCTGAAGGACCGCACGCTCACAGCAACAAAAAAGATCCGTGCCTTTAGAGTGGATCGAACACTCGACCTTGTCATTACGAGTGACACGCACTGCCACTGTGCTATAAAGGCGTGGCGGCATCGGTCAAAATTTGGTACATATGCCGATCGGGCAGTTCTCGACAAGCCTTGGGGACTGTTGGCCTGCGCGGCTCGGAGCCATATGCATGTCGATTTCGAGTCGCTACGTCAAGTCGTCAGATCGCGTCAAAAACGCTGAATAATGTCCGTACGAGCGAGCTGGTCGCACAGTGGCAGGAGCGTTTGGTCCACACGAATCGGGCGTGCTGTCCCTCGCAGGTAGTCAGGCGGACCTTGCACGCAATGGCTGTCCACCTCGCAGTAGAGAACGGCGACGCCGACACGCGCGCGGGAAGCTGGGTCAGCGCCTGCGCCGCCGATTTAACACGATCAAAACGCGACGAGGCGCGTCACTTCTGAAGCGACGCGATTTTCTGGACGCGCGCGCGCGTCGCCGAAATTCGAAGGTCGGGCCCGGCTGCTGACTTGCTTCCCTCTCTCCTCCCTCCAACTCACCGCTCGACTCGCCCCGCATCAGAGTCGATTGCATACGTTCTGTCAGGCAGCGGATTGAGCAGCACCACAGAGTCAGACCGCGCACTGCCCAACGCCGATTCGCGTCGCGCCCATCATGGCTTACGTTTACAAGGTGCGCGCGACTTCTGGCCGTGCATGGGCTTGCTCTACGCGTCATGCTGACCTATCTGCATCGCGTCGACGCGTTCTTTCACCTCTTCAGCGAGGTGCGCCCTAGATCGCGCGTCGAACATGACCACAAGTAGACAAGCTGACGCGATCCTCCCCCAGATGGTCGTCGCGAGCAAGTCGCCTTTGACAAGATGTGAGCCAACCCTCGTGCACCGACGCATGCATACAGATCGAACACACACTGACGGTACGCGTCCCCTTTGCAGCACGGCGCGCATCAACAAGCTCTGCTACGGGCTCGACATGAACCACGTCGAACCGATCGAGGTGAGCGCCGCGTTGACAGCTGCTCCACGCGCCCTAGGCCGGCACTGCTCACCATCTTCACTACGGCGGCGCAGATCACGAAACGTGTCATCAACGGCGTCTACAACGGTGTCACGACGGTCGAGCTCGACAACCTCGCTGCCGAGACCGCGGCCTACATGACCACCCGGCATCCGGTCAGTCTCGCGCGTGCTAGTGGCACTCGCTGTCATGCGCTGACACAGCAATCGACAGGACTATGCTGTTCTCGCAGCCCGGATCGCCATCTCGAACCTGCACAAAGAGACCAAGAAGACGTTCTCTCACGTCGTCGCCGACCTGTACAACTATGGTGCGTTCGACCCTGAGCATGTCGGACTCGCGCCCTTCGTTGTCACTGATCTGATAGTCCGCCAACCGCCTTGCAGTCAACCCGAAGAACGGCCGTCCTTCGAGCATGATTTCCAAGGAGACGTACGACGTCATCATGGCCAACTCCGACAGGCTCAACAGCGCCGTCATCTACGACCGCGACTTCAGCTACGTGAGTGTACCGTTCCGGCCGCCAGCTAGACGGGCACAGCGCGACTGACCGGTTCTGTGGTGCCCTTTTCAGAACTACTTCGGCTTCAAGACGCTCGAGCGCTCGTACTTGCTGCGCATCGACGGCAAGGTCGCGGAACGTCCGCAGCACATGATCATGCGTGTCGCGGTCGGTATCCACGGTTCCGACATCGACCGCGCAGTCGAAACCTACAACTTGATGTCGGAGCGGTACTTCACCCACGCCTCGCCGACTCTCTTCAACGCCGGCACCCCGCACCCTCAGCTCTCGTCATGCTTCCTCGTGACGATGCAAGACGATTCGATCGAGGGCATCTACGACACACTCAAGACATGCGCGCTCATCTCGAAGACCGCCGGTGGAATCGGCCTTTCGATCCACAACATTCGCGCTACCGGCTCCTACATCGCGGGAACCAACGGCTACTCGAACGGTATCGTGCCGATGCTGCGCGTCTTCAACAACACGGCGCGCTACGTTGACCAAGGTGGCAACAAGCGCCCCGGCGCCTTCGCGATCTATCTCGAGCCGTGGCACGCCGACATCTTTGACTTCCTCGACCTGCGCAAGAACCACGGCAAGGAGGAAGTCCGCGCTCGCGACTTGTTCTTCGCGCTCTGGATCCCCGACCTCTTCATGGAGCGAGTCGAGCAGAACGCCGAGTGGCCGCTCTTCTGCCCGGCCGAGGCCCCCGGCCTCCACGAGGTCTACGGCGACGAGTTCCGCGCGCTCTTTGAGAAATACGAGAAGGAGGGCCGCGCGAAGCGCACCATGTCCGCCCAGAAGCTCTGGTATGCGATCCTGGAGGCTCAGGTCGAGACTGGAAACCCGTTCATGCTTTACAAGGATGCCGCCAACGGTTAGTCCCAGCGTCGCCTCTTCTATCCTGCTCGGCCCGCAGTCGTACTGATCGCTTCCCCGTGTTCACTCGCGCGCAGAAAAGTCGAACCAGAAGAACCTCGGGACGATCAAGTCGTCTAACCTCTGCACCGAGATCATCGAGTACTCGGCGCCCGACGAGTGGTGAGCACTGGCGGATCCGCAGCGACACATCATGCGGATGCGTGAGAGCCTCGAGCTGATGCGAGTCGATGCCATCAGCGCTGTCTGCAACCTGGCCTCGATCGCCCTGCCGTCCTTCATCAAGAACGGCGAGTACGACTTCCAGAAGCTGCACGACGTCGTCAAGGTCGTCGCGTACAACCTGAACCGCATCATCGATGTCAACTACTACCCCGTCAAGGAGGCCGAGCGCAGCAACATGCGTCACCGCCCGATCGGCATCGGCGTGCAGGGTCTTGCCGACGCCTTCATGGCGCTCCGGTTGCCGTTCGACTCGCCCGAGGCGCGCCAGCTCAACTTGCAGATCTTCGAGACGATCTACCACGCCGCGATTGAGTCCTCGTGCGACATGGCCCGCGACTACGCCGCGGCACACCCGGGCGAGTCGGGTTCCTACCCTTCGTACCTCGAGAAGAACGGCTCGCCTGCGAGTCATGGCCTCCTCCAGTACGACTTGTGGAACGTCACGCCGACGGACCTGTGGGACTGGGCGACGCTGAAGGAGAAAATCGCGCGCCACGGCCTGCGCAACTCGTTGGTCACCGCGCCGATGCCGACCGCCTCGACGAGCCAGATTCTCGGCTTCAACGAAGCCTTCGAGCCGTACACTTCGTGAGTTGTCTCGGCGGCGGCTCCCTGATTATAGGTCCAGCTGAGCAGAGGTACTGACGGTCCGTCTTGCGCAGCAACATCTACACCCGTCGCGTGCTCGCCGGCGAGTTCCAGGTCGTCAACCCGTGGTTGCTGCGCGACCTTGTCGACCACGGCTTGTGGGACGACGCGATGAAGAACACGATAATCGCGCACAACGGTTCGATCCAGAACGTCGCGGGCATCCCGGACGAGCTCAAGCGGATCTATAAAACCGTCTGGGAGATTTCGCAAAAGGTCATCATCGATCTCTCCGCCGACCGCGGTGCCTTCATCGACCAGTCGCAGTCGCTCAACATCCACCTGTCATCACCGACGATGGCGCAGCTTACGAGCATGCACTTCTACGGATGGAAGAAGGGCCTCAAGACTGGCATGGTTCGTCTCGAGCACCCTCTCACTCGCGGCGGCGCAAAACAGTCTAGCCTGACTGACGTCCCTGTCTCCGCGATGCAGTACTACCTGCGGACGCGTGCTGCTGTTGGCGCCATCAAGTTCACGGTCGATGCAGCGACCCTGAGTACGCCTCTTGCCATCATCTTTGCTGCGCCATGTGCAACCGAGCTGACTCTCCTTCTGCCTCACAGACACGGCGAAGACGGCGAACGCGAAGGCCGCCGCCGTGACGGCTGCGTCCAAGCCGAGCCCGATCCGGGACATCACGAATGGGCTCGCGCGAACGACGATCTCGCCTGCTACCGCAAAGAAGTCGCCCGTGTCGCCGCCGACTCCCGTCGTGCCGTCCCCCGCACCGGCTCCGCTCGCAGCCAGCTCGACCGTCTCCTCAACGGCCGCACCGATACCCGCTGTCGACTCGGCGCCTTCAACCGAAGGGGAGGAGGAGATCTCGTACGAAGAGGCTGTGCGGCGGCGCGAGCAGCGCGAGCTCGAGGAAGCTAAGCTCCTCTGCTCTCTCGAGAACAAAGAGGCTTGCGTCATGTGCTCCGGCTAGACGCTTCCCTTCTGCCTCGCCACTCCAGCCTCGAGTCTAGTTTAGATCAGCCTCATCCTCTACCGCCGCCGCCCCTTTCTTTTGTCCGTTTCCCTCAGCAGGCGACACACGTTGTACACTCGTCGTCTGGCTGTCCGTTGTAATGTGCGCAGATTTTGACCGCTTCGCTCTTCTTTTACGAGAGTTTGCCGCAATTTGGCACGTGACCGCGCGAGTTGGAGTTGCGCGCTTTCTGAACAGGTCCCGGCACTGCCCAGATCCGATCCGCTGCTCAGAGGCTGCCACGCACGCACAGATAGGGCTATGTCTGTCGAGGTGTCCATCTGCGGCGTCTTCTCGAACGACCTGTTGGCGACAGTCCGGCACCGTCTCGCTGGCTTTGTCGACTACGGCGACGCACTGCGGCTCGAGGAAACCGTCTACTGTCGCGAGCATGAGGATGTAGATGCGGCTTCTGCACGGTCGAATCGACGGGTCCGAGTGAAGAATGCTCGGGGCCCTTCTACCGCTTCGTCTTGGTTCGCTCAGACTCCCCGCCGGGCCGGTCTCGACCCATCTCTGACGGTGGTCCTCGCCGCACAGGAGCGTCCAAGTGGAGCAACCCGCGGAGGCTCGCCGCACGGCACCGAGAGCGCTGCAATTCGGTGTAACCGAGTTCGCCGTCGAAGGCGGTCACGATCCTCGTCACCTGGCCTCCGCTCTTGGCTACCAGTGCGTGTCTTGCGCTTCGACGGGCTGTCTTGTGTCCATCAAGTGTTGACCATGGTATGCGGTCGTTTGGGACACTTTCGCCACCCCCAGGCACAAGCTGTCTTCGATTTGCAAAACAGGATGGCTCTTCCGCCGTGGTCCTGTGTACGCCTTCGTGTATCAGCTGAATGAGGTGCGCATCCTGAGCTCCGATTCCACTTGTCGTTCGCCGCTGCATCGACTGCACCGCTAACGTGATGGACGATAGCCCACCGGACCACCATTAGATCCGCGGTCCTTCATCATCGATTGCTGGACGCGCTACAGCGTTGGCGGGAAACTCGAGGGCAAGTCCGAGACGTCGGGTCCCGGGCGAGCCTCCCAAGATCAGCGAGAGGTGGCGCTATCGCAGCTGGAGGAGATCGCGGCGCATCTGAAGGGTCTCGTAGACCTCGCTCGCGTAGACTGACGCCAAAGCGTTCGCAACGAAACAATGCTTAGAGATTACAACGACAAGTTCGAGGCCAAACGAGGAACGAGGCAGGGGGCATGCGACAGGGACCGAGGGGTACAGCTTCATCGCCGCTCGCAGCGACTCTCGTCGTGTGTTTGCCGGCAACCGATGTCGCAGTACCGCAACCCACAGCGAGCACACGTGTACTTGCCCTTGTAGCCACAGACTGAGCACAGGAACATTGGTGGACGACTCGAAGGCGGAGCGGCGGTCGTCAAGTATGACGGTTCTTCTGCTGGCTTTTCGGCGAGTTGCTGCAACCGGGAAGCGCCATCAGGACGGTCGGTGCGCGCGAAGTTGTTTAATTGAGCACGGAATGACCTACCGACTCGTTGAGCAAGGTCGCAAAGTTCTTGCGGTACATGAGGAGCGACCGTACGGCCATTGTCTTCTTGCGTTTCCGGCCTGGCGGAGGAGTGGAGTCTCGGCGTCAGGTTCTCATCGAGCCAGACTACGATAGCCCCCGGCGAGCGAGAGGATCTTCTCACCCGAAGCGTCTTCTTCTTTGCCGAGCGCGGTCGGTCCCTTTGCATCATCTTCTGCCTCGCCGTACGCCGACGGTCCCGTGGTCGGTTCGGTATAGTTGGTCCGCTCGAGGTCGTTCAAGTGCCGTTTGACTCGCCGTGCGACGTACTCCGAGTCTGCAATGACGTTTGACGACGGGTTGGCAGCGCGAGCGGCTGTGAACGGGCAAGGAGCAGGTGAGCGGGAAGCCAGGCGCGGCGGAAAGCCAGTTCGGGACGAGACGTACGCTGCCGCCGGTCCTTCTTGGCCACTGCGATCGCCATAGCGAAGGTCCCGGTCTGTTCTCGAGTGCGAGAGAAAGTGGAGGGAGCAGCGCGGCGAGCGACGGCGACGACGACCCGACTGAGGCAGCTGACGCGTCTTTATCCTCGCTCGTCTTTCGACTCTTTCACTGACGAACAGACAGTGAGTACCTACCCTCGAAGCTGCGTGCCCTGCACTCGTACTGACGCGGCGTTTGTGCCTGTAGTGGACGCGCAACTACGGAGCCTGCTGGGTCAATTCGGCGGCGGAGGACAACCCGCTCCAGGCGGCGACAACCCGACAAACGACAATGCCGAGACCGTGCACATTAGTAGTCTCGCTCTACTCAAGGTCCGTGCGAGGCGCGGATGCCCGTTGTCGTTTTTCGGCGAAGGAGTCCATGTCGCTGACGTAGATCCGCACCGGCCTATGATCCTGTCTCCTCGCTGCAGATGCTCAAGCACGGTCGAGCCGGTGTCCCGCTCGAAGTGATGGGTCTCATGCTCGGCGACTTTGTAGACGAGTACACCGTCCGGGTTATCGGTCAGTCCGGTCCCTAGTTCAGGCTGTCGACGAGGATCTCGCACGCTGACTCGCGTCTACGCCCTTGTCAGATGTGTTTGCCATGCCGCAGAGCGGTACAGGTGTCTCCGTCGAGGCTGTCGACCCGGTGTTCCAAACAAAGATGCTCGACATGCTCAAGCAGACCGGACGGTTCGTCGCTCGTCCGCCCCGATAGCAGCTCGAGACTGACGAACCCTTCCTATACAGACCAGAGATGGTCGTCGGCTGGTACCACTCTCACCCCGGGTTCGGCTGCTGGCTGTCGAGCGTCGACGTCAACACTCAGCAGGTCCGGCTCGTGATCCAACATTGCAAGCGAAGGAGCCACTTCCGCTGACATTTGCCCACTCACGGACAGTCCTTCGAGCAACTGAACCCGCGCGCCGTCGCCGTCGTCATTGACCCGATCCAGTCCGTCAAGGGCAAAGTCGTCATCGACGCGTTCCGATCCATCAGCCCGCAACAAGTCATGATGGGCGTCGAACCGCGGCAGAGCACGAGCAACGTCGGACACCTGCAGCAGCCGAGCATCCAGGCGAGTCTGCAACCGAGCACGTCTCTCTCTTCCCTGAAGCGCATGTTTGCTGACAGCCCGGAGCGGATCGCAGGCTTTGATACACGGCCTGAACCGCCACTACTACTCGATCGCGATCGCATACCGGAAAACCGACTTGGAGCAGTCGATGCTGCTGAACCTGCACAAGAAGAACTGGACAGAAGGGCTGCGGTTGAAGGACTGGCAGCAGATGAAGGCGTCGAACGAGGACAGCATCAAGGTGAGTTTGCGCCCAGGCTACCAGCTCTCGGTAGTCGGGCTGGCTGCAGAGCTGACTCCGCCAAATTCACAGCGTATGCTCCAACTCGCGCAAGCGTACACGGCCTCAGTGCAGGAGGAGGCGACCATGACGCCGCAGGAGCTCAAGACGCGGCACGTCGGCAAGCAAGATCCGAAGCGGCATCTCGAAGAAGCGGTCGAGACGGCGATGGGAGACTCGATTCTGCAGTCACTCGGCACGATGATGTCCCTCGGCGCGTTGTAGTCGGTCTCTTGTCCGCGCACGAATGTACATGCTGCCTCCCGACCCATCTGCGCGCAAGCCCGCACGCGGGAGAAACGAGCCAGCCTTCAGATTGCATCGAGCTTGCTCCTCACTCCAGTCCTCTGTTTCCTCCACGTCGCCATCCACTCTCCCTCCGAAGCACGCAGCTCGTCCGACCCTCGCGCGGTGACGGCCGCTTCGAGCAGGTCTGCGAGTTCATCCTCGACCTGGCACAAGTCGTCGACAGCTTCGACGAGGCCTTCCTGTGGCGGTTCGAGCTCGAGTGCGAGGTCGTCGCCGAGAGCGGACATCCGAGACGTCAAGTTGCGAGTCTGGGAGAGGAAAGCCGAGTCGGCAAACGCTGGCGAAGACGTTGCTGTCTTGGTAACGAGGCGATGGACGAGGAGTCGACCAAGCCGGAGCAAGTGGCGAGTTGCGTTGACCCGTTGTCGCTGTCTTGACGCGGGACGTGCGCTCGCATCCTGCTCTGTTCGCCCTTCCGCTGCCGGTGTGTCCTCTTCCTCCTCCTCCTTCTTGTCGTCGTCGCCGCCCTCTATGCTCTCCTCGAGGTCCTTCATCTCTTCGAGACAATCGTCGAGCATCGTGATTGCGTCCCGCCATCCTTGCCGTTCCGCCGCGAGTTCCGTCTGCGGCAACTGGTCGGCCTTGTCGACGGTGGTCCAGACCGTCTTGGCGGACCGGAGGAGCTCGTTGCGGGCTTTCTGCTGGCGGTCTGATGGGACCTTGTCAAGCGCGGCGGTTGCGTAAGGGAGGAAGTGTTGGAACGTCTCGAGGACGTCGAGGATGTACCAGCTGAAAGGAAGGGGGTCGTCAAAAAAAGTCGATCGACTCGTTTTCCTCGCGCGCGACTGACCTGACTCGTTTTGCCAGCGCGCCGTCGTATCGCGTGAGTAAGTCGACGATGAAGGCGAGCTTTGCTAGGATGTCGCCCAGCTTGTCGAGCGTCCCGACGACGGCGAGTTCGGTGACGGGAGGTCTCAGCGCGAGCGTCAACGCGGTGACTTCTTTGCTGACCCCTTGCGCGTGTACGACAGCGTCGTTTCGGATGTCATCGAGCGAAGTTTGCTCGGCAGTTGCTGCTGCTGTCGAGTCGGACGATGGAAAAGGAGCAGCGGCAGCAGTCCGAGGTCGTTTGCTCGTGACGATGGCTGCTGCCGAGGCGTTGCTGAGCGCCTGAATCCTCAGGCGGGCGTCTGCATAAGTCGCCATGGCTGCAATACCCTGGAGATAGTGGCCCTATTCGTGTTGTAGAGCAGGCGCTCGCGCGACCGGCTCCGCCTCCATCGTTGATTTTTTCGCTTCCGCGTCGATCGTTTGTTTTCTACATTTCTCGTCGTGCGCCCAGTTTGGTTTCGCGGCCGGTTTGCCGCAGCCCCAGCGGTGCCGTTATCTCGCGACCTCCTATAGACGGCCACACCCGCCTACGACTTCAGTAACTGAACCACTCGGCATCCGGAACAAGCTCGCAACCCAACAGAACCTCCTCGTCGGACCGTATCGCGCCTGCACTCGGCTTGTCGTCATCGCCGCTCCTCTAGCCCAGCCGAATAGAGCGACCAATCCACCTCGGCTCGACCCCACACCGCGGCGATGCTCCGCGCGTTCCTCGACTGGCTGAGATCACTCTTCTTTGCCAAGGAGCTCGACATTGCCTGCATCGGGTTGCAGAATGCAGGGAAATCGTCGCTCGTGACCGTCTTGACAGACAACCACTTTACCGAAGAGATGATCCCCACTGTGTGAGTGTGCTCTGTCAACGCGAACGACATTGACTCGACGCAGCCGCGTGAACTATGGCGCTCACACTGGCCCCGCGCGCCGACGAAATTACAGCGGTTTCAACCTCCGAAAGATCCAGAAGGGGAACGTGGTGCGTCTTCTCGGGCACCAGAGACTCGCCGGGGCGCGCGACTGATCACAAAGGCTTGCACACAGATCATCAAAGTCTGGGGTAAGGCAGCTCCCCGGCCCGCCCGAAGCGCGAGGCGTTTCCCCTTGCTGATTCACATTCCTGGGTCGCCACCTCCTGCCAGACCTCGCAGGGCAACCTCGGTTCCGGTCAATTTGGGAGCGATACTGCCGCGGAGTTGGCGCGATCGTATGGGTCCTCGACTCGGCCGATGCGAGCACGTTCCCGACGGCACAAGCGGAATTGCACGCGTTGCTCGACAAGCCGGAATTGCGTGGCATTCCATTGCTGGTGAGCTGCCATGGTATCTCGCTAGATGGACGGGCGGAATATTTGAGCTATCAAGCTACGCGAGGTGAACGTGGCTGACAATCGTACATCGGCGTAGGTCCTCGCGAACAAGAATGACTTGCCGGATCATGCGACTGTCGACGAGGTGATCAAGGCGCTGGCGCTCACAACTATCACCAACCGGGAAGTCAGCTGCTACTCCATATCAGGTGAATCCACTCGGCATGCTGTTTTAGGGAACCGCGCGCTGACAGACATGCTCGCCGCCACACTCTCGTCAGCGAAATCAAGTCGGAATATCGACATCACTCTCGCATGGTCAGTTCTCTCGGCTCCCGCTCGCATCACGAAGAGCACTGACAATCGCCTTTCCAACTGACAGGCTCATGAAGCGCGCCTAGACGCTGTATGTCCCGCGGTCGTCGTCCTTATCTGTTTCACCATGTTGTCGGTACCTAGTCTCGTTGCATATATACGGATTGCTCGCCTCCGACGAAGCTCCGCGCCTTGCCTTCTGTCAGAGCTGAATCTCTGCCTCGCTCGCACATCAGAAGAGTGCAGTGGAAGAGTTTGTGCTGCGGAATGTTGAACGAGCGGAAAGACAGAGGCGGTGCCCAATTTTTTGACATCGCTCGCGGCTTCGACTCTGCATCAATTCTACCCCTATGGACGTCCGGGCTGGTACGAGCAGTCAGGCGATCCGGATCCCGACTTTCCGCTCTCCAACCTCGCAAGAGAAACTCCCTGTCGTTGCTCAGTCTCGAGCCGAGGAGCGTGCGGCTCGCCTCAAAGTCAACGGGAACAAGTGAGCCTGCTGCCCGGCCGCACAAGCTCCGAGGAGGGTTGTCCAGCTGACGCAGTCGAACTGGTGAGCAGTACATGGGCCTCGCTGAGCTTATTGGCCGAGACGGGTCCGGCTTCGCTCTCGCACTTGCTTGGTCGGCGAGAGCAAAAGGACTCGACGAGTCGAGTCGAGGATGAGCCGTCCCGCATCGGGTTGCGACCCGCCTCCTCGAGCAAGGCTGAGATCGGAGGCTCGCGGGCGGGACGTACCAAAGAGGGATTAATCGACTCCGGGTGAGCCTGGGAGAGCTATCCTTCGTGCGGCAGAAGGCGGCCGCTGACCCTTTGCTCTTTCAGCGCTTCTGCACGTCATGAACCCGGCAGCCGCGACAGCCTCGGAAACGACCGAAAGCGGCCCCGGACGAGCCGACCTGATATCGCCGTCCCGAAAAACCCAGCCAGCTCGCATGTCGAGCCGACCAATGCGTCACAGTCCTCGGCAGAACACGCCGACTCGGTCGCAGCGATAGTTCCACTTCAGCACGCTGCGGTCTTGACGAGACGAGGGCGACGTCCGCGAGCTGCACTTCTAGCCGCAGAATCAGTGCGAACCGCCACGACTCCCTTCGTTGACGAACGGGATTCGACTTTCGACGCAACTCAGGCACACGATGACAAGGCTTATGATACAACAAGAGAAGAGCCCATCGCCAGCTCCTCGCACGCACGGTTACAAGGGAGGATCAGCCCAGCGAACGCCGCCGTCGCACCGTCGACGGAAGAGGCCCTTCCTGCGAAGAACAGGAAACATCCGGCGGTTCGAGCGGGCCCGGTCCCTGTTGAGGCTCCCGTAGCTGCAGCCGACCTGGCGACCGATTCCGCGCTCGTCAAACCTGCCAAACGACCAAGAACTCGTCGCCCCGTCGACAGCGAACCGCCGGCGCCTGCGATGCCTCAGGACCCAGATCCTCGGCCACCTAGCGTTACCGACACATCGACGACAGCGCTCGCCCAGACGGCCATTGTTCTATCAAACGTCGCGCGTAAAGGAGCGCAATCCAACACCGTCAAGACGGGCGCCCCGGTCTCGCGGGCGGAGCGGGATCCGACTCCGTCCCAGCCCAATACCGTGCAGGAACCTGCGCGCAAGGATGCGAGCGTACGCATCCGGACTGAGCGATGCACCGGGCACGACCAGAACGAACCCCTGAACCCGTACGACATCATCGCGAGTGGATGCAAGAGGCTGCTGCAGCGCGCCGTGTGAGTTTGTTTCTCGAGGACGGAGGGCGCTGTTCGCACTGGTGCTAACGTTGAGAAGGGCTACAGCTCGGACACCGACGATCCGGAAGTCAAGCGCGCTCTGGAAGACTTTGGCAATCGACTGCATCAACGCTACTTGCGAAGTGTGAGTTGCCATGCGTCTCCGCTCTGGCTTGACGACTGACGTAAAAGGCGGCAACAGGCAATGCTGCTCAGCTGCGCGGCAAAAAGCACCGGAAAAGAAGCGAGTGTGGAAAAGTAGGAGGCCTCACGGTAGCTTTCGCTCGCGAATGTTGTCAAGAGCCACAAAGCTACCCACCCTTCTCGACTCTCCACGATCGAGATCCCGACGAAAGTAGCGCGAAGCCGACGAAAGCGGCGCGCACGGAAGAGAGAGAGTTGCAGAACGTCGGGCACGAACCGGGTTCGTAAGGTAACGGAGAAACAGCAGGGTATGCATGTACACGCGCTTGCCACAGCTTCGGCTCCTACAAGTCCGCCATGCTCGACAGCACCTCTTCGAGCCGTTTCCGTTCGGTCTCGCCGATGTCCGATTTGACCAGCTTCTGCCGCAAGTCCTCGAGCCACTTTGCCTTGAGCGCATCAAAGCTCGGCGCACCGTCGGGCAACGCGACCTCGAACGCTTTGGATGACGGTACGATTGACCGAGCCGAAGCCGACTTGACGAGTCTGCCGGCCGATTTCCCTTTGCCCGTGCTCGCCTTGTCGGTGCCCTTGCGCTTCTTCTTGGACGACGACTTGGACAGCGACTGGTGCTCGACGTTGGACGCCTCGTTCTTGTCCATCAAGTCCCAGTCATCGTCGTCGTCGTCCTCCGCAGCCGATCCAGGGCCGTTGTCTCCCTCGGTTGCCGGTTCCTCCGAGCCGTCGTCATCATCGTCATCGTCGTCTTCGATATCGCTTGCGACGAATTCGCCGAGCGGCGAGCCGTTGACGCTTCTCATGACGATACTCTCGCCCAATCGAGGTTGCCGCGGCGTCGGTCCCGGTCGAGCCGCCCTATTCGGACCGGCGGTGGAGCCAGCGGGGGCGGAAGCTGTCGCGCGGGCAGGCGTCGGTGCTACGTTCGCCTGCTGCGCGTTGTTCTGGCGGTAGATAAAGTTGGTGGACGAGTCCGAAGCCGAGGCCGCGGCTGTGCTTTGCGAAGGGCGGATCCGCAATCTGGTCTTCCGGCTCTGTACGATTGGATGGAACGCTCGCGTCAACAAGCCTTCTCCGCGCACTATAGAGAAGGACAGAAGCCACTCACGCCGGTAGGAGAGAGAGCGTTCGTAGCTCGGGTCGAACGGGCGGCGTTCTGCCGAGCGGCGGACGAAGGAACCGCCTTCCTTGCCGAGGCGAGCGGGCGGTCGCCAGCCCGCGCCTTCTTGACCGTGCCGAACACGTCCGAGTCTTCGTCTGTGATGGTGCGTGGCACGAGCGTGGTCAGGGTCCAGGTTCGCGTACAAAAAAGGGAATCCCGAGGGAGGACCAGCTGACCGTGCGCTCCGATTGCGGGCGAACTCGGGAGGACGCGTTTTCTGGACAGAGGAGTGCAGGACATCAGCACACGGGCGAGCGTCCGATGTCACTCGAGCCACGGGTCGGCGCGCAACTCACCGCTTCCTCGCGCTCTGTTCGACGGCGCTGATCGCGACGGGCCGCATACTTTCTTCGACGAGGGTCCTCAGCGCGCGATTCGGGTCGCAGTCAAAGTCGGCGACGTAGCGCGCGAGCGACATGTCCCGAACGCGGGCGTCGAGGGCCGACAGGGCGTCGCCAAAGTGTCGGTTGAGAGCTGCGAGTCGTTCGTCGTGCTTCTTGGCGAGCGAACGGAGGTGCGAACCGGCTGGGGTGGGCAGTGGCGGATTAGTTCGTGCGCAGCCAGATCAGTGAGTGCGTCCGTTCTGTAGTCTCACCTTCGAGTTCATAGTCCTCCTTCATGGCCTGGATGTCGGCCCGTGCGAGCGCGTCGTCGAGGATCTGAACTCCCGACTGGACTTTCGGTGCGCGACTGCCCTTGCGCGGGGTCGGTTCGGCTGTCGGCATCCCCAGAGTCGTCTTTGTCGCTGCTCGTGTCGACATTGCGCGCGGGCGTGGAGGACAGCCGAGTTGTCGCGAAACACACACAAGTTGGATGAATGTTTGGGCGAAGAAGGAAGCGAGCGAGTCGACTCTCCAGTAGATCGAGACACGAAGTCAGAGAAGCGTGATCGCGCGCTCGTGTCTGGAGTGAGTGTCAGAGGGGCGAGAGTGTGTGTGAGCTCTATAGCGTGCAGAGGGGGCGAGCGAGACCGTCGCGAGGTCACGTGACAGAGTGTAAACGCGAGAGTAGACTCGTCGACCAACGGAAACTCGTCTCTCTCTGCTATCCTCGCTCTACTGCACGCTCCGTGACCATCCTCGCAGACGGCAGTTACTGAGAAACGATGCCACGCCGATCTTCGGGCTCGGACGCCCACAACCGGCGCAGTTCGATCGCCAACCCGTCCAGTCAACCCGCGACTCCTCCGCGTCCGTCGCCTGCCACAGCTGGCCCGGGGCACGCCAGGAACCCAAAGATGGCAGTCTTGGCGGCAGCGAACCGACTACGTGATACGACGGGGACTCCGGGCAGGAGCGTCAGCGGGACGCTCGGCGCGGCCCCTCTGGTCGTCGAGAGTCAGCGGTACGAAGAGTGGATGAAAATCGCGACAGACAACGTGAGTTGCGCGCGCTTATCGCCTGTGGGACAGACTCTGACTCGCCGTCTGCCTGAACACGCGCGCAGAAAATCACGTCGACCAACACCTGGAACCTCGCCCTGATCGACTATTTCCACGACATGTCGCTCCTCCGGAATGGCGACGACAACTCGATCAACTTTCAAAAGGCGAGTTGCACTCTCGACGGCTGCGTCAAGATCTGGACCTCGCGAGTCGACTCGGTCGCGACAGAGACTGGCAAACTCCTCAGCGGACTCGGAGACGATGCTCGTGCGTACCGCCTACCGGGGTGCTTCGTTCCCATCCGAGGCTTCAGCACTGACTCGAGAGATCTCACAGAACCGATGGACGACGAAGACATGGACGGTGAAGGCGAAGACGGCGAAGGTCGACCAGAGAAACGCGCCCGGAAACGGGTCAGTTCCTCGCTTCATTGTAGTAACTGTGCGCGTCTCGATCGCTGACCAGCGTCCCAAATCTGGCAGACCGCTCGACAAGCAGCGACCCTCGCCGACGACTTTGCGAAACTACGCGTCAAGCAGTTTGACCTCGAGTTTACCGTCGACCCGCTGTTCAAAAAGACGTCGGCCGATTTCGACGAAGGCGGCGCGGGCGGCATTTTGATGAACCACCTCGGGTGCGACGGATCGATGAAGGTCGTGTTCGACGCCGGGGACGCCAAGCTCGACTGCGACGAAGAGGACGAGGACGAAGACGAAGAGGCGGTCCGGGCGAAACAGGCTCAGGACGAGACGCTCCAGGTCGACTTGTCCAGATTGCGAGGTGAGCCCGCTTCGCCTGCCTGTGGAGACGCCGCTTCTTGTGCCCTCGACTGACTCGGCGCGCGCTCGTAGACCGGTGCTTGCCCGCTGGACTTGACCCGCTCGCCTCGATGACCTTGTGCCCTTCGCTTTCTTTCTTCCGATTCTCCGACGCGCACCTCGATCTCGGCCTCCTCAACCTCGGCGGAGACGACGACGAAGACGACGAGGTGCCTTTCGGTGCTCGGAAGACGACCGCGGCTCGGCGAGACTTGCCGGAGGGCGGCGACGACGACCATGCGGTCGACTTTGGGGACGCCTACATGAACCAGGATTTCGGCGGCGGCGGCGAAGACTTTGGTGGCGATGCCGACGACGGCGTCGACTTCTTCGCAGACCAGTTCAGCAGCGAAGCGGTGGCGTACGGGCTCGCGGGTGCCGGTCCCGTCGCGTCAGGCAGCGGCCTCGGCAATTCAACCGGAGGAGGAGGCGGCACCGGGTTTGGTGCGGTCGAGCCATTTGACCCCCGTCGGATGGCGGACGAACGCGACCTCGTGATGAGTATGGAAGGGGACGGCGACGGCATGTTTGAGTACTTTGATGCCAAGCTCGGTAAGAATTGGGCTGGGCCGGAACACTGGAAGATGCGGCGAGCCGCCGCGGTCAAGAAGGGTGCGTCATGGTCATGCGCCTCTCTATCACCGATTGAGCGCCCTCGCTGACAAGTCCGTTGACGAGGAGCAGAGGACGGTGCTCCAGCTGCCAAGAAGGAGCGGAAAGAAAAAGTCGCGTTCAGCATCGACTTTTCGAACCCGCCTCCGCTCTCGGCCAAAGAGCTCTTCGCTTCGGCGAACCCCAAGTCGTCGATCACGACCGCGACGCGAAAGACGGCACGCAAGGCGACTGCCGTCAATGGCGAAGACAATTTTACCTTGCCAGACGACTATCACTTCAACAGTCAGAACTTGCTGCGACTGTTCCTCAAGCCGAAGATGACCGTTCGTCTTTCGTGGTCCTCCGTCAATGCAGGTTCAAGACGACGCTGACACGTCTCATACATCCTTCAGCTCCGTATGCGGCGGCGAAACGTGCAGCTGGGCGAGCCGACCGGTGGCGAGGAAGATGTGCGCTTCTGGGCGCAAGCGGGTGCCGCCGGCGGGGCACTCGGCGAGGAGGGCTACGGCGGCGGTATGGATCCGATGGACCACGACTTCAATCAGGACTTTGGCGGCGGTGAGTCCTGAGACCATGACACTCGCATCTCCCGCTCGAAGCCTGACCGACCGCGCAAACAGGTGGCGATGGAGACGACGACGACCCTCCCCCGTTCGACACGCAATGGCTGGCAGGGGGAGAGGACGACTTTTCGCCCGATCTCGAAGATGAGGAAGGCGGAGGCAAAGAACTCGACGATCTCGCTGCGGCAACGCAGGGCCAACTGCGCCGCGTCCGGCCGGAGATGGTCAGCTATGCGAAGCGAGCCAAGCGAGTCGACATCAAGAAGCTCAAGGACAGCGTGTGGAGGGAGCTCGAGGAGGTCGTGTTGCCCGTCAAGCACGTGAGTCATTGCCCGCTTCTCACGAGGGGCGCCGGGAGATCGAAGCTGACTCTCGGGCATCCGCTGGTAGTACCCCGAATCGCCATCTTACGACCCGAAAGAGCCCCTCCCGGAGGTTGTCGAGGCAACACCAGCCGCGAAGGATGTCAAGCCGCGCAAGAAGGCCGAAGCGCTCGTTCCCGTCGTGTCGGGACTGCGCAAACTCTATCCGAAGGACAAGATGGAGGAGATTTCGACCTCTTTCATGTTCATCTGCCTCCTCCACTTGGCGAACGAGAAGGGGTTGCGACTGCAGACGCCGCGCTTCGAGCAGGACGACGAGGACGCCGCGCACGACGCCGACATGCAGAAGATTGTCGGCGGTCTCGAGAGCTTGCGCGTTCTCAAGGAAGTCGCGTAGTTCGACGCACAGTCCCCCGAGCGAGCCTCCCTTTCGTCTTTCGACCAGCCTATTGTGTGCATTATTACTCATTGACAGCAAGCTATTTCCCGGCCACTTGGCGCCGCCGCCTAAACCTCGAAGAGGAGAAGCATTTCTGCGAGGAACGGCAAACGCTTCCTGATCCCCTTGGGCAAGTCCTCCGGTCGAGACAGAGAGAACCTGCGATGATAAATGTCAACAACCCATGCAACAGCGCTGCGGGCGAGGCTCGTCCTCTCACCTCCGGCCCTTCGCATCGATCAGGAGAGCGGCCGCCGGTGCCACGTCCCTGGCGGTCAAGACTTGTAGCTCCCGACCGTCGGCGAACAGGGCAGTGTAGCGAACGTGACGGTCATCTCCGTTGGCAGTCCGCAGAATCCATCCGAGCCCGGGCAGGCAGCGGCGATCCGGGGAGCGAGGACGTTCTAGATTCGCTGGGGACGGGGGGTGGAAGCGATGGTGCGTGTCGCAGGCGTCGAGACCGGCTGCAGACGTCAGAAGTCGAGACAGTTGCCTCTCGCGGCTCGGGCCGGCGTCTGGCGCGTGCGGCTTGATGGCGAAAGTCTGAGGCTGCCCGAAGTCGGCAGGTCTTCGAGCAGCAACGTGAGCGGAGCTGATCGATCGGACATGAGCCTGAGCCTCGAGGCTGATCCAATAACGAGCGAGCACAAGGAACGAGCGACGCAAGGCGGGCGGGATGGATGCGCTCGTCTGGCTTCGCGCATCAAGCCATTCATCAACTTGGCGCAATTCGTCGTTCGAAGTCGCGAAAGGCGGCCGAGGCAGAATGAGGCACAGCTGATCGAGTTCGTCGTTTGCACTTTCGGCGGTGGCGGACCTCAACTTGCGCGAGCCGAGTCGGATTCGGCATTGGTCTCGCGCTGGCGACACGTGCACATCGAGCACGACATCGAGAAAGTCAGAGCTGTTGACAGCGGCTGACGGCGAGATCGAGACGGCATAAGTCGGCTGCGGCGCATCGGAGAAGACGGTGATTCGAGAACGCAGCGGGATTGAGAGCTCGCAATCTTCCCGAGGCGACCCAGTCGATGCGAAGCGCACCTCGTCATAGATCAACTGTCAAGGGAGCGGAGGGAGCGCGAGCTGTATCAGACCCTGCCACGAGATGCGGAGAGAAGGGCTCCCGCGTAAGAGACAATTGCTCACCAGCGGCGTTCTGGCCCGAACCGCCCGCAGGACCTCTCCCGCCATTCGGATCATGCGAAGGCAGCGACGATCTTCTCGGACAAGCGCACCACTGGTCTCGAGCTTGGAAAGGCGTATCAGATCTGAGCGACGGTAGACGCGCTGCGGTGCGAGTGATCCTGGAAGAGTCGCCAGAGACTCAAGCGGGAGCGGAGGAAGATAGACCGACACCTGCGCTGACTTGCATCAATGACGATGATCGTAGCGATGCCAAGCGTGAGAGACGAGCCCGAATGAAAAAAAGCGCACTTTTGCTCCGCCCGACTCGAAGACATAGACCTCGCCTTTTCCTCGCGCTCCCGCCGCTCGGAGGTCTATCACGAGGGTCCCGGCGACCGTCTCAGGCGTCGCTGCGGGCGGGATCAGTTCGACCATAATGTCTTGCTGGCGGCCGAGCTGGATCCGGAATGGAGCGAGTCCAAACGTTTCGAGATCGGCAAACAAGCTGTCTTCGCCGCTGGGTACCGGGGTCGATAGCTCAGCGGAGGTCATTCGAGAGCTCAAGAATGGCGTTGCAGCCCGATGGTCAAGGCTCGACGGGTTCGCAAGCTCCAAGACAAAGGGTCGAGCTGGAAAGCACGCGTGCTTTTCGACGCCGGCGGCCGACTTATCGCCGTACGTCTCACGCGAGAAATCGCCGCGGATCACGACATCCGGCTCTGTGGCTCGAGTTCTGCTATGCGCGCTTGTTGAGTGCCTCGGCGGTGAGGTCTGGACGGAGGCGTGTCGCTGCGACTGCGTCTGTCGAGCTTGTTCCGGCTCGTTTCGCTTCGTGTCGGCGAGTGCCTGATGTTTCGACAGCTGTGAACTGTCTTCCTGCGCCCGTATCTTCTCGAGGCCTTCTGTCGCGAGTGCATTCCCAGCGCAAGGCGCGCGGAGTTTGTTTCTGCGGAGCGAAACGGGCGCCTGGATGCCGCCGAGCCCGCCCGCTCGAGACTTGCCCGCGGTTGGCGCTGTTGCTGCATCGATGCTCGGCTGTCCTTTGCGTTCGGCTTGGATAAGCTGGTCGATCCGACGGAAGCGGTGGAACGAGGCAGTCGCAGGAGGAGCCCTTTCGGCGTTCTTAGCCTCAGAGGCAGCCATCGTGCTCTTCGTAGCTTGCTCTCCACCTGGCATCGAGTTGCAGACTGCAGTGAGGTTGCCGTGACAAGCTGGGAAGAGATGTCGTCATCATCAGAAGCGCGTTTTTGCTCTTTGTCGCGTCGCGTCGCCTTTTCATTTCAGTTGCGACAAGAGAAGACACGCGTTTTGCGGCCGATTGTTTGTTCACGTTGGAGTCGGAGTGCTCCCTCTCGCTCAGGACAGACTGTACAGCTGCAGGTCAGAACAGCTCGAGCCAACCCGCACGCTGGTCGTCGGGCCCGCTTCGGTTAACAGCGCACGCACCGCGTCTATTGTGCTCAGTCCCTCTTCATTCCCCGGATCCTCGCCGTTTGTCGTCGTCGTCGTCTCCTTGTACCCGCGCCTCCTGCTCCCTTTCTGTCTCTCGCCACGCCTCGCCTGCCTGCTCTTTGATCGTGCACCGCACCCGATCGCAACGACCGTAACGACTCAGCGACCTTCGCCATGTCGACCCGCGCGCTCCTCTCACTCGACTCGAACCAAATCCGACCCGACTCGTTCGGCGGCGGCGGGGAAGGAGGCAGCAGCGACGAGTCGGCGCCCGCCACTCCGTCCAAGGATAAGTTCCGCGAATGGACATTCCCCCGTCGAGCGGGAGGAGGTCCCGTCGCTTCCGGTTCAGGAAGGGCGGCAGCGTTCGGTGCAAGAGGAGGTGCCGACTCGGTGGCGCCTTTGCCGGGTTCAGCCGCTGCGAGCTACAGCGCTCGACCGAGAACAGGCTCGGGAGGGATCCGCGCAGGCTCGACGACGACGGCGGCGCGGAGACCGTCGGTCGCGGCGCGGCAATCCAAGGCTGCCAATCTCTTCTCGACCTCGTCGTCGCGCTCGGACGACAGCGACTTGGGTACGACGCACGGCCGGTCTTCGTCTGTTGCCCACTCTGCAATTCCAGTCGCGGCCAGGTCGACCTCGTCTCCGAAGAAGCAATGGCCGACCGGTTCGCCCGACGTCCGCCACCGCTCGAACGCCTCGATCCTCGCTTCTCCCCCTTCCTCGTCCCGCCGGCCGAGCTCGACCTCCTCTCCATTCATCAAACTCTCCCTCCCCGGTGTCTCACTCGGGTCTTCGTCAAGCGGGCCGACGAGCTCACCGAAACATCCCATCGCACTCCTCCGTCTCGTCTTTACCAACTTGCGCCGAAAAAGCGCCGCCGAAGTCGTATACCTCGTCTTGTTCTGCGGTGCGATCGTCGTTTGGGCAGGTGCCCTGTGCGGCTACGGGCATACTGGTCCAGTAGCGATCGTTCCCGTCTCGGACAGCGCTGCGGTGCTCGGCCGGACCGCGCGCGTCCCTCAAGTGATCGACGTCCAGATCCCCGACAGCCTCCTCGAGCCGCAAGACCGGTCCCACCCCGAAAGCGAGTACCTCGCCGACGTTCACCAGCGCGAAGGCGATTCGAGCCATGACGACGGCGAAGACCATTTCCAGGCTTCGCCGCTCGACCCTGCTCTCGAGGACGATAACGTGCCGTGAGTCGCTTGCGCGCCAGTCGAGGCCCGAGATAATTCGGAGAGTACTGACGGACCGGGCTCGCAGGCACGTCCACCATAACGAGGAGCACGACTCGCTTTGGTCGAACCACGACGAGGCGGCTGGACTGGACTCGGATGCTGCCGGTCAAGCTCATCTTCCTCGTCCTGAGCACGGCGTCGAGCCTGTCGAGCCTGCCGAGGCCGAAGCGCTCGATCACACAGTCGCTCCCGCGATCGTAACGATGCCGCTCGAGACTCAATCTCACCGAGGAGGAGGAGGAGGAGCCGCCGCCGACAGCGCTACCGCTGGCGAGAACGACGCCGACGCAGGACTCGCGCCAGACCTGCTGAGCTCTGAGCTGGGCTCGAGCGAGGCATTCTCGTCCGACGAGGACGAGCCAGCACCGCTGGATCGCGCAGTGGCGGAAGCTGCCGACCCAGAGGCGCTCGAAGAGGACGACGCTACCACGGAACCGATCGTCGACGACTCGCTGCCCCTTGAAAGGGTAGACGCCACCGCCGCGGACGAATCTGCCGGCGCAGCTCTGCATGTCATTGACGCGGACGATGGTCCGGGGGCTCCGACGGCGCTCGATGAGCTGCTCGACTCGGCAGCGGCGGAAGAACAGCAAGACGGCAAGGCGGACAAGGCGATGCCGGCAGACGCGCTCTTCCGCGCGCCTGGGACCAAGAACCGGAACAAGGCGCAGAAGAAGAAGCGGAGCAATACCGGTGCCGGCAAGGCGCAGAAGCCTCTCGTTCAGAAGGTCGTCCCGGACGATCGGGGTATGAAGGTCATTGTCCGGCGCTACTAAACTGCAAAGCGTCCGAAGCGGGTGGCTGGTCCGCCCTGAATCCCTCCTTTCACCTGTACACTCACTTCCCATGTCACCCATGTTGTCTCTCTCTTTGCAACCTCGTTTCGTCTACCCCCAACCGGGTTGTCTTCGGCCGGGTGAATGGCTCGCAACTCGCAGAGGCTTGCTATTGCAGTGCAGTGACGGTCCCTTCGATCGAGCACACACGAGGGGGCGGTCTGCGACCTTCGATTTGACCCGGTGCGATCACGACGCCATTCTCGCTCGCGGCAAGGAAATACTCCTCCGACGAGACCTCACCCTTCGAAGGGCACTCGGACGCTGCAAAGTGCGGCATGACGTCTGACGGCGGGACGGAGAGGAACGCGAGCTGTCGCTTCTCTGCCGGCCTTGCTGCGGCGGTCGCATCGACGTCGGGTTGATGCAGGAACTGCAGGCGGTCCAAATCAGATCGGCTCAGCTCGCATTGCGCATAGGTGGATTGGCGTAAAGGTGGCCACGTACGACCACGTAGCTACCCTTCTTGACCTCTTCCTCCGTCTCGACGGACATGGCGCCTCGAGACGGATCTCCGGCCATGATCTTGGCGACGAGTCGGGCCTGGCTCAAATCGAGCGGGAACTGCAGGTTGTCTGCATCAGTGTGGGCTCGCGAGTGAAGAGGGCGCTCGTGCCGCTCCGCTCACGTCTGGCTTGGAAGCATACACCGCCGCGTAGAACTCCTTCTCCTTTTCATGCGTTCGCTGAGCCGCCGGTAGGTTCGCCGCAGACGTCCCGAACAAGTCATTCACCGCGTTGAGAAGCAAGCGAGCTGCATTCTGTCCGGACAATGTAAGGACAATGTTGCCTTGCGAGCTGTTTTCGGCGAGGTCAGAACATGGTGCTTTACCACGGCGTGCACTAGGAACGCACCTCGTGACCTCGTGCGCGTCTCCGACCGGAGCGAGCGAGCCGTACTGGAGCTTCAGCGGCATCATCGAGGCAGACGCGGCCGAGTCCAGCACGGCGACACCGACCGCGCCAGTCGCTACCTTCTCATCGCCGTAAAAGAGACTGTACGCCGAGCCGTCACGAGTATGGAAGGGAGTCGACGAGCCGACCATGCCGACCTGGGCAAGGAAACTCCTTCAGCGGGACACAGGAGCCGGACCAGATTCCTGAACTCACTGTGGAAGCGCTCGAGAAACGGGACAAAGCCGCCAAGAACGGCTGTATCCGGTCTGCCGTGAAAACAACGAGCTCTCGAATAGAGGAAGAGCTGTCCTCGCGACCATCCGAGCATTGTCAGCGCTACTCGGCGGGAACGCGAACCGCAAGTCAGGGCATCTTGACGCACTCTTCTCCCTTCAACTCTTCAATCTCGTGCTGCGAGCTCTTTTGCTCCGGCGTCTGCTCTCCAAAGCCCCAGCTGCCACCTTTCAAGAACGCCTCGAGTCCCGAGTCGACCTGGTCATGGTCCGCCTGATATTCTGGCTTGATCTCGCGGCCGAGAGCGATGTTTGGCCGTCCGAGGAGGGTCGAGCGGAATGCGATGGTGCGTTCAGAGCTGTGTGCAGGTCGATGCTGGGCGATGGCGATGCTGAATGTTTCAGCTTCCGCCGAGGAAGGCGACGAGTTTGTCGGCAAGACTTCGGAGAGGCAGCCGATCGTCGTTCCCTTTGAGCTGGACGACGACAGGACCCGCCGGAAGTCATCCACGAGCTGTTGCGGGACGTTCTTCGAGAGCGCAAAGAGCGTAACGTCGCTGGGCGCTTCGGCGATTTTCTGCTCGACTCGCTCGAGAAGCGAAGCGGGCGACGGCGAAGTGTACGTCGCGCACTGCCATAGTGTGCGGCGGTGGAAGGTCGTCGCCTTGAGTCTGGATGCTCGTGAGCTCAGCGGAAGTCTCTGCATGGCGAGGTGAAATGAAGCGGAGGCCATCCTTTTCGTCATGATGTTGTCCGCTCTTCATCGGTTCGAGATTGATCGTCTTGCAGATCCTAGCCTTGGCGGAGATCCGTGGAGAAACGCTGCATTATCTAATGAAAGAAAAATACCAGGGTGACAGTACAGCCTACACGATGAAGGGAGAGTCTATATGTGCGAGAGAGGGAGGGGAAATGGAAAGGATAAAGGATTCAGATATTCACAAGAGGGGTTTGGCAACCTGGCCATCCCGAATCGCGCGTTGCCCGCCTCAGATCTGACACCAGCCGATGCGCGGAATGTCGGCGAGCTCGAAGGTGACCTGGAATTTGACGCCGCGCTTGGCGAACGAGTAGGTCACTTGCTGAACGAGGTCCTCATCGACCGCCTCGTTGTACGCCGCCTCGTCGACGGCGACAAAGAACTCCTTGAGCGGCAAGGGCTGCTGCGACTCTTCGAGGATCTCCTCAAAGACTCCGATCATCGCGTCCGGCCTCCGGTCCCAGTAGATATACTCGAGGACGTCGAGCGAGGCAGGCAGGCGTTTCAAGATCGAAGGTTGCGCGACTTGATCCGAGACGGACAGCCGTTTCAGCTTCTTGAGTGCGGGGAGGTAGTTGCAGAACCAGCCGTTCGTCTCGCCGGCGCCCACCGACGTCGAGATCTGCGAATGGAACCGGAGTTCGTGCAGGTGGACGAGGCTCGCCATGGCTTCGCCGGTCGCCTCGGGCTCGAGCGCGTGCTCGGTGTAGAGGTTGAAGTCGCGCAAACTCGGCGCGAGAAGTCGCATAAGGTGGATGAGGCCCGGCGGCGAGTTGACCGTGACTGACAACCGGCGAAGCGCCGGTTCGAGGTCGGACGGGATCTCGTAGTCCGTGTTATCGTCCCAATGCGGGCGCCAGTTGAGCTCAAACACCTGGAGCTTGGGTTTCGATACGGTACGGTAGATGTCGGCGGGGGAGAAGAGGAGGCGGCTGCCTTGGAGGTCGAGGTGCGTGTCGTAAAACTTGAGCATCAAACACTCGAGCGGTAACCGCGAGATGAGCTCGTGTATGTCTCGCCGTTTGCCCTGCGTCAACGCCCGCAGGAGCAGGTTCCGCAAGTTCCCAAGTCGCGAGATGACCTCGAGGAACTGGTCCGACAGGTTTCCCTGCTTCTCGGTCGACCAACTCCATTCGGGAGTGCCGTCGATCAGGCCCAGCTGCGCCGACGTGACCCGGTCGGCGAGGTCCGGCCTCTCCCTGATCGTCCGGAGGAACAGTTCGACCTGCTCGGACCGGGCGAGCGTGATCGAGTGGTACAAGATGCCCTGGGCCGCCTGGCGCCAACCGCGGCAGACGAGCGAGAGGTTCATCAAGTTGGGGCACGACGACGTGACCGACCACGCGACGAGGTCCTCTCGGATCTCGTGGGCGAACAGGATCGGCAAGAACTCGAACACGCGGAGGAGGATCTCGGTCGGGAGGCGCAACGCGGGACTCTGGCCGGACCCTCGGGATTTGGGTCGGTCGACTCCGTGCTGACACCCGTGCGGCTTGGTGCCATTCGGGTGGCTGTTGGTGCGCTCGGGTTTGCCGTGCGGAGGCTCTGAGCAGTCCTCCTTGTTACTGCGAACAGACAAAGTCAGCCCGAGAGAACGGGATAGCGGTGGAGGAGAACTCACGGAGCCATCTTGAGTACTTTGTCGCGCGTTATGGTGGGCGGGTGGGCACGCAGCCAGTAGGTGTACGGCTTTTGAGTCACTACGGCGCTCCTGTACGCGGTTCGCTCGAGGCAGGAAAAGCAGGGAACGAATGACAAAGAGCGGCGCTCGAGTCGATTCGACATGACGCCGCGCGCATTTATTCGCCCGGCGCGGCCTCAAATTCGTTCGCGACGATCACCAATTCCACCTTCCTTACCCCGGATAAGTCAGGGGCTAAATTTCGGTCGCGGCCGGCCGACACTGCAGCCGAGAGTCGATCCTTCTTCGAGCGCATCAGCATCCCCGTGACTGCATGAACTCTCCCACGTACGCTGCACTGGGCGTTCTGCTCGTAGCTGCGGTATGCTCGCTGCGCTCTCTCCGCCGCCGGCAGAGGACAGAGCTCTACGACGACGCCGATGCGGTCCTGTTGAACCTGCGTCTGCCGCAATCGCGCTGGTTCAACATGGGCTACTGGACTGCCGGCACCGCGGCCGACGACTTTCCGTCCGCAGCGGCAGAGCTGTGCCGGCGAGTCGCTCAAGCTGCGCGGCTAAAAGCCCACGAACGAGTTTGCGTGCGTTCGTGTTCTTCCTCCTCCCTTCGCTGCTTCCTTCGTCCTCAGGCTATCACGAAGGGCTTGCTGCTCGATGAACGACAGTTTAGTGTTGACGCCGCTGCTGCTTGCTCTTCTAGGAGGTCGGCTATGGCTCGGGCGATTCTGCTTTGCTCTTTGCTCGCGAGTTCGAGCCGCGCAGCTATGTCGGGTACACGTCGTTGGCGGGTCAACACCAGCTAGCAGGTGCGCACACGGTCTCTGAAGCTCGCGAAGCTCACGTGCTCATTCGCGTTTACTGCAGCTCGACGAGCGGTCGAGGCAAAGCTGGCGACCGAGGGCTTCGAGCTCCGACGAGGAGACGCCGCGCGCGATCTCGCGACACTGCCGGCAGGATCGCAGGATGTCGTCTTGGCAGTAGATTGCGCCTACCAGTGAGCAAAATTAGCACGCTCCCGAAGTGGAAAGAAGCGAGCTGATCAAGGTACCGGGTAGCTTCAACACTCGCGCCAGTTTCCTCGACGGCGCGCACCACGCCTTGGCGCCCTTGGGGCGTATCGCCCTGACCGATCTATTAATACCTGTCAGCGACCTCTCTTTCGTGGACCACTTTCTCCTCCGGGCCCTCTTCCACCTTGCCAAAGCGCCCTGGCAAAATTTCCTCACGACGTCCGCATATCGAGACCATCTGGTCCAAGCGGGGTTCGACCGCGACTCGATCGAGATGCAGGATATCAGCGACGATGTTTGGCCGGGCTTTTGCCGGTTCATGCGCGAACGGGATCAGCAAGCGGGCAGGTCGACGATCCTGGGGTCGGCTTGGCGCGGGCTATCGATGTACACCAAAGTGGTCGTGTGGTATAGCGGGGCACGAGGCGGGAAGCGGAGATTACATTTCTATCTCATCTCGGCCAGGAAGGCGGATCTCTCGACAAGAGGGTAGTGAGCAGGACGGTTGTATTAGATACCCGAGTCTAGACCCGAACAGCTACGGCCTTTCTCCCCCACATGCGTGTTTCCGTAGTCGGCTCCGGCCTGATGATGGCTTGCGCTCGCTGAGCGAGCCACCCGTCGTCGGCTAGGACTGCGGCACGACCTCGATGCGCGATCGCCCACCTCACGGCCTTTTCGACCACCGCGTCTGTGGGCTGAAGTCCCGGCTCGCACAGCGACTCGGCCTGACGATCCAACGCTGCCATCAGGGCGTCGACGTCCGCAGGGAGGCCGATCCGAATCAGCGCTTCGAGGACGAGGTCGAGTCCGGCTCGAGTCGAGACGAGCGACACGTTACCGGCCGGCAAGGGCGTCTCGCCCGGCTGCAAACGCGAAATCGGCGCCACAGCCGCATCGAGGACCTGCCTGAGCGCGTCACGGATCTCCGGACGCTCGGCTCGATAGCCTTTCGCGCGATCCGCCTTGAGCAACGTCCCAAGACAGAGTGTGAGGACCCGCTCGTCTCGGACGCCGTGAGCCACCGTCGCACCCGCCTCGTCGCGCACAAGCGTCCTGACAAAGACGCGGTGCGCGAGTCGCCAGTCTGTCGTTTGCGAGGCTTTGAGGAGGTCGCCGATAATCCGGCCGACGCTCAGCTTGCTGGGACCGTCAGCGCGGCCTGGCTTGCTTGCCGCGTCGAGGCCGGCAGAGATGTACGCTTCGCCGTAGCGCCGCAGGTGCTCCGTTTGTCCCTCGGAGAGTCGCAGCTCTTGCGCGAGTCGACAAGCCTGCGCGACCGCTTCGCGCATTTCCTCGGGCACATCCGCGACCGGCCGGGACGCTTGGCTCGAGCGCGATCGGAGCTGATCCAGCTGAGCCTTGAGCACAGCCTGGATGAGCTCAAGATCGACTCCAAGCCCGGATGCCGCCGCCTTGGCGACCTGCTCGAACGCGCCTCGCGGGTACCGCCGCGCCGCATCCGCGAGGACGACGGTCACGTCCTTCGCATCAGGGAGCTGCTTCTGCTCGAGAGCGCGGCGATAGATCTGCCCGACCGAGACATGGTCGCCCGCGAGCGTGAACGCCTGCGCGAGGGTCGTCAGATCGTAGTGCTCGATCCGGCCATTCGGGGACGAATAAGGCGAGGAGGGGTTGACAAGCGTCGCGACGTGTGCCGAGAGACCCGACCGAGCGTAAGTCGAATCGGTGCCGTAGGGAGGTAGAGCGGTCCTGAGGAGGTTGAGCAGGGTCGACCCTCGCAAAACGAAAGGCAGAGCCGATCCGACCGGGTCCTTGCGTTGCCAGATCGAGACGAGTTCACGCGCCATCTCGCGCGTCGATCGGCTTGCGACTCGGCTCGCGCAGAGGAGATCAACCCAATCGTTCTTCTCCCCAGCCGTCCAAGTCACCCGCTGCGAGCCTCGCTGTACGTCCGCGTGGACTTCCCGCGCGAGGGTCACGAATAGCCGCGGCTGCAAGACGGTCTTGGCCAGAGGACCGGGGCCATACGTTGACGAGGGCATCTCGCCGGCAAACCATCGCGCGAGCGACAGTGCCTGTCCGTCCATGTGCCATCCTCGTGCCGACCAGAGTCGCCACATCTCGGCGACGAGGTCCCATCGCTGCCGATGAGCGCATTCGGCGGCAAAGGTATTCAGAAACTGGTCGAGGCGCGGCGCAAGCGTGGGCTGGTCGGGGTCTGCAACCGAGGTCGACCAACGGTAACGGTACCGGACGACCCTGGCGACCCGAGCGACCTCGGCGTCCATCTTCCACGCCTCCGCTCGCAACGATGGGGCGTAGCTCGTCTGGCGCTCGTCTCGCAAAGCACCGAGTCCTCGTCGGACCTCGGATTCGACGGCGGTTATGTCGAACGCAGATTCTGGCGATGTGGCGAGAACCGGGTGAACTTCCCTGAGCTGATCGATCGACCCCAAAGCAGACTCGACAGTCTCGTACATATGTTCTCGGCGAGCGACTTCGATGGCGGTCCGCAGGAGGACGACCTGGAGGCGAACCTCTTGAAACAAATCGGTCCGAGTCGGTTCCGGTTGAACAACCTCGTCCGGAAAAACGTCGAGGAGCCGGTGCAGTACTTGCAGGGCGAGCTGAAGTCGAGGCTGGAGCTCCTCGACTTTCGAGCCGGGGCGACCGGGCTGGACGAGGTGGAAGAGGAACCGAATGGCGAGGTGGAGGTCTCGATCGGATTGGTCGGCGCGGGTCGCGCGATCAAAGCTATGCCAAGCCTCGCCGGCGGCAGCGATGTCGGAAACTGGCACCGTCAAGAATGAGGACAGGCAGTCGTAGGGAGAGACGGTCTCCGGCGGAACTTGCTCGGGCGCTGGTGCCGGCGAGCTTGTCCTCGCCAGCGCCGCTCGCCGCTTGCGGCGCCCCCGAGTGACGACTTCACCAGGAGCAGGAAGGCGCGCCGAGACGACGCGATGCATGTGCCCCTCGCCGTCCTTTTGTGAACGGTTGGTGGCGAACCGGTCCAACTCGAGTAACTTGAGCCCGCGGTGCGGTACTTGGGCGAGTTCCTGATCTTCGAGGACCATGGCTCGAAGGAGAGGCATGTCACCGCGTTCAGCTGCATCGAGGAGGTCGCGATAGTCGTCCCTGAAGGACTCGAGGGCAGTCCGTTGACCCCGACTTCGGAGATAGGTCGACAGCTGGGCTTCCGCCGCGTCCCGCAGCGCGAACGGCCGAGCCTCATCCACCTTTGACGAGACTTGCAGAGGTGCGTCGGGAGGTGTCCGAACCTTAGGTGGTGGCGGATCCCGGGCGGGCGCTGGCTGCAGATCGGTCCGGTTCCAATCCGCCCAAGCCGGTCTCGCCGGACCGAACCACCTCGCGCGACCTTGCTGAGCCGCGGCTGTCGTCGCCCACAAGGGAGCCGTGTAGTCGAGAGCAGCGACGGGTGCCTGTTCCGTGCAAGTTTCTCGCTGAACGGCGGCGGCGGCAGCCGATTTACTGCTCGTGGCGACTCGCCGCACGGTCGTAGCGATCCCGTGTCGGCATGGCCCGGCCGTAGAAGTCGATACGCAGCGACACGCTACGAGTTTCGCCTTGGCCAGCATCGTCGGTGGCGATGAACCTGTTGACGTCGGAACACCCTTTCAGCCTGTGACCGCCAAAGATCGAAGCGATTCCCGAATCGACTCACCTCGACTTCCGGGCGACCGCCTGTCAGCTTTGAGCCAGTGTGCAAGCCTTGAAAGCACTGTCTTCGGTGACTGTAGCTCGGAGAAAAGGAGTGAAAGCGAGAGAGTTGACGGTCGAGGTTCTTCGAGTCGCGCCTCTAACTTTTCGACATCTGGTTCGTCTTCAACTCTCTCTCAGAGCGTACACCGTGAGCGAAGATGGGACGCTCCGCCAAGATGATGAAGCGACCTACCAAGGCCGGTACGTTCCTAGCCTCTGCCCTGTCCGGCGCTCTTGGCTCGGCGAGCTGACTGCTTCTCTCTGGACTTCGACTCGTTCCGTTTCCCGTCTCGACAGAGAAAGGTACCGTCTCTGCCTCAAGTCACAGTCTGCAGATAACGAGACCGCTGACCTCGGCGTGCCGCGCGCAGTGTCCCGGCAGATTAACAAGCCGGCAGAGCCAGTCCGGCGTGTCGAACGGTCCCTCTCTCCCGAGGCTGGACCGTCCACCATCCCGCTATTCAATACTTCAGTGCCCGGTCGGCAGTCGCTCAAACCGGACCCCAAGAGTCGCGCCAGGGGAGGGGCAGCGTCAACGCGAGGAAACGCCAAGGACGTCATGGACGACGATGAGGACGGCGCCGAGGAGGGCATGATGGACGACGACGACGACCAGGACGAAGGCGCCGACTCGGTGTCGGTCGCTCTGGGCGAAGGCAATAAGAAGAAGAAGGGCGGCCTGCGAGACAAGGTCAAGGCGGCCAAGACCGCCATGAAGGAAGACGACGCGAAAAGCGCCGCGAAAATCGCCGGCAACAGGCGCAAAGGCCCCAAGTCGAACGTCCTCGGTTCGGTCGACTACGTCAAGCTGCACGAAGCGCGTCCGGGCAAGAAGAAGTTCCGATGAACGAGCAGTGACGTCGTTCAGCCAGGTGTCCTTGCGACCGAGAGTGTCTGTTGTGTGAGTTGAGCGTCCTCGTGCTATTACCAGACTCTTCATGACTGACTTCGTGTCCTCTCAGTATCATTACCGCAATGTATCCTCTGCGACCGATTCCCCGCTGTCCGGCCGGCGGAAGAGCCTGAGTATTCGAGGACGTGCCAGCCCTTCTTTGGTGCTGCTCCCTCCGCACCGCAGGCGCCTTAGTCACCCGCCGCTGCACGTTCAGCTGTTTCAACTTCGGTATCAGAGGGTGTGGACTCCGCTGTCACGAATTCCGCATAATCTCGCTGCACCGAGCTGTGTCCGAAGCCTGACCCGTTCGAGTGATCTGCCCAGCTCAGCCCCACTCGCGATGCCGAGCGGAGCCGCTATTCGCATCTTTATCCCTTAGCCGAGCGCGATGATGCGCCGTCTCTTCGTACAGGTGGGATGCGCCTGCTCTGCGAACAGCCGGGAGCAGCTGGACTTTTGCAGCAAACTTCTTGGTGAGGCACAAAGAGGCACTCGGCGGTAATATGCGTGGGCTCCACCGGCGGCAGACGGCACTCGCCCATGCTCTTCAAGTTCGGCCAGACCCGTCGACCTTGTGTAACGCCAGATCCAGCTTGGATCGCAGACAGACAGAGAGAGAGACAAGCAGAGCTCCGATCACTTTACCCCCTCGCTGTCGATCGGAATCTGCAGCTGCAGGTCAGCTTTCGATCGCGCGTTTTAGAGTTTCCGCGCGTCGTTGCGCCGGGAGCGAAATGAGCCGGCCGGAACGGGACGCGGCGTGAATCATCGCCGGTGCCTGGGTTGGCCTTCCCGAATTCGTTCGCCAAAAGAGCTGCTGCAGCTCAAACAGGCTCGCTCATCACGCGCCGGATAACCGCGGTCCGACTTCGTCAACGTCTTCTCACCATAGCTGCTCGTGACGCCCCTGCTGCTGCACGCTGCTTGGCCTACGCCTTCGACACGACCGGAGCCCAATCGAACGCGGCCAGCGAAAACTCGCAAGGCACGGCTTCAAAAGCGAAACATCCTCGGCGTTTCACCTTCGAGGCTTTGACTTGGAAGACATGGTCGAAGGCAACGTCCGGCCGCCGATCCACCAAGCGAATCAACGGACGTCGGAAGTCGCGGCGGAGCGGACGCCTCAAGCCGTCAACGCCTTGCTCCGCGCAAAGTCGGGCGAATTGATGGCGAAGAACCTCCCTCGAGCCGTCATGCTCGGTCATTGGACTCAACGTGAGCCTGTGCCGACCCGGCTTGGGGACTGAGACCTGATGGGACTGACACTGGGGATCGCGATTAGGGACCTGGGACGTCATCGGCGAGGCAGTCAGGACTGATTGCTGTCTCCCGGTTGCATACGCTACGGACCTGCAAGATGCGATCACGGTCATCAAGTCTCTATTGCCACCTCCCGACATTTTGGTACGTTAGCAATTCGGGCGCGCTCGTTGTGGCCGCGTGGACATCCCGCTGACCAGACCGCTCCCCCTCGAAACAGCTCTGCAGCTCGTGTGAGTGCTGGCGCCGCCGACCTTCCCTTCAAATTGACGCTAGGCTGACCGTACCTTCCGCAGACTATGACATGGAGGAGGTCCAAGACGCCCTGCTAGCCTACGACAGTGACATCAATGTCCTGATCGCGCCCAAAGGCTACATCAATACCCGTCAGCCTTATCCGCGGCCGTCAACCAAAAGCTGATACTGACTATCGGTCCATTCAACAGACGGGACGGTCCAGATGACCGCTTGGCTCAAGGAGAAAATCGAGTCGCAGCACTTCTTCCCGAGAGTCCAAACCTTGTCGCCTTCTGACGGGTTCCTCGGCGCGGCACGACGAGCGTCCCAAGTATCAGCTAGCTCTTCCTCTGAGCCATCGTTTCCGGGAGCGTGACCCGAAGGCAGCTCGCGCCCCAAGGAACGCTGTACATAGTAGCATCGATACCCTTACTTCATCGTTCATCTTTTTCACCCTACTAGCATACCCAAGAACGACGCATTGCACAAATGTTATCAACAGACACGTTTGGAAGAAAGAAACGGGGTCACGGAGAGAGGGGCGATCAGGCAAGAAGGGGGGCGGAACACCGCAGTCCAGATTCACTGCGGGTTCCGGGCTTTCGCCGCTGCGGCTTTCGTGCGAAGCATTCGAGCCCGAGCTTCGACGCCTTCAACACCCTTGCGAGCGCGGGTCTTGTCTTCGGAACGGGCGGCTCGACTCGAGGCAGATATCGTCTTCTTCGTCGAAGCTGTCACTCGGGTCGAAGCCTTGCGCTCGGCATTCGGGGTCGTCGGAAGCAGTGGCGAGCGCGTGATCGCGGGCGGCTGCCATGCACTGCTCGATGTCGCCGGGCCAGGCGAGCGGGAGAGAGTAAAGGCGGATGTGGGAGCTTGCGGCAAGCTGAGCAACTTGTGCTCAGTCGCGACATCTTGCGCGCCATCTTGTCGTACCGCCTGGGTCGGCTCCCGCGAAAGCTCCATCGGCGGCTTCGCCAGAACAGACGAGGTAGCGGGTGCCGCTGCCGCGCGAGTCGTAGAAGGCGACGCCTGGACCATGGGCGATCGGAGGTGACTCTGCCACGTGATCGGGCGCTTCAGGCTCGCCTGCAGGTCGAACGCTTTCCGCGCAGACTGCTTGAGCGGACTGATCAGTCGTGTCGACTTTATCGGCGACGTGGCCGCCGTGAGAGCCGCTCGGGACGCGGTCGAGGCGGTAGGAGCAGCGAAGCGAGGAACGACCGGCTGACTCGCCGACGCGACCAATCCGGGGCGTTCGGTCGTTGGCCGGCCGGAGACGACAGCGGAAGGCAAAGGAGGCACTGGCGCGGTCGAAGCTAGCTTGCGGACTGTCGAACGGAACAGACGAGCCGCGGTCGACTTGCTCGGAGTGGCTGTCGGGCGGAGAACGTCAATCAAGAGCGGGCGTGCGAGGCGACCAGAGAATTACACACGGCCGACACCGAGACTTGGTCGTCGCTTGCTCATGCCCGCGCCCTTCGCGGCACCGCTCTTTCGACGGGCCTTAGCCAGCTCGAGCTGACGTTTCCGCCTCGTCTGCTCGGCCGCGTTCTGAGTCGGCTCGCCTTTGGCACCTCCGACCGCTCGGCTGAGCGTACTGACGCCCGAGTGGAATGATGTGGCGAGCGAGCCGGTCGAGTCCCTGTCCGCCGCGTCGGACCAGCCCGACTCGCGAAGGGCGGCGACGACTTGCTGATCGCGATTGTGGCGGTTGTGCGCCTTGACCTGAGATCCTGACTTCTGCCGCTTTGCGGTGCGGCCGTCCTTCCCTTCCGGCGGCACCGAAAGACTACGCGCCGACGAGGAGCGCGTCATTCCGACGACGTCGCCAGTCGAAGGGATCTTGCGCTTCGCCGCCCAGTGAGTCGCGATCGAGTCCATCTTTTCGAAAGTGCGCTTGTGCGAGACGTCGAACGCAGCCTTCTTGGTCGCGGCTGTCGTCGCGACATCGCCCGAACCGCTCGTGGACCCGACGACGAACGATCGGCTGCGCTTGCTTCCGGCTGCCTCTGCTGCCGATTTGGCTTCACGCGCCCTTCGGTTCATCTCCTCCAGGAGAGACTCTGCCGCCGATAGCTGAAGCTGCACCTGCTCGTGCGAGACCGAGGTCGTCGAGCTCGTGGAAGCGAATAACGCTCGAGGCATGCTGAAGGTAAAGGCTGAACTCGGAGCCGAGGACGGAAAGTCTTTGACAGGCGATCCGAAGACGAAAGGCGAGGTACACGGTAGCGCTTGTCCAGTAGCGGCGCTCGAGATCGGCTGTTCCGCCATGAGGGAAGGCCGAGAAACTGGGCGAATGCCGCAAAGAGGCGCGTCCTCGCCAGCTGGCGTGGTCGGACTCTGGCGTTCATCCGTCTGAAAGGAGCGAAGGGAAGGGTAGATGCCGAACCGTGCTGAGGGAGCCTCCGGCGACGCTCCCACGAAGGGCAGCGGCGCAGGTGCGGCCGACGAGACGGTCGGATTTGAGGACACAATAGCGCGGTATAGCGAAGATCCGGCTGTGCGTAAGGTTGAAGAGATGGATGAGGACGAGCTGGACTCGGTGACCGCCGATTCGAGGGCTCTCGTTGCTGTGCACGCTGCTGCTTAGCGAGAATGACTCGGGGCCGTTACCTGGCGAGATGGACTCTCACCTTGTTCGCCGAAGTCCGGCGATTCACTGGCCTGAGCTGGTGCGACGTCAGAAACGATAGCCCACGACGCAGTCGACGTGTCGGCGTTTTCTTCGGTCATTGAAGCGTCGCCCGCCTGCTCGAGAAGGTACCGCCCGCGTTCTTGCAAGCGCGCGATCAAATCGACATTCTGTGCGCATGCGCAGCTTCAGTAAGTCCGGTCGGAGAAGTACAAATCAACGCTCCTCACCTTGCCTGACCCTTTGACGCCGTGTTGCTTGCACAGCGCGAGGAGCTGCGCCCGTTTCAGCGAATGAAGGGCGGCTTCGTTCGACAGGATGGCGCACTCGGGCGCGGCAGCTTGGCGGACTGGCGAGCGAGCCATTCTTGCGACGTGACAGAGCACAGCAGAACAGAAACAGCAAGTTGGTGGAAGCCGGCGAGCACAGCGAAGCAAGTGTTGAGTGAACAGTCTCGGAAGCGATCAGTGCGGAGGCGGTGCCGGCCGTGGAAATCCCTTTCCCCGCTGCTGCGGAGAAACGTCGTCTACATCATAGTCAGCTGACGATACGTCGCGTCGTATGCGCGACACCATTCGCGGAGCAGAATGCGGCGAGACAGTCATCGCACTGCGAGGTCTACACCATTCTTCCGAGCCCATGCTCCGTATCGCAGTTCAAACAGCTCTGCGCCAGCCTGCCCAACCTCGATTTCGCGAGCCAACGCGATCCAGTTCCTGCGATTCGATAGAGCAGGAGCTATCAGACCTCGTAGAGGAGTCGGAGCGCAAAGAGGAGACCCACCGGCTCGCTTCGTTCCGTCCAGCCCGCTTCCATTCCTTCGCGATCCACAAAGCGCTGAGGACGGCGTCTATGTCCCGTAACCGGGACGGCGTGACGAGTCGCTCCTCGCCTCCGCTGCTGGCGAAAGAGGCACCGAGGCAGCGAAGCGCCTCGACCTCGTTTGCGATCGCGTCGGCGCTGCTGCCTGCTCGGGTCGACAGGGCCTGCGAAAGCAATCGCAGGGGCGTGTACAACGCCGGGCGGATCGTTGTCGTCTGCCCGTATGTCGTTTCGAGCTCCTCGACGATCCTCCTCAACTCGTCGACGTCGGGACTCGCGAGGGTCTCAGCCTGCTTGACCAGCTGCGCCCGCCTCTCGCGCACCGGCTCGCCGACTTCGCGCTCCTCAGCACACAGCTCGCAAGCGCATTGGAACCCGTGCGCGGCGAGTTTGGCGTTCCGTACCTCGAGCGGATCCGAAGCGTCGACATATGAGTCGACGAGCTCGTCGCCTTCTGCGATGTCGATCCGGGCTCGAAGAAAGAAGACCGAGTGGAGAAAGGTGTAGGTGCAATTTGACAAGCACGAGTGGTTGAGGGCGGACGGATAGCGAGGGTACAGAGCGGTTGGAGCGTGGAAGAGGTCGTCCGGATCGCTGCGGTCGCGTTTCGCCGAATCGTCGAGCGTCGAAGCCGATACCTCCTCGACGTGGAACCCATTGTACGTCACCGCGCCTTCGACCTTGCTCGGATGGATGCCGCTCGTTATCGGTCCGAGCTGCTCCTCCAGTCTGATATCCTCGCCAGCCCAAAGAGGGTCGACCTGCTCGGCTGCCCATGCGGAAAAGCCGCTCGGTCCGCTCTCCTGCGCAGCCTTCCACAGCACCTCGCTGACGACCTCTCCGACCGCCCAAGGATCCTCAGACCTCGTCCACAAGTTGACGCCGGCATTGTACCGCAGTTGTCCGATCTGGAAGCCTCCAGCACACGCGAGCGGTTTGCAGCACATGAGCAGTTCGCCGCGACGGATTCGACGTTTCGCGACGAGGCCATTGCCCTTGCCTGGAATCGGGACGATCGAGAGCGCGGCATAGTCGATCCAGTCGGCGAGATCGGGTGGCGAAGCGGGAACTCGCTGGTTCCGTTCTTGCATGTCGAGACTGTCCGACCAGAGCGAGCGGATCGTGTCGACCGACGGGCCACCTTCGATTTCGGCGAGGCGGGCCTCGACTCGCGCGAGCAAGAGGGGCGGGTCGGGATCCGACGGCGCAAAACCAGCTCTGAGGATTTGGAGTAACGTCGTTTTCGCCGAGTCGTAGCGGCCTCGATGATAATCGGCGAGCGCAGCACGATACCGGATCTTCATGAGGAGGAGGCTTTGCGCTTCGATGAGGAACGTTCCCGCGAGTGCTGCCGGGCGCATCGAGAACGCCTGCGATCCTCCTTGAGCAGCGCAAAACGCTCCGTGCCACATCTCGAGCTTGATGAACGCTTGCGCCAGGTTCGCGTAGAGCCTGGTCCGCAGGTCGAGCGTCGTAGGGTCCGAATCCGGCCCGAACGTCGGTTCGAGCGCGTCGAGCGCGAGTTCGTACGCCTCTTTCGCTTTGACGAACCGTTTCGCCGCGAACGCCTTGTCGCCGGCAGCTTTGAGCTGGACAGGATTGAATGCGTCGAGCCAATGGCGTAATGCCGCCGAGGAGGGAGGAAAGTGGACTGAAGCGAGAAGCGGGTCGCGAGGGTAGAGCCGGACAAAGTCGCTCGGCGATTCGATCCGGATGTAATACGAGGCGCCGTTGCTCGTCCGGCGGAAAAGTGGCTCCTTGATGCCTGCAAAAGACCGCCTGAATGTCAGCGCTTGAACATGGTTCGGTCTCGGCGTTATTCGCCAGTGTGCGGGCAACGTTGAAAGCACGCACCAAAGACCGCTCCCGGCGGGAACCATTCTGCGAGTTCTTGCGCATCGATCCGGGTTGGGACGCCAAAGAGCTGAACGGGCACCGCATTTCCAGCCGAGTCTTCGACGACGAAGTGGATCGAGGTTGTCCTGAGTGGCTGCGTGACGATCCGGATCGGGAGGAGTTTGCCTGTGTCGAGAGCTTAACGTCAACTGCCTTGGACGACTTGAGAGACAGGGGAGATTGAGGACCTGCGTTCCGTCGGGAGGTTCAAGTGGACGTCGCCCGCGAGGAAGCCTCTCTCGAGTGCCCTTACGCCCGCCAAGCCGCACTGACTGCACCTCTTTCCCGGTCCGATGACCAGCCGACCCGTCCTCAATTGGTTCGCTCGATCGAGCTGCTCTTCGCGTTCGACGAGCAGAGCATGTTGCGCGAGGACGTGAGCGCGGTCGAGAGAAGTCGAGAGCGGGAACGGTTCAGCTGCTGGAGGTTGCGCAGCTTGTGAAAGCGCGTCCCAGTCGTAGCTAGCCAGTTTTGACGAGGCTCCTGGCTCGAACCGTGTAGTGGCAGTCCGAGGAAAGCGAGCTGTAGCAACAGTCGTCGCGCTTCGAACGCTTCTTTCTTCAAAGTGGTTGTATGCCGAGTCGCCCTTCGGAAGGAAGAGCTCCAGATCAGTCCGCCCTGAACGCTTACCTCGGTACGAGCGACACTCGTCCGCACCAACGCTCGCTCCAGTCGCTGTGGTCCGCCCATTCGTCGTCGTCGCGTGCCGCCGCCCCACCTCGACTCGGTCAACCGGCGCTCTCACCGCAACTACGGCCCAAGGCAGAACTCGAAGACGTCAACATGCCTACTGAAGCCAAGGAAACGCGTGCGTATTGCTCTCAGCAGCTCTCACTCGTCCGATCTCGACGCGTCATCTTTCCAAATTTTGACATCGGTCCTACTGACGCGTTTTCGGCCCTCTGCTTGCACACGGCGACATGCAGCGTTCACGCTCGCCAAGGCGGCCAAGGGCGACAAGCCAGTCAAGAAACGCGAAACGGACTCGGCAGACGCCGCCGAGCAGTCGCCGCGGAAAAAGGTCAAAACAGACGAACAAGGTCAGCCTGGAGTAACGAGCTGGCGATGCCATACATTGCATGCGTGCTGATGTAGAGTTGCTCGTATTTGCCCGGCTGACAGACGTCAAGCCGACCGACGCGGACAAAGTCGACTCGAAGCCGTCAACCTCGTCGTCCGCATCGACGAAACCGGCCGCTTCGTCCTTCTTTGCTCCCCGCTCTTCCAAGCCCGCCGAGTCCTCGAAAGGAAAGGGCAAAGAGAAGGAAGAGCTCAGAAACGGCTCGGCCGATGAGAAGGACGGCAAGGATGAGGACGGGGATGAGGAGATGGAGGAAGTCAAGGTGAAGCGCGCCGGGAAGGACGCGAGTGAGAGTCCCAGTGGGGCGGGAGAGGAGGACGAGGAAGAAGCGAGCGACGACGAGAAAGAACAGGAGCAGGAGCAGGAAGCGGCGGTCAAGATGTGAGTGCGCGCGACGGTTGGCTCAGCAGCGAGTCGAAGCTTTCGCTCGGATCGAGGCGCTGATCCCTTGCCGTACTTCGTCTTTACAGCGCCGATATCTTTACCAAGGCGAGCAAGCCCGACAAGGCGCAAACGAGCTGGAAAGCCGGTGAACCGTCAGTCGCCGTCGCCTCGGAAATCCGCCCGCTTTAATCAAAGTCTGGCGATGGTGGCCCAGGAAGAGACGGCTGACTTATGGAGGACGCATTACAACAGAGTCCCGTACGCCGCCTTGACCGCCACGTTCTCCAAGATCGCGGCCACGACGAAGCGTCTCGAGATCTCGGCCTACCTGACCGAATTTCTTGTCAATGTCATCGACAAGACGCCCGAAGACTTGCTTAAGACGGTCTACTTGTGCATCAACAGGGTGAGTCGGTTCTTCAGGATCGTCTTGCAGCTGTGTGCGCCAAGAGACAGATACGGCGCAGAGACTGCTGCAGGCATGATTTCGCTGACTCACGCAACCTGCACTCCGCGACCCGCAGCTCGCACCCGAATACGAATCGATCGAACTCGGCATCGGCGAGTCGCTCCTCATGAAAGCGATCGGCGAGTCGTGCGGCCGGACGCTCGCCCAAGTCAAGGCCGAGTACAAGAAGATTGGCGACCTCGGCGAGGTGGCGTTCAACTCGCGGACGAGGCAAAAGACGCTGTTCAAGAGCAAGCCGTTGACGGTCAGGGGTGTCTTTGACGAACTGAAGAAGGTCGCCAAGACGAGTGGCAAGGACGTGAGCTTCCAACGCTTTCCCCTGCTTTCGGCGGTGGCCTCACGCTTGCTATAGGTGTGCCGTGCGCTGATCAGGACGTTCTTCGCGGATCTCGCAGAGCCAAGGTCGAAAAGTCGGCATCATCAAAGCGCTTCTCGCCAAATGCGAAGGCGAAGAGACCAAGTTCCTGATCCGCTCGCTCGAGGGCAAGCTCCGCATCGGTCTCGCCGAGAAGACGGTGAGTCTGGCGCCAGCGTCTAACATCGGGCAGGCCTTATACAGCTGCATGCTTTCCGGTCTTGGTCTTGGGCGTCCACCACTCACCAAATGATTTCTGCTGTTCGCAGGTCCTCGTCTCGCTCGCGCATGCGGCGGTCACGGCCGAGCACTACAAGGCGGACAATAAGAAGTCGCGCGGGCAGCTCGCAAGTCAGCTCGAGTTCGGCGCCGAGGTCGTCAAGGCGGTCTTCTCGTGAGCAGGCCATGTGGCTTCGCCGTATGTCCATGCGCCGGCGCTTGGCTGACGATGTGTATGTCGTTTTTGAACTGCTCACAGCGAGATCCCTAGCTACGACCTCGTCGTCCCTGCGCTGCTTGAGAAGGGCGTCGACAACCTGAAAGAAGCGTGCTCGCTTACTCCTGGTGCGCTTGCACGACGCACTCCGCCATGGCACGCTACACTGCCCAGAGACACCTCTGACTCGCTTGAGCCCTTGTCATCCGCACAGGCATCCCGCTCAAGCCCATGTTGGCGAAGCCGACCAAGGCCATCTCGGAGGTCCTCGACCGGTTCGAGGGCAAGCAGTTCACTTGCGAGTACAAGTACGACGGCGAGCGCGCGCAGATCCACTACCTCGAGGACGGCAGCGTCCGCGTCTTCTCGCGCAACAGCGAGGACATGACGGTCAAGTACCCCGAATTCGTCACCCAGCTTCCGAGGGTGCGTCCGAGTTGAGCGCTAAGTCGTGGGTAAAGCCGTGGTTGTGCCTTGTTGACCCATTCGACACCTTTTCCTCGCGCGCACAGTGCATAAAGGAAGGAACCAGGTCGTTCGTCATTGACGCCGAAGCCGTCGCCTGGGACACCGAGGAGAAGCGCCTGCTCGAGTTCCAGAAGCTGAGCACGCGCAAGCGCAAGGACGTCAAGGTCGAAGACGTCAAGGTCAAGGTTCACTTGTTCGCGTTTGATTTGCTCTACTTGAACGGCGAGGTACGTCGGTTGACGGACATAGCACGTACCCGTACGCAAGACTGACGAGACTTGGCTACACACCTTCCTCCAACGTACAGCCCCTACTCGAGAAAAACCTTCGGGAGCGTCGCGTTCTCCTCCGCGAGCACCTGCAGCCTGTCGAGGGCGAGTTTGCGTTCGCTCAGTCGGAAGACGCGTCGACGGTCGACGGGATCCAGCTGTTCCTCGACAAGTCGATCAAGGACGGTTGCGAAGGCTTGATGGTCAAGATGCTCGAGGGCGAAGGGTCGAGCTACGAGCCGAGTCGCCGGAGTATTCATTGGCTAAAGGTGCGTGCGCGAGTGACCCGCATTCGGTTTTTGCACGGAGCGCGGCGATCTGAATGCGCTGTTGTTTTCTGGACGCACAGCTCAAGAAGGACTATCTCCAAGGCGTCGGCGACTCGTTCGATCTCGTCGTCGTTGGTGGCGACTACGGCAAGGGCAAGCGGACGAATGTCTACGGCGCCTTCCACTTGGCTTGCTACGACGCCGAGAGTGGCACCTACCAACTCATCTGCAAGATCGGCACCGGCTTCTCGGACGAGGCGCTCAAGCAGCACTACGACACGCTCAAGCCGTGAGCTGTCGTTCCACATAGATTGTCCCGACGAAGCGAAGGCCTCACTCGAGCTAACCAAGATGCCGAATCCTCCAGCCTCGAGCTCGCGCAAAAGAAGGCATACTACGATGTTGGCACGGCGAAGGGCCCTGACGTCTACTTTGAACCTCGTGTGGTGCGTGCAGAGTCTGTCAGCGTCAGATGCGGGTGATGGAGACCGCATCGCTAAGTACAGGTTCACGACTGGCACAGGTCTGGGAGGTCCTCGCTGCCGACTTGTCTCTCTCGCCGATCTACTCGGCTGCGAAAGGTGCTTTCGACGCCTGTGCATCCTACAGAACCGAGAGCTGACATGTCCGAGGCTTCCCCGCCCATTTGCAGGCCTCTGCGGCGACCGCGGCATCTCGCTCCGTTTCCCTCGCTTCATTCGCATCCGCGATGACAAGGACCCCGAGTCCTCGACCGAGCCGGAGCAGATCGCCGAAGCGTACAGGCGCCAGAGTATCCAGTCGGGTGGCGGCAAGAAGGGCAAGGGAGGCACGGCCGACGACGACTTCTGGTGAACGAGCTGAAGCGGCGCTTGGAAGCATGGCTGCTCGGCGTCAGGGTGCCCGGCGGCGGCGGAGGGTTGTTCGGTAGTGACGGCGCATTTCCTGCATATCATCTCTACCCTATGCGCGTGGGGCCGTGGACCACTGGGCAAACGTCTGCGTCTCCCTGCATCTACTGCTACGAAGTGCGATTCGGACAGTCCCGTGGGGCGCATCGCGCTCGATACTACGGAACCAGAAAATAAGCAGATTGTCATGCAGCCAGCTCTACGTCGTCCGAGGCGCGAGGTGACGCGGGCGCAGCAACTTGATTTGCGGCGCTGCCCGTCTCGACGTCTTTTCCTCTTGCTCTTCACTTCTGCGGTCGCGGACAAGCTCGGCAAGGCTCGGGCCAAGCACAGAGAGCTAAATAAACTCTCGAGTCACAGCTACAGTCGCTTGTACAGCCATGTCGGGACCTCCCGAAGGAGCGTTCTCGCTCGTGCCGATCCTTCAGCCGATGGTCAGTCCGTTGCCACTCGTAGAACCGCCAGCGGGGTTTGCCGCTGGACAAGGGGGCTCCCTTCTGACACTACAAGCCCGCTCTAGCTCATCGCGCAGCTCATCCCGATGTTCTTCGTCGGGATCGTCGTCGCCGAGACGTGCACCTACTTTCGCTCGTTCCTCGGCAAAGACCGCTGGCCGCTCGTTTCCTTTGTCTCTTTTCTCGCCGCGTGCCAGCTGGTCTGGTTCGGTCTGAGCACGTACGCTACTTTTCAGCTTCGTCCGAGCCTGTCCCGGTATGCTCGAGCTCACCTCATCCTCCCGTCCGCCAGGTATGCCTTTTACGTGAGCTCAGCCTCACGTCTGTGCTGCACCGGGCGGACCCACTGCGCTGACGTCTGAAGCTACTTGCAGGACTGGACGGTCACGCATTGGGGCGACGCGGCGCATTTGGTCAAGATTACGCCGGAAGCGCTTTGGTCAGGCCTCATGATCTCCCTCATTACGACCGGGGTCCAGTGCTTCTGTGCGTCCTTACGCTCCGAGGTCGCCTACCTTCAACTGACTTGGAGACGCTGTGTGGCAGTCGCCCGTCGTGTCTGGCTCTTGTCGGGACGCGAGCCTGTGCTACCCTTGCTGATCGTCGCCATCTCGCTGGCAACCTTCGCAATCGGACTGTACGAAATACACGGCTGGTACTCATTCGACCTCGAGCTCGCCTGTGCGTGAGATTGCTCTTGTGTATGCGACTGGCGGCTACTCATGCCAACGAATGCCTCTCGCAGCCATCGACAAGCTGAAAAAGCCCAGCCTGGCATTGCTTTTCCTTTCGTGGTACGTCAAAGATCCGCTCGTCCCTGACAGCACTTCTCCTCACCGTCGACCACATACAGCATTGACGATCTTCTGATCACTTTCGCGATGTACGTGTAATGCGCTGCTGCTTTGTCGCGCCGCGCGCGATTGAAGCTCACCTTCGCTGCCGCTACGTCCCAGCGCTTTCTACCTTCGTCGCGCGGCGTCGACCCCGGAAGGGCCCTTCCTGATGGGGCCACTCGTCAAGCGGTATGTGCGAGCTCGGCAGCCCTCGCACAGACCCACCGAGCGAGCTAACGCGCTTTTCTCGGGGGCGACAAGCATCATCATTCGGACGGCCGAAACGAACGCGTTGACGAGTCTCGTGCTCATCCTCGGCGTTGTCTCGAACTATGTCAAACCGATGAAGCCTTACGTGAGCTCGTCGTTCCTCTGTGCAGCGCTCGGCTCGGTGCTGACGATCCGGTTCTGTCCGAGTAGAGCTTCATCTTGCAGGGCCTGAGCCCCGAGCTTTACTTCCTCTCCGCTCTTGTCTCTCGTAGGTCACTGTGTTTCTCTCGTCGACTGAAAATGCGGCGCCGATCACGTCTTGATCCTAGTCAACGCTCGCAACAGCTTCCGCCGCCGCCGCCGCCGCACGACGTACGAATTCCAGAGCGCCGCTGCGAGCGCGAGCGCGGGGAATGGTCATCCGGCTCACGGCGCTTCGAATGCGACTGGACAGACGGGCAAAACGTTCCACATTCGTCGTCTGCGCTCGCTCAAGAAGCAACTATCCGGGACCAGCGTCACCGAGGGCATCCAAGTCACCACGTAAGGTCCCCCGTGCAGACAGCTTCTCGGAGACTCGTTGAACTGAGGTAGACGTCTCACGCAGGGACATCGATCACGCGGTCGACCAGAACAGCTCGTACGAGCATGCCACTCCCTCGCACTTGCCGCATCAGAATGTAGGTCCTCGCCTGGGGGCTCCAGTCTGAGCACCCTTGACACTGACTCCTTGCACTGACGACACTGCAGGCCCTGTCCATCGAGTTGCAACCCATGCATGGCCTCGCCGCTTGAGGTCGAGGCGTCCTTCCCTTGATACCCCTTCGGTTTCTCGCACACGCTCTTTCTCTGTCCAAGACAGCATCGTTTGCGCAGCTATGCGCCTTGCTCGCGCCTGCAATGATACCACTCTATGCCCTATCGCGAATCGGTATTCGGGGCGAGCGAATGAGAAGGTCAAACTCGAGAGAAACGTACATCGTTAAATCAACAAGAGGGCCACCCAGAGAGTCCAAATCTATACACGGCTATCGATAGCTCAGCGGCGGTACAATTCGCTGACGAGCCCCCCCAGACTTCGGCCTGGCCCGAGCGATCCACCTTCGCCTTCCTGACCGTCCTCCTCGTCACTCGGCAGACCGAACGGCTGCGTGTCCGTCGGAGCCACAAAGGCATCTCCATCGAGAGCCGACTCCTCCCGGATCGAGTCTCGCGACGGTCCAGAGTGAGCGAACGCGGCGGACCGACCGCTCGACCCGCGCGGAGGGGACCCTGCCGTCGAATTGAACAGCGTCGACTGCTGGAACGCGCGCTCATACATCCGGGCCTTCTCTGCACGACATTGCTCTGATGAGCTGTCGGGACCGTGGCCCGCTTCTTCGACGAGCGGCGTAGTCGAGAAGCGCTGGTGAAGTTGACCGTGGCCGGTTCGATGCCTCGACGCTCCGCGCGTCGGCGAGAGAGCTGTTGTGCCGTTTGCGGGGAAGCGAGGACCCGCCCCGCTATACGGCGCGTGGCTGATGAATGAGGCGGAGCCGTGACCGGGCGCTTCCGTCAGCTTGCTGAGGAAAAGAGACTGAGCCTGGTCGCGCGGCGCCCACGTCGGATTCGACTGCACGTCGGAGGGGGAGGTCAGTAAAGATGTCCCGAGTCCCCGAGTACGAGCAGCACCCACGGCGGCAAAGGTCATGAAGCTCTTCTCCATCTTGCCTTCCGACGACTTCCAACGATCCTCTTGAACCTTGACGGGCGCGCCGAAATTCGGATCGCCATGTCGCTTGAAGTCAAAGACCTGCGAATCGTCCAGCGTCTGCTGATCAGTACCGGTCCGCGTCACGCTTCGGGTCCTGAAAAACACGTTGCCGACTCACGGCAAAGCTGCAGACATAACCGAGTCCGTCGACGTGGATCGTGAACTCGCGGAAGAAGTCGACGACGGGGCCAGCACACTTTGGCAACGTGTACCACAGGACGAACGGCGTGATGAGGACCGAGAAGATCTCCTGGAGAAACAGGACCACCTTCATCTGGAAGAGCTTGCCGAAAGCGAGGTGGACCTGCGAAGAGCTTGCGTGAGCCCGCCTCTTTCCCGGCATACAGACATCGAAAGCGACCTACCTGAGTTGAATGCAGCTTGTCCTTCCATTCCGCCGGCATGTAGTGCGTGTGCTCGACAATGTCGCGCATGAGCAGTTCGGGGTCGACGATCCGGTTCTCGTCGGGTAGCATGCCCCTCGCGACAGCAAGGACCGTACCAAAGACACCGATATAGAACAGGACAGTCCGTCCGGGTGTGATCTCGAAATGGAGGAAGGCGTCCGGGTCGATCAGGGAAAAGAGGATCAGGACGGCGGCGAAAGAGCCGGCGAGGAACGCGACGAAGCGAGAAAGGAGGACCGTTTTCGCCTTCGGGTAGTGGTTGATGTATTGATCGGCGAGCGGGTGGGCCTGCGCGAGTCGTTGCTGGAAGAGGTGCGGCAGCTCGTTGAACTCGCGGAACTTCCACCGCGCGAGCGGGGTGAATTGCCGCGAGCCGATCGAAGACGGGTTCTTGTGGTATTCCTGGACGTGTTTCTTCCGAGAGTCAGTAAAAGGCACCTCTTCGCCTGTAGTCGATGCTCTTCTCCTCACCTCGAAGTAGCGGAAGAACGAGTACATCAAAAGGTAGCAGACGATGAAGGGAGCGAAGACCGCGTTGATGAGCCCCATCAAGATGAAGCGGCGTCGCAGACTGTTTGCACAGGCTAGTCAGCCACGAACACACGAATTGAGCGAGCGCACTCGGTCTCGTGACTCGAACTCACGCCTCGACGAGTTCCCGCTTGTTCCGCTCGCTCAAGAACGCCCTCCTGACCTGTCCGTCGCGCCCGAACACGAGTCCCAGCAAGCAGAACCCCAAGTTCCACTCGAGTGTCTGCGTCAACATGCTCTTGCCGAACCTCGTCTTCCTCGCCCCTTTCCCAAATACGCGTCCCGCCGCGCCCTGCAACACCGTCGGGATCGGGAGTGAAATGTCGAGGAGGTCCTTGTTGAACAGGGCGATGAGGTAATTCTCCTCGCGCATGATGCGGTTCGCGACATCGTGTGCGTCGAGGCGTTCGACTGGAATGGAAGTAGAGTTGCCGGGACGGGCGGCGAGAGCGGAAGGATGAGTCGCGCGGAGGGCCGATAACCGCGCGACGATCGCATGCCACGGGATCGTCTGAATGTCGCTCTGTATAGGCGCAAGTCGTCAATTGCGGGCGATGTCACATAGTAGGCACCGAAAGAAACGCACCTCGGGTACCTCGAGGAGCTCGGTGTAGAACTCGTGCATCTCCCACAATCGCCTAACTCCCAAGCCGAAGCGAACGACTCGCCAAAAGTAGAAGAGCCCGAAAGCAAGAAAGACAACCAAGGTGAAGCCGGATAGCCTGCGCGAATGCGCGTCTGATCAGTTTCTCATTCGTTCGTTGTGCAGGGAAAAAGGCACGGTCCGCGCACCGGCTAGTACAGCGCGGGATGATGACATCCGACAAGTGATGCGAATGCCAAAGGCGCGGATAGTCGATACATCCAACCAGGAAAGTCGAGAACCCGATGACCCAGCCGACGGTCCTGCGAGGTCCGATTCGCGCAATTTAGCCCTGGATGCCGTCTGCTGACGATTCGGAAACTCACAGGAGGTTCAGCGTCCGCTCGAGACCGATCGCCCAGATTCCCTTTCCGACGTAGTAGACGTAGACTTGGTGCAAGAAGCCGTCGAGGTCGTTCACGTTGACCCACCGCCAGAGCGCGCGATCCTTTGCGCTCATTTGTGAGAGACCGGTCCTACGTCTCGATTGCCGATGGGGGCCATGGCCCGCTTCGATATCACTGCCGTCGTCTTCGCGACCTTCTCCGCTCAATCCGACAGCCTGAATCGAGACAGACTTTGGTCGCGCTTTTGCGGAGCGGTGTGGCGGTATCGGTGCTTCGACGTATTGAGACCTCGAACCCGGCAGACCTCGCGGTCGGAAAGTTCGCCCGCTTCGAGATAAGACGTGAGACTCTGAGCCAGCAGTCGAGGCGACGAGCGGGATCCGCGCCGTGAAATCGGGCGGCCCATCGAGGTCGTCTTCGTCCTCTTCCTCCTCGGTCGCGTCCGACAGGGCGGAGGGCGGCGGTGGTAGAGAAGCCGCGAGGGCTTGGAGGTCTTCAGGTCTGATGATGGATACGAGTCAGCTCGAGCTGGCTTTGAAGGGGATACGCGGTCGATCGTACCCTGTGGCTGGCTCGCGATTATGCTGTTCGTCACGATCCTGTCGCGCATGGTCGGCCAACTCTTCCTCCTCGTCCTCTTCTCCGACTCCCACGCCACCGAAACCGAATCCAGGCCCGTCGTACCTCGTCCCGCCCATCAGGCCCATCAAGCTGCGGTTTCCGATCGCGCTCCGACTCGCGCTCATGCCGCCTCCCGCCGAGTTCCGTGAGCGACTCGCAGAGGACGAAGGAGAGATTGGCGACTGCTGAACGCCGTGAGCGGACGGAGGCGAGGTGGTAGCGGGAAGGTAGACGGAAGCGGGAGGAGTCGGCGAAGCGGACCGACTTGTCGACGCTGCCGGCTCGTCGTCGACTTGGAACGGATCGTGCGAGCTTTCAACGTCGTATCGGGTGCTCTCGTGTGCTCCTGCACTTTCGTTGAGCCTGTATTCCATGTCGGGGATTGAGGTTGACGAGTCGTTCAAGTGGGGCGGCGGTTCCAACTCGCGATCTTCGCCTCGTGACCGCGCTGGACCCAGCACGGAGGGTGTCACTGATGAGAATGGGTCGTCGTCTGGCATCTCGGAACGCTCGGCTGCGGCGAGAGGCGAGAGATTGCCGTTCAGTGTTGACTCGGGCGGCGGGCGAGAGATGACGGGGTCATCGTCGTCCGCTTCGCGCGCAGGATTATCGAGGTCGTTGTAGATCGACTGGGCAGGTAAAAAGATGTCGGACAACGCGGCGCTCACTCGCGAACTGAAGGCCATAGAGGTATAGCCGGGAGAGGGAGAAAGTCCGCAGCCAGTGGCTCTCTAATCGAGCGCGAACCTTTATGCAGGGCGGCTATTTTCTAAGTGAATCGCTGTGTGACTGCAACTCCAAACACGTTCATATGGAAGATGAAGAAAAGGGGGTTTGTCCGAAAGCGGAGAATGAAAGGCGCGGCAGGACCAGTCCTCAATCGGTGGCGAATCAAGAAAGCATATGGCAAACGGATCAACGCTCACTCTGTGGTAGCGGTTCTACGAGAGCGCTCTACCCTGCTGTACAAAGCAGGAAAGGGAAATCACGCGCGCCTCTCGAGGCGAGGTCCCGCGAAACCTGCGACGGCCGTCGCCTGCTGGCTCAGGAAGCCAAGGGCCTCCTTCCGGCCACATCCGCGATCAGAGTGAGAGACAGTTGCGTGTGTGGAAAAGAGGCAGCTACGTCACGGGAGCGCCAAGGGAAACGCAAGTCCGGAAAGGGGCGCCGACCTGCGGCGGAAGAAAGGTGAAGGTGAAATGATCGGAAAGAAGCTCCTGGCGAGGATTTGATAGCCTTTCCAGAAGCAGTCGAGTACGCCTGTCCAAGAGCAGTCAGGCTCCCGCTGCGGAACGGCTCGCAGGTTAGCATTCCGCTGCGCGCACACACTGGTCAACAACCGTTGCTGCTCACTCGGCGTTGACGTAGGTCCCGACAAAGTCTCCAAAGCCGGCAAAGCGCTGAATGTATGACTGGGCGGGTTCGTTCATCCAGCTGATGACCTCCTGAAGGAACGTGATCTGCTCGGCGACCGTTCCGGAACCGGCGAACTCGGTCAACCAGATCGGCTTGTTGAGGAGGGTGTAGGCCTCGCTGAGGAAGTTCTGCGGAGAGTGTAACGTTCAGAGAGGAGGAAGGGACGTGCAAAAGGTCAGATCTGAACAGGCTGCGCTGGCGGCGGTCACGGAAGGCCAGAGCACCGTCTTGGGTCTCAGCACCCTGTAAATAGGAGACCAGCTTACCTTGAACCAGCCCAGGTTTACAGCCGTGTCGTACCAATGAACGCATACAAAGTCTACCTCGGCCTCACACTCGGGGCAGGCGTCAAAGAAGGCTTTGATGTAAGCCGGTCCCATCGGCGCGCCGCCATTCGTGACCGCCATCGATCCGAGCTTGGCTTGACCGACGAACGGCGACATGTACTGCTTCCACGCGGCGACGGATTGGTTTATCGTCATGTCGGCTTGACCTTGGAGGTCGGGCTCGTTGAAGGCGAGAAGGTGCTTCGAGCCGCGATTGAGGGCGGCTTGGGCGTTCGCGGCCCAGGTCGTACCGGCGTTGGCGCTCCACCTAGGCATGTTGCTGTCTCAGTGACGGCCGACTTTGAGAAAGGAAAGCGTGCATCCAGCAACGCGCCATTGCAGGGGGCGACTCGCAGCCGCAAAGACGCGACTCGGAGGGCAGGAGCCCGAGAAAAGACTCACAGCATCGGCACATACTCGACGCCGCTCGTCAATGCCCCACTCGGCGTCTGACCCCAGTTGTATGCCCACGAGATCGCGAGGTTGCGTGTCAGGCTCGCGTCGTTGTAGCCGACGCCCTTCTTGGCCGAAATACTGCGTGACGGTGCAGGCGAAGCGGCAATCAGCTCGGTGGTACACAGTCATGATCTGTAGACCAGCGACAGACGCTGTGGCACGACGCTCAATGGCATTCGAGGCTGTGAGCGGGGCAGCGGTTCCAGCGCCGAAAGCGAAAGCAAGAGCAGTCACGATGGAGACGATGCCGCGCATGTCTGCAGAAGAGCACGTGCTGGTAGCTGATGGCGCGAGATCAAGCAGGAGAGAAAGCAAGCAGAGCGATCAGCACCGGCGAGCAGTCGACCCGTCCGGCGAGTGGCGGCCGAATCGCGAGGCGCTGATCCATCACTTGCGCCACCTGCGGGCATTTCAATCGGGTCCCTCTCGAGGCATAGTCAAAAAGCTTAAAGGACGCTATGTTGATTCATCAGCCGGTGTGAGACCCAAATCTGGTGCATGGTCTCCGATGGCTCCGAAGGAGACCAGTCTTTCCGAATGCGGCCCGAGGGAGCAAGGTCCAGCTGGCTCGTTCGTCGTATTGTGGCGCTCAAGCGTGCGGCCACGTAGAGATCTTATCGCTGATTAGTACGGTGAACTCTGCGCAGGCGGATCGCGAGGAGCCGGGACACAAGCTGCGGACTTCTGGCAAGCGAGAGTCCGTCCATCTTCGAGGCGTTTCGATCTAAGCTGCTGCGCGCGGACGCTTGTAGACCTCGTGCGCGCAGGGCAGCAGCAATGCAGTAGATCCTCTCGCCAGCCAGCTTGTGGTCAGAGACGTGTAAGAGTGAAAGAGTGCGTCATCAATTTGGCGAGCTGCAGATCGCTCGCGAGCCCCGCGGCGGAGTCTCGACTCGGTGCAACTTCGACCCGCGGCCCTCGAGTACTCGCTACGACACTAGTACGAGAGACTGTCAGATCACATGTACAAGAACTCGGGGCGCTGACCCCTTTGACTGCTACAGTGGCCGACCCGCTCCGCTCCGCCGCGAGTTCGATCGCTTCGTCGTCCAATTCGATTTCTCCACCTCCGACCTCGACCCACCCGCCTCACAACCCTTATGGGGGTGGTCGAAGCTCGGTCCCAGCGCACTTGACTCCGACTTCTTCACGCGCCAACTCGCTCGACCGAGCCGGCAGTCCCGTCACGTCCATGACGGGTTCCAACCCTTTCCGAGACCCTTCTCTCGACTGGGTCCGCGGCACTTCGTTCGAGAACGACGCGCACTCGATCCTCTCCTCGGCAGCGTCTGAATCGGCACACGAGAACGGAGGGTACCGCCCTTCTCCCGGCGAGAGGCGACCGAGCGAAGTGCAGCGGGATTTGAGCAGCGCAGTCCGGGAGGAACTGCCGAGGATTTCGGAGGACTCGCTCCCGCCGAGGCAGTACACGCCGCCCCAATCGAGGACTCCGTCGAGTATAGGGACCAATGAGAGGCGGCGCGGCTTGCTCCACCAGTTCCGGACAGGTGAGGCTCTGTGCCCTACCTCGCGTTCCCGTGAGGCAGACCCGCGTAAGCTGACATTCCTTCTCCCGCACACAGGCAGCGGTTGGTTCGCTCCACTCGTCGAACCCGAGGCGCCGATGTCTCGAGAAGAACGCGCCGCAGCCGAGAAGGCGCGGATAGAAAAGCTTAAGGACGGTCGGGCTTCCACCTCGGCACGAAGAGTGCGTGCTTCGTCTTGCCTCCCCGCTTTGTCTACGTTCGTCTCTTGGTCTCTCGTGCTGACCCGGCTCTCTACACTGCAGCCCGGCTTGATGAAGCGGATGAGTAGCGGCGTCGAGATGGGCTTCAACAAGAACCGCGACAGGTCCGGCAGTCAGAGCACCGTCACCGGACCCAACCGATGAGCTTCCGGGCGGCGGCTGCCCTTCCCTTCAGTCACATTTCGCCAACCCTGTATAGTGTCCGAACCCTTGTTGCCATTACCCCCTACTTCCATAATAATGCAACTGCAAGCCCCGCTGGACTCTCCGTCAGGTCAGCAGCTCCCTCGGAGGCGGGGGAGGAAGAGCGCAAAGACTTTACTCGCCGTAGTGAGATGCGAGAAGCAGATCGCATTCTCCCAGATCCGAGCCCGGCACACGACTGCGGGAGGTCGCAGGCAAGACTTTTCCACCGACCATAGACGCGGAAGCCAAAAAAATCAAGTCCAGAGGGGACGCGACGGTTTTTTTTGACAGAAGTCGCCCGAGCAGATTTTCCTCGCCTCGCCTCGCCGCCGGGAGCCCCTCTGACCTCGTAGGCCCGTCCAGTCAGCTTCAAACAGCTGCTACGTAGCTCGCCTTGACCCCTCGAGCGCCCAAGATCCGCTCGAACCGCGTCAAAGGTGAGCTCGCGGCTCATTGCCCTTCTGGCAGTGTCAATCGCTGATCCATCGGAATACCACGAACGCTCTAGGACTCGTGCTGCCGTTAGAGACACCCTACGAGTGGAAGAAGAGAATGGCTGGACCTGTGCAGCAGTTGCCGGAACAGGCGGCGGCCGTGACGGTCGTTGACGACTCGTCGCCCGGTCCGTTCGAAGGTCAGTTGCGGTTCATTCCGCTGCCTTTCCCTTTCAAATGCAACTCTATCAGCACATGCCATTGGGTCCAGAGCTGATCCGAATGCCCGCGGTCGACCCGCAGGCCCGGAGAAGCTGCTCGAGATCTGGTTCGCTCCCTCGGAGGAAGACGTCGTCTCGCGTCACCTTCCGATCAAGGGCGGTCGCGCCGCCGCGTCTCCGAACGCGAGTCGGAGCTACAAGGAACGGTGGACCGGACTCCGGCAGGTCGAGAAGGCGGTCTGGGACAACATGCTCGACGAGGTTCAGTGCAAGGTCCTCAGCGTCATCGAGGGGGAAGAGGTCGATGCGTACTTGCTCAGGTGAGTCGCGCTCGCGCTCCGTTCGCTAGTGCAATGTCGAGAGCCCGGTGTTGACTGGCAGGGCAACTCGCAGCGAATCGAGCATGTTTGTCTGGCCGCACAAATTGATCCTCAAGACGTGCGGGACGACGACGCTCCTGCTCGGGATCCCGACCTTGCTCCGGATTGCGTCCGAGACGTGCGGGTTCAAGGGCGTGTGGCGGTGCTTCTACTCGCGCAAGACGTTCATGTTCCCGGACCGGCAACGGGGACCTCACAAGGACTGGCACGCCGAGATGGCCTTCCTGGACAAGCTCTTTGGTGCGTTTCCGATTGTGCCGTTGGCCGGACTGCGAGAATACAGAGCTCATTGAGAACGTGTCGGGTCTGCAGAGAACAGCTCGGCGTACACGGTCGGCCGGATGAACGGCGACCACTGGCTCCTGTACCTGACTCCGCCTCGTGACGATGTCCTCCTGCCTCACGCGATGGAATCGTCCGCCGCGTTGCCGCCTTCCAAGCCCGACACGTCCCTGTCGGCCCTCTCCGCCTCTTTGACCACGACCCCGTCCGCTTTCCCGCCGCCGCGATCACCGACTCGACGAACCGCCGCGCTCCCGTCTCCCGGCTTGTACCGCCCGCTCCGGGTCCCTCCACCGAGTCGACCGGACCAGACGCTCGAAATCCTGATGACGCAGCTGTCGTCGAACGCGTGCCGAAAGTTCTACCATCCGTCTTCGACTCCGGCCGCTCCCGTCCCTTACACCTCGCCGCTGTGCCCTTCGGACCCTCTCGTCGTCGACGGCGATGCGCACGCGCTCGGCAGCCGGTTGTCGGACGATCTTGGCTTGACGGCGATCTTGCCCGGAGCGACGATCGATTCGTTCCTGTTTGCTCCCTGCGGGTTCTCGCAGAACGCGGTCCGAGGGGACCGGTACGCGACGGTCCATGTCACGCCCGAGGAGGAGTACTCGTACGCTTCGTTCGAGTGCAACTTTGACTTTGGCGGCAAGCACCACCACCACGGCAGCCGGCAGGCACTCGTCGGCGCGAACGGAGCGACCACTGCGACGGCGGCGAACGGAGCGGCTCGCGACGGGACGGCGAGTGGAGGGACGAGCGACGAAGACGATGAAGGCGTCGCCGGCCTCGACACGATCGAGGGCCTCAAGCGGTCAACCGAGTCGTTGCAGACGCTCGTCGAAAAGGTCCTCGAGATCTTTGAACCGGCCAAGTTGACCCTGACGCTGTTTGTCTCGGACGACGAGTTGCCCGGTTCGGGCTCGAGCGCGGGCGCGGGCGCGCAACTGGCGGACGGGGCTGAACGCGCCAAAGTCCACGAAGGGATGCGGCAGTTGTTGAACCCGGACTTGTTGCACAAGTACGAGCGCGTCGACCGGATCCTGTACGAGTTCGAAGGGTACGTCCTCGTCTACGCCGTGTTCCAGCAGCGCAAGTAGAGGCTCGTTCGTTCCCCTCCGACACCCTTCTTGCCTTGCGGCCATTTTTTCCTCCTTCGCCGTCGATACCTTCTTTTCCCCTCTCCTCTTTGTCATTTCCTGGCCTACGCGCCGTGTATGCATTGCATAGCTCTTGATTCGCCTCCTAGCGGTCGTCGGGTGTCTCGAAGAGAAAGAGTGTTTAACAGATCGGATTGCCCGTTCTCTCGATCCGCGCATACGCACTCTCGCCTCCAGCGAACCCTCCAGAAGTCCCTCTCAGTAGGCGACTGAGACGCTCCCTGGGTGCCTGTCGACAGCCTGGGCAAAGGACTCGTTGGTCCTGATTTCGTCATCAGTATCGCGGCGGTTCTGTCTTTAGACGGCGCCTGCTGCCACCTCGAACGACAGGCGACCCTAGCGAGCGCAGCGTGAGTCAAGCAACACCTCTGACTGCTCGGAACCAGGCGAGGAACGGCTTGTCTGCGGCGCCCTTCAGACAAAGGCGGACGGGGGTTTCGGCTGCGCGCTGCCACAGGGCCCTGTCCCTCGCGCTGTAGCCGCGTACAGTTTGCCAGAGACAGTCAACTGACGCTGCTGTACTACCTGCAGCTCGCCCTCCCCTTGTGCACGACGTTCCGCGTCCTCCTCGTTCTAATCTCGCTGGAGGATCAGGGTTCCCGAACGACTCGCGCGCACGCCGTACGTTGGGCTGCTTTCGAGGTCACGCGACGGTAGGAGGGCTGACTTGACGGACCTCTAATAGGAGCTCCTCCCCCTGACCTCGAGCGGCTGTATCTCGCCGACACCTGTCCGCCAGCAGGGGCCGGGCCATGATCACACGGCGTTCCGCAGATCCCCCCAACCCGCCCACTCACCCTTCCTCAAAGACTCTGACATCGAGCCGACAACGCGACGGCAGCACCTCTAGCTCGGCGGGAGCAGCGGGAGCAAGCGGGTCCGCCGGTCCTCTGTTTCGAACCGCTGCGGGCGATCCCGCCCTCCCTGCGGCGCCGTCTCGTCAAAGAAGCCCTGCATCCGACGCCGGCCTTATGCAGCCACCTCCCATCCCTTCGACCTCGACCTCGACTCCGGCTGCGGCGTCCGGCGCCGGTTCCAGCGGTCCGTCGAGGAATACCCTTGACGTTGCGGACTCTGTCCCGCGAGACCCGCGGACCCGTCCCTCTCCAGTCCGGCGAAACGGGCGGTCTCCTGCCGCCGCCGCGACTGTGGCGCATGCTCGTACAGTCGGATGGGCCGAAGCGGTTCAAAGAGCCAATGCAGGTATTGCGACGGGATCAGGAGGGGCGGCGGCATCACCGCCTCAGGCAGGACCAGGCCCGCGCTCGACCGCGGCGACTCAGAACGGCGCTTCGGCTGTTTCCACCGCGAGCGAGGAGGCAGCGCGAGGCAACGTCATCGACTTGACGTCGTCTTCGCCGCCCGCGAGTGCGCGTCGCCGACTCGTTCCCGCCGCTCGCTTTGCCGGTCTCGCCCTGCCAGAACTCGGGAGCAGCGGCCCTTCCTCCAGTTCCAGACGTCGTTCGAGTCGCCCGAGCGTGCCCCCAGTGCGGGCAGAGATGGTGATCTCGTCAGATGACGACGATTCGGACGATCCCGACTACACGACCGCCCCCAGCGGGCGAGCGGGCCCGTCTTCGTACACCGGACCTTCGGCTTTCCATCCGGCGGCGAACGTGGGTCGCGCGAGGCGGGCCCTGCCGACGAGAGCGGCGCGCGCGACACGTTTCGAAGCGGCGTACGCGACCGATTCCGATTCCGAGATCGAGGTCGTCAGCGAACGGCCGGCTTCTCGTTCGCCGCCACCGCCTCTTCTTCCCGCTCGTCCTCCACCGCCTCGTGCTCGATACTCTGAGTTTGGCGCCCCGATTGCGTCTCCGCCCCCCTTCATCGTGCCAGATGGCGCCACTCCGACTACGGGTACTTCGAGTCGCCGTCGGTCGAACCCGCGCAGGTCGACGCGGATCCAAGCAGGTGCTGATGCGCCGATGAACTTGCCCGACGATCCGGTCGAGGCAGATGCGGCTCTGGCGCGAGCGCTCGCACAAGCCGATGCGAACGACCGCGGCGTTCAGGACTACCTCGCCGGACAGACGTACGGTCGCGGCAGCGGTGGGCCTTCTCGCGGCATCGCTTCTCGAGGGGGTCGAGGCGGCGCAGCGAGGGGTGGTGCCGCGGCTGACGGAGGCGGACGAGGATACCGCGGTCTCATGTCGGATCAGGGCCTGATCGACTTGCTGATGACTTCGGGCTACGAAGCGCTCGGAGGCGCTCTGTGGCGAGGTGGGATCAACGTCTTCGGTGGCGCCGGCTCACTCAGTGGCGCGTACTATGGCGGGGGAGGCGGATACGGCGGACCGGCCGGTGGATGGGGAGGCGCGGCCAAAGTGAAAGCGGCGAGCAAGAAGTACGGCGTCCGGATGAGCCACCCGACCCCGGTCGAGAAGGGCTTCTCGCGCGATATCGTCGAGCCGCGCGACCCGGACGCGCCGGTTCCGGACCCTTCGACGACGACCGCCACAAAGAAGAGCCGCAGCAAGAAACCGACCGAGGAACTCGAGCCCGTGTGCGCTTCGTGCCTCGAGACGCTCCTCTTGAGTGGGAGCGGCGACAAGAAGGTGTTTGGCTTGCGATGCGGGCACGTCGTTTGCGCCCGCTGCTTGAACGAAGCCAAGGGTCGCTGTCGCGCGATCCGGGAACAGGAAAAGGGCGGCTGGGTCGTCGACTCAAACGGGCTGGCAACGAACGGATACAAAGCGGCGACTGGCAAGGGTAAAGGCAAGGTGCCTGAGATGCCGGGCACCCTGTCACTCGACGACGACGACAACGACGAACCCGCCCCCGAACCCGATGCCACTTCGAGCTCGCGCCCGGCCAAGCGCCGCCGGCCGAACGGCTCCGACTCAGCTCTTCCCAGCACCTCGAGCAAGGGCAAGGGCAAAGGAAAGTCGCGCGCCGACGAGACGGGCGTCGAGGAAGACTGGACGACATGCCCTGTCGTGACCTGCGACGGGAAAGGGTCCGACCTCCTCGCCGAAGAAGGCTGGGCTCGGCCGTACGAGGTCTTTGCGTGAGCGACGTCATCTTGAAGCGCTGGCACCGAACGTCCGTGCAATATTACATCGCGTTTTACACCGAAACTGAGAGAGGATGCGAAAGGTCCGCTGGAACCTCTCCGCTCTCTGGCTTGAAACGGATTGAAGTCGGTGAACAAGTCCCCTCGTTCCTCGACTGCATGGGATGACGTCCTCCGATACCGCAACCCTCTAGTCGAGCTTGCGACTCCGCACGTTCTGCCTCGAAATACCCGTCTTCTCGCCCTCGTACCCGGTCCTCGCCTCGCCACCGCTGTACGTCGCCTGCATACTGCGAAGCTTCTTCTGCTTCTGGTCGTACTGGTGTCGCTTCTTGACTCGGGCGTTCCGGTTGAGCTTGTTCCGCTTCGGCGTGAGACCGCGGTTCGATAGGATCTTGCGGGTCGCGGCGCGGGGACCGTCGACCGAAGATTCGGCGAGCGAGAGGATCTCCTCCCTGACTCATCACCAGCAAGCGCACGTCAGCTAGCTTGAACGCCTCGAGTGCGTCACGAGATGAGGAAGCGAAGGAACGCACCGTTCGGCCGCGCGAGCCCCGTCGTAGCGGGCCTTCTTGGCTTGCCGCCCTTCAGACTTCTCTGCCGCAACGAGGTCGTAATAGCCATCGTCGTCGTCGTCGTCTCCGCCGCCGCCGGCAGCGCCGTCCACGGCCTCTCCCCGGACGACGCGCGCATCCCTCGCGTCGTCATCGCCAAACTCGCCATCGTCCAACTTGGCCCTCGCCTCTGCATCCTTGGCCGCTCCGTGCTGCTGCCGCTTGAGCACCTCCCTCCTCGCCTGCTCCTTGCTCCGTCTCGGCAGATCGTCGTCGCCTTCGAGGCCTCGCCGCCGAGCATCCCGCTTCGACGCTTTCTGCTCGACCTGAGCGGCGTGGAACCGGAGCGTATGGCGCTTCGAAGCCTTGTCGGCTTTGTCGGTGGAAGTGAGTGCGAGCGGGTCGAGGTAGTCGTTGGCGGCAGCGTTGGCTGCAGAACCGGAACTGCGAGCGGACTTGGAGGTCTTGGCAGATGCGGACAAGGGTGCGAGGGTCGGCAAGGTGGGGACCGCTCGCGGTTGCTTGCGACCGTTCGAGGCCTGGACCGCCGTCAACTTGTTGGCGACCTCAGCGTCCGAATCCATCATCTCGACGTCGTCGTTATTGTCCTCCTCCTCGCTGCCTCCACCCGAGCCCGAATCCGATCCGGATCCAGACTCGTACACCGGCACGCCCTTCTCGCGCTGTTTCGCCCTGACACGTTCCATCAACACGTCGGCGCCTTCTCCCGGTCCGAGCGAGCTCATCAGCTCTTCGAGCTCATCGTCGTCGAGTCCGTCGAGCATCGATTCGGTGATCACTTCGCCCTCGTCGTCGTCGTCGTCAGAGTCAGACGGTTGCGTCGACGCGTCCGAGTCAGCGAGGTCAAACATTTCTTCGGGCGGGACGACGCGGCGACGCTTGGACGGCGCGACGACCGCCTCTTGCTCATCGGCGTCCTCGTCGTCGTCCTCGTCGTCGTCGCTGCTCGTGGCATTGGCGCCGTATTCGGCGGTCGTCAAGTCCAACTCGTCCATTGTCGCCAACGCACCCCTCAAACTGCTCAACCTCTGGACGACCTTGTCGACCAAGTCCTGGTTCGGTCCGGGCGCCGGTTGCAACAGGAGCGAAAAGTAGAACGCCAACGTCGGCAAGTAGGTCGTCAGAGCTTGGTGTTCGAGTTCCATGATGGCGAGCGACGGGTGATCGTTCCCTTGGCCGTCGCCGACTCGACGGACTTCGGCGAGGTCCCGCGAGACTTGGGAGAGTTTCGAAGCGGTCAGGAGAAAGTCGTCGACGAGGGCGAGCGTTTCCGGTTGGGTCCGGAGCAACAGAGCGATCGATTCTTCGTCCGTCAGCGTGGCGGCGGCGGCGGCAACGTTCGCCATCGACTCTGCCTTTTCCTTGTCGTCCTCTTCCCCATCCAAGCGCAACCGCTCCTGCGCACCCTTCTTGTCGGCATCACCGCCCGCATCTTCAAACTCGTCGTCGTCGCCGTCGTCGAGCGTTCCGACGACACCGTAATCCTCTCCGGCCAACCGGTCGCGCATCTTTTTCTGCAACCTGCGCGCCTCTTTCTCTTCGAGTTCGAGCGCCTCTTCGTCTTCGCTATCGGCTTCGCCCGGAGCGCGCCTCGAAACGTGGTAGTGACCGGCGGCCCACCGCTCGTGGTCTTGTTCGAGGTCGGAATCGTCGTCCGACGCCGTCTTGCGGCGTTGCTTCTTGTCGCCCGAGTCGGAATCCGAGTCGTCGCCGCCGGCCAGGCTGAGTTGATTCGAGTCGAGAGTCTTGTCGTCATCGTCATCGTCGTCCGCGTCCGAGTCCGGATCCGAGTCGGGAAAGACGACGTCCTGCTTGGGGTCGTACTCGTGCCCGAACCGACCTTGGGTCTTCAAGTCGCCGTCGTCTTTCCGTTTATACTCGCGCAAATGCCTCGGCACGCGTTCCTTGACGGGTCGTGCTTCTTCCTCCTCGTCATCGTTGTCGTCGTCCGAGTCCGACTCTGGCAAGTCGAGGTCGTAAATCGCATCGGGTTCGTCGAGTCCGCCGCCATCTCGGCGCTGCTGGCTCGTGTAGGGATCGTCGAGGAGCAACTTGTCTCTGTTCAAGTGGAACTGGTCCTCGTCTCCGCTTCCAAACGTGTCTTCAAACGTTTCGATCCGGCGTTCACGAGTCCGAGACGCAGACCGGTCAAACGGTTTCTCGGCGTCGATCGGTTTCGCGCGGTACTGGGTCGCTTTCCGCGCGCCGAGGTTCTTCTTGTTGCCTCCCTTGGCCATGGCGCCTATGGGTGGGGAGACTGTAGCAGGAGCACAAAGTCTCTTCGTTGCGTTGTGGCGGTGCAGAGCTCGACTTCTTTTTTCGGTGTAGCCCAGAATACTAATCTCACGCGATGTACCAATTAGAAACGGAGTAGCGCATTAGCACCGCCTTTTAAGAGAAGCCTCTGAGTTGTGTTTCATCAGCTGGCCGCGCTCGGACACCTCTACGGGCTCACTTCTCCGGGGGACACCATGCCCGTCACGACTCGGGCTCAATCAGCTGGGCTGTCCCCAGTCAAGAGGTCGACTGTCGTCCCGACCGACGAATCCATCACGACGACGCTCGCTTCTTCCGATTCACAATCAAGCAGCGAAGACGACGACGACGACTCGGACTCGGACTCGGACTCGGACTCGAGCGAATCCGTCGACTCGGAAGAGGAAGACGAAGGGGCCGTGGTCGACTTGGACGCCTTGTTGCAAAAGGCCAAACTCGCAGCGAGGCACCGAGCCCAGCGCAAACTCGACTCGGAGACGCAACGAGGCCACGGCGATGATCTGGCCGGGAATGAGGAACTGGTCCTGTTTGGATCGGCCGGCGAAGATGAAGACGACAGCTCGGAGGAGGAGGAGGACGACGACGACGGCGGCAGGTGAGTCTCTCTCACTCTCTATCCGATGAGCGTGACTCGCATTGCAGCGGAAGTACTCATCCCTTCGTGTGCCGACGACCCTTGCCCAGCGCGACTCCGAACGCCGCTGCCGGCGAGTCCAGCAATCGCCACCGCCGAACCGCTCGCCCGCTCCCGCCTTCCCTCGCAGCTCCCCTCTCCCGTTCCGCCCCCTTCGCCTCTTCTTCTCGATCTCCCTTCCCTTCCGACGGCGGTGCCACAGTGGCGGCGGCCCCGCCCCGGGGCGTCTCGCTCGCCCAAGATCTCGGCAAGACGGTCCTCGCGGATCAAGGCGCCGTCACGGTCGGTGGGTTCGACAAGAAGGGCAAGGGCAAGTCGCGCGGCGATCCTCCCGGCGACACGACTGCGACCGGAGACAAGTGGGGGGTCGCGCCGTTGCCGAAACTGAGCAAGAAGCAAATCCGCGCCGTACGTCCGTGCACTGTCCGCTCTTGTTCGGATGGCGGATCCGCTAACGCGTTTCTCTTTTTTTCTCCCCGGTGACTGGCATGTACAGAAACAACCTCACACGGCGGGAGCGCAATGGTACCACATGCCGGCGACGCCTATGACGCCCGAACTGAAGCGCGAGATTGACGCGCTCAGGTTGAGCAACCAACTCGACCCGAAAAAGTTTTTGAGGGGCGGCGCAAAGCGCGACAAGGTCGGCGAGTTCTTCCAGGTGCGTCGCTCCCCTCTTGTCCTTTCTACTCTGTTGTGAGACCGGCAGGGAGCAGCGGAGGAGGGATTTTGAGATTTCCCAGAGCGGATGGGGACCTCTCTCTCTCTTTCTGCCTGCCTCTCCTCTGTTCTCGCTTGCTCCCTGGCCTCCCTGGCAATAAGGAAGACAGCAATCCTCACACGCACGCACTCGAACCTCGGTCCCCGCAGATCGGTCACATCATCGCCCCCTCGACCCGAGCGACGACGCTCTCTTCGCAACCGTCGGTCCAAAAGCGTTCGTTCGTCGAAGACTTGCTCGAGGACGAGCAGTCCAAGGCGTACGCGAAACGCAAGACCAAGGAGGTGTTGGCGAAATCGATGAGTGGGAGGAAGCGGCAACGGAAGGGCGGCAAGGGGGCGTATGCGATGGGAGAAGGGGGCAATCAGAGAGGTGGAGTGGCGGGTGGCAAGAAGCAGAGGAAGGGGTAGTGGTGCGACGCAGCGGTCAAAGCTGGCAGGGTCACGCAATACTGCGCGACGTTCTCAAACGTACGTGGGCGGACTGCGAAGAGTCGAGCTGCGAAAGCATCCATCCTTGTGGTCACGCTGTCTCCAGACAACTTCAAAGGTGAGTGAATGGTGGGATTACATGACAAAGAGGAAGAGCGAAACCATGCGGAAGAGAACTGAGCGGAACCATGCGGAAGAGAAGTGGAGTTTGCTGAGTGGATCCGAGGAACGCCGGCGACAACGACCGTAGGTGGTTTGGCCGATGCGAGGACGCTCCGACGGTAAAGCGGTCGATAGCACCTTAAGCGTTTCGGTACGGTCTGGTCGCGACGTCGGCGCGCGAGAGTCTTTCTGAACGCTCCGCGCCAGCACTCTACTCGAGCTGCGAGCCTCTCGGGAAGGGCACGACTCACATCTAGATGGGGACCCCGCGAGCGACTGCCGTCCGTTGCCACAGCTGGTATAGCTGTCCACGTCGGTGGTAAGGCCAGTGGCCGAGGTAAACCTCTTCGAGCTGCTTCATCCGCCCGAGGACGTCGAGGAGTTCTTGCTCGAAGTGACACCTCAGCTCCGGTGTGTCGAGGATCAGGCTCCGAGTGGAATCGGATCCGTTCCAGATCCTCAGTTCTTGCAGGCCTCGGGAGGTGTCTCCGAGGAGGGCGAGCTTGTCGATGCTCATCGACACGTCCGAGGGGAACACGAGCTCGGTCGCGTCAGGGAAAAGCGCGTAAAACGATGGCGGCAAGTCAGCCGTGTCGTATTCTCCCTCCCGGATCTGCAGGCGGAAAGAGCGGAGACGGTTGCCGCGCAAGAGACCGAACAAGGCGTCGAGCGGATAGTCGGCTTCCGACAAAGCCGGTTCCCAGATCTCCAGCATTCGGAGACGACGGATATCGTGGATGAGGGCCGGCATGAGGTGGTGCAGGCCGTGGCGGACAGCGACTTCGTCCCGACGGCTCTTTCCCCCGTACCAGATGAGGAGCTCATCCGCGTCTCCTTCTCCGGCGCCAAACCCTTCAGAGTCCTGTTCGAGGAAGCAGAGGTATGCGAGACCGCTGTCATCCTCGTCGAACTCCTCTAATGTTAACGGTTTCGGCCTTTCCCTGACACACGATTCGCCTCGGAGTTTGGGGTGGAAGGCGCTGATTTTGATATTCGTAAGGTGCGCCGGCCAAAAAGTATCGATGCTGCTTTGTAAGCCCGCAAAGAAGCTTCGTACCGCGGCGATTTGTTTCGGCTGGAAAGCCTCGTCGGTCTCTCGGCTTCCCGTCGGAGGAATCGTAAAGTGGATGTGCCGGAGAAGAGGTAAATCGGCGACAGCGACCCCGACGTTGTACGCGTCGACAGGCAAGATACCAAGGTCGATGAAAGTCGCGTTAGTGAGGTAGGAGAGTTGGGTGGCGAGAGATGTGCCGCTCTCGTTGCGAGGACGAAGCGGTTCGGGAAATTGTACCAAGTAGGGACCAATTTGCTGAAGGTGAAGGAAGACGCTGGAACGATAGCGTGGAAAGGAGTCTCGCCCGCGACCTTCCAACTCTCTTGCCCAGTCGGCGTCTTCGCCATACAACGCACGGCGAGCGAGGGGGAGGAAATGCCGAGAAACTCGCGCCATCATCGCCCACGTGTCGAAGTAGATTTGCGGCCGACGGCGCTTTCCCTTGACGCGATGGTACCGACGCAGCTCGCGCCAGCTCAGATGCGCGAAGATCTTGTCGACGAGCTCGACCGGCAAGTCGAAGAAGCAGACTCTGTCTTCGCTCGCTCTATGCGTGGGCGGGACGTCGCTCATGTCGTCGGGTCGAGTGTCGGACGGGTCGCGTTCTCAGCCACGAGGTGACGACGGCGAGCAAAGTGAAGCGGAAGGAAAGAGAAAGAGAAAGAGAAAGAGGATGCGCTTGCGATGGACGAACGGTCGCGGACATGCCGAACGCGGGAGGGGCCTGAGCAAAGAGAGAGCCCGGGAACGCGACGCGTACGCGCGCGTGTCCGCATCCGACGCAGCGGCGCAGGGCACAGTCAGCCAGTCGTGAAGGTAAGCGGGCGCTCGATGACCTGTGCTTGTTCGGCTGTTGCGGTTCACGCGGACAAGCAGACCACGCGTCTGACAAGAGGCCGCGGAGCTTCAAGTTGCGGGCGGAAGAAGCTTCTTGATGGAGATCACAGGCTCAGCAGCGCGTTCTGCCACGACGTGCATGCGCGCGCAGTAGGTATAGGGGGCTCGCATTGTCAGTCGGTCGACGGAGCTGCGTGTCGGGCGACCATTTGCCTGCGAAGCGGAGTCGCCTGCTCAATGGCCAATAACGCCGTGCGCACGACGATCGCACCCGAGCCGGACGGAAGTTCAAACATGCAGAGGCAGAGAGCGAGGTAAGCAGACTGGAAGCCTGCGCAGACCGGCTTACTGACGCGCTGACGTGTCCGCGTGTCCGATAAACTCTCATCGTCCCGCGCCCGGTTCGGAGTGTGCGTCATCGCCTCCACTCTGCCCGAAAGTCCGATCCCTTCCTTCGCTGGCAGCAGCCAACTCGCTTCGGCCCAGGTCGACTCCACTCTCTCTCCCTTTCCTCTCTCACACATTGCACCTCGCAACACACACAATCATGTCCTCTCAGCTTGTCCTCGTCTCTGGTACCTCCGGTAAGCCGCTCCCCCCCAGTCTGGCGAGCGACTACGCCCTGGACTGACGATGCGCCGCACCTTGGCAATTCGCTCCGAACAGGCTTTGTCGGTACCGAAGTCACCCTCCAGTTCCTCCAGAAGGGCTTCCGGTGAGTCGCAACTTCGTTGCCGCGACCGCTCGGAGCGGCGCCTGACGAGAACCTCCCATTCCTACCAGCGTTCGCGGTACCGTCCGTTCGCAGGACAAGGCCGACGCGTGGGAGAAGAAGCACGCCGGCGAGTTCCAGAAGGGTCAGCTCGAATGGTCAATCGTCGAAGATGTTGCCGGAAAGGGCGCGTTCGACGAGGCGATCAAGGGAGTCGACATTGTCGCGCACACCGCTTCGCCCTTCGTGAGTTGCTCGAGCGTGCTCGGGGTGCCAGACTGTGACAGCTTTTACTGACGCTCGGAGGGCAGCACTACAACTTTACCGACGCCGAGAAGGAGATGCTCATTCCCGCGCTCGAGGGAACCCGCCAGATCCTCCGCGCCGCTCAAAAGGTGCGTCCACGAGTTCTCCTTCGGTAGGCTCACGGGACTGACTTCAAGCTTTCACTGCAGGAGTCGTCCGTCAAGCGTGTTGTCTTGACGAGTTCGTTCGCCGCCGTTCTCGACTTTGACCGCCTGCAGCCGAGCACGACCTTCTCGGAGAAGGACTGGAACCCGGCGACGTACGACAAGGCCAAGGGTATGGGTGACAACAAAGCGTATGTCTACTGCGCGTCGAAGAAGATTGCCGAGGAGGAGGCGTGGAAGATCGCAAAGGAGCCCGAGACCAAGTGGGAGCTGTGCACGAGTGAGTGTCGTCTCTGTCGCGTTCGGCTTGCGAGACCGGAGCTGATTCTTTGTCTCGTCCGTAGTCTGCCCGCCTATGATCTGTACGTTGCTTTGTCGGCTGCGCTCCTCAGGTTCCCGCGCACTCCGGACTGACCGCTTAAACACACCGTGTGCAGTCGGCCCGCCGAAGCAGGTTCTCAAGTCGCTCGACTCGATCAACACGTCGTCCGGTGCCGTCTGGGGCGTCGTCGACGCCAAGGAGGTCCCCGAGACGAGCTTCCCGGTCTGGACCGACGTCCGCGACATTGCCAAGATTCACGTCCTCGGTGCCACCGAGGAGGTCGCCAAGGGCAAGCGGTGCGTCCCTCCTTCCTTGTGAGATTGTTCTCCAGCCATCCGGCAAGGGACTGATCTCTACTTCTTTTGGGATTGCGGGGCACAGCTACCTCTCGATCGCCGGCCACTTTGACAACTCTCAGATCTGCGACGTTGCGCGCAAGTCGTTCCCGGACCAGGCGTCCCGGATCCCCGAAGTCGAGCCGACTTCGGGCCCGGAGCACTTCAAGACTGATTCGTCGCTCGTCGAGAAGGAGCTCGGGATCAAGTGGATCACGTTCGCCGAGTCGGTCAAGGACACGCTCGGCCAGATCTTTGACCTCGAGAAGGAGCTCAAGGGCTCGTCCTGATCGCGACGGCGCCGCTTCCTTCACCGTATAGATGCCGTATATAGCTTTTCGAGTTCTCAATAGAAGCCGCAGCTTGTTGCAGTCCAGCTTGGCGGCGTCGGTGCCTCTGGCCTGCTTCGACAGAACGGCAATGTTCTGAGTCCCGGTAAAGCGCTGCAGAGCGAGTCTCTGGTACGCTAGAGCAGGAGGCTGAATGGAGCTGGTCGAAACCTGAGCGTCAAATCGGCTGGTCCTGATACGCCGATCGGACGCTCACAACGCTGAACGGCTGGCGAGAAGTTTCAGAAAATCGGCGAAATTTCTCATCAGCGATTCGAGACCCATCCTCGTACAGCGCCATAGCCTCCCTGAAGATGGCTGCTGCCGTGACAGAGGCGCAACCCGACAAACCGTATTGGGATACCGAGACGGGCGGAATCGCCCCGATCAAGTCCGAGTGAGTCACCTCGAATTCGCTCTCTGTACGCTGCGGCAGACTGACGCAAAAAGCTCCCGACAGCTATGTCCTCTGGCACAAGATGGGCAAGAACAGGACTCTGGCACCTCCGACGATCGACGACGACGCTGCAGAGGGCCGCGGTAAGGCTCAACTCGATCAACCGCTCCTCAGGACTGGGGACATGGCCCCGGCGGCCGCTTCCTCTACTCCGACCCTTGCTCCGACATCGGCAGAGACTACGACCGAACCTGTCGCGCCGACTCCGGCGGCCGACGGACCCACCGACGCTCCCGCAACGGCACTGCCAGCCGCGACAGACGCAGCAGCGGGCGACGACCAACCGGCAGAGAAGAAGGTCCGTCTGAGCGGAGCGCAGAAGAAGGCGCTCGCCAAGCAGAAGCAAAAGGAACAGTGGGAGGCCAAGATCGCCGCCAAGAAGGAGGCCAAAAAGGCAGCTCGGGAGGAGCAAGGCGATGGCGCCGCCACCGGTGCAGCAGAGGGCGGAGAGGGCGGTCGGCAGCGCGGCAAAGGTCAGAACAAGGTGCGCAGACTTGTGGTCGACTGAGCCTAGCTCTCCAGTCTCGAGAGCAAGCTGACATCCCAGCAATTCGATTCCGCCACAGAACCGCAAATTCGACAATCACGCCGGAACGAGCGAGTTCCGTCTGTGCACCCACGTCGCCCAGGGCAAGCCGTGCATTCGACCCAACTGCAAGTTTGAGCACGACATCGCTACCTTCCTCGCCTCTCGTCCAGCCGACATCAAGCGGGGCCTCCCGACGAGTTCGGACGACCTCACGCCCGTCGAGTCGAGCGAACCCTGCCCCGTTTTTCTCTCGCTCGGCGAATGCCCGTACGGCTTCAAGTGCCGCTTCGGCGAGAGCCACATGCGCAAAGTCGAAGAGGGCCAAGGATTCATGCAATCTGGGTGGGAACTTGTGGTCGACGAGGAAAAAGTCGCGAAGCGCAAGGCGGAGATCGGCGAGGGCAAGGCGAAACGGAGCGACCGCGGCGAGATGAACCTGATCACAATGAACGAGATCAAGGCGATCCGAGGCGGCGGTCGATCTCAGGTGCGCTGTCTCTTTCGTTCAGAGGAGGCGCTCCTTTCCGGCACTGACTCGAGCTGCCCACCGCGCAGGAAAAGTTTCCGCTTTCTGTCAAGTACCTCAGCTCAATTGGCGAGCCGTTCGACTCGCGCGACAAGGACGACGGCGGACGCGGCGGCAAGGGCAAGGGCAAGAAGCGCGGTCGGAACGGCGACGTTAAGGCGGAAGAAAAGCCTTCTGAGCCGACTCCTGGAAGCGCTGAGACTGCGTCGGAACAGTCGGAAGCACCGCTCGCGTCGACCTCAGCAATGGCGGTCGAAGGCGAGAACACATCTTCGGAGGCGATGAAGGACACAGCGTCAGGAGCGTCGGCGACAACAACATCGGACGCCGACCCGTCTCGCACGTTCGTGCCCGACCTCGCACCGATCCGAGCGTCGGAGAAGAAGCGGCTCGACTTTGCCGGCAAGCTCTGGATGGCGCCGCTCACGACCGTGGGCAACTTGCCCTTCCGACGACTCGCGGTCGAGAACGGTTGCGACATTACGACTTCGGAAATGGGCCTCGCCCAGGAATTCCTCTCGGGTAACGCAAACGAGTGGAGTCTGGTCCGGCGGCACCCGAGCGAGCGGATTTTTGGTGTCCAGATCTGTGGATCGAAACCGCAGGTGCTCGTGCCGGCCGCCGAGGCAATCGCCCAGAACTGCGAAATCGACTTCCTTGGTGCGTCCCCCTCGGTTCGGCACGCTCTTTGCGATTACGCGTTCTAATGCTGCGACGTGGCGACACAGATGTCAATTGCGGCTGCCCGATCGACCTCGTCTTCAACAAGGGAGCCGGTTCGGCCCTCCTCGCCCACGCGACCAAGCTCGGCAAGTCGCTTGTCGGCATGTCGCAAGTACTCGGCGAGGTGCCATTGACGGTCAAGATCCGAACGGGCGTCGCGAACAACCAGCCGACGGCGCACAAACTCATGCCGCGGTTCCAGAAGGAATGGGGAGTCAGCGCAGTGACTGTGCGTAACTTAGCTCCTTGCCAAGCGACCGAGATGGTGGAGCTCACTTCAGGCTATCTGGAAGATGCACGGTCGGTCGCGTCAGCAGCGCTACAAGGCGTTCGCGGACTACAAGTGTGCGCTCAGCCGTGGACAACGATCCGTCTCCGCGCCGGTGAGCTGACCTTTTCTACGCAATCAGACATTGGCGAGTGTGTCAAAGTGCTTCGAGACACGGTCAAAGACGACGATCTCGCCCCGATCCCAATCTTTGGCAACGGAGACGCATACGACTGGCGGTCGTACTGGGACAATGTCGAACAAAGCGGAGTCGACGGCATCATGATCGCTCGTGGCGCTCTCATCAAGCCCTGGATCTTTACCGAGCTGAACGAGCGAAGAGACTGTGAGGGATCTGCCCTGCTTGCGGCGTCGGGAACAGGATCTGACTCACCGACCTCGCTTTTACCTGCAGGGGATATCTCGTCGCGGGAACGTCTCGACATGATCGGAAAGCTCTGCAACTACGGCTTGGAGCATTGGGTGCGTCCTGCGTGCTCAGGTGACCGAGTGGCTCCCTCGTTGCTGACGAAAAAGAAAACAACGTCTGCAGGGCTCGGACCAGATGGGTACCAACTTGACTCGCCGCTTCGTCTGCGAGTCGCTCTCTTTCACCCACCGCTACGTCCCTGTCGGTCTGCTCGAGCGTTTGCCGACGCACATGAACGAGCGCGCGTTCCCATACAAAGGTCGCGACGAGCTCGAGGTATGTGTTGATCCATTCTCCCTCGGTCTGTAATGTGATCGCTCATCCTTCCGTTGCACGTGCCCTCGCAGACTCTGCTTGCTTCAGACCAGGCCAAGGATTGGGTCGACATCACCTCAATGTTCCTCGGTCCGCCGCCCGATGACTGGTCATTCATCCCCAAGGTCTGTCGTTGCCACTCTCCTGTTCATCTGCCAACGTTCTGACCTTCTCGCCTCTCGCAGCACAAGGCGGCCTCGACCGAGACCGAGGCGCAGGGTTAGACATTTGCAATAGAAGCTGCGAGGACTTGTAACACAATTCTCTCCGAGACCTCTCTGGGGTCCACAGAGGGCAGGTGGCAAAAGATCAAGCTTGCAGAGTGCACAAACGGCTAGGAAGCGGCAGACATGTACGAAAAACTGCCATTAGAGCTGCACCCTTCGAGATTCGTCAGTTGTGGGTGATCCGCGTGCACGCGGTTGAAAGGGCGTACTCACCTCGAAGCTCGCAGGAAGAGAGTGCCCCACGCGACCGATTCGGGGAAAGTGCGTGTGATACGAAGGCTCGTCGGCGTCGGCATAGGCTGCTTCGAGCAGCGACGCGGTCGAAGGCACTTCGACGTGCTGAGCAGTCGAGACTTCGCTCGCTGCCACGGTTCCGAAGCGCCGGTCGAACTGGGAAGGCAGGCGACTCCAGATGCCGGACGATGCCGAACTGGACGTTTCTGCACGAAGCTCGGGCGAGATAGGCGCGTCGCTGTCTCGGCCCGCGAAAGAGTGACTTGGCAACAGCATCCGCTTTCCCGCAGGTGCAGGTAGTGAAAGCTCGATCGATGGCCCGCCTTGCGAATCCAGCACGACGGAGGGTAGCGAGACTCGAGCTTGATCGTCATTGAGCGCCACGCCATGTTGAGGTTGCTCTTGGCTCGTCGGCGGCGCAAAAATTACTGGCTCTTGGTCTATAGCCTGCCCGTTGAGCCGGCGGCGTGCCGCAGAGTGCTGAGCTGCGACAAGGTCGTGAGATGCACCGGCAGCCGGGACGTCATCGGCGATAGGCTGCGCTGGCCCGCTTGTTGCCGCCTGAGGAGCGAGTTCTTCTACGGTCCCGTACATCACTTCGACTTGTGCAGCATCATCGCAAGGCTCGACGTCGGAGTGCACGAGTTGAGCGGCGGAATGATCGGACCGGATCGGCGAATCAGGGCTGCGCCTTCCTTCGACATCCGATTCGGCCAGCAGCGAGCTCGGCAGATCATACAAGACAGTTGGTGCGCGCTTCGCTCCGGGACCGGTCGCGAAGCGGAATCGGCGCTCGCTCGCTTGTCCTTTGTTGGCGGGATCGGCCTTCTCAAGCTGCGCTTCAGTGGCGGGGCCTCCCAGGTTCTCTTTCGTCGCCGCTTGCGCTGCTCGGACACTCGCGAGACGCTGGGGGGCTGGAAGGCGAGCTGGGATGTACCGGAAACGAGACTTGGTGCCCATTCGTTGCTGAGCCGGCTTTTTGCGCATCGGAGGAGCTTTGGTGGGCGGCGGCGCAGGCAAGTCGTCTGGCATGACGCCGTTCGGCGCGTGAAATCTGCAAAAGCCGGTGAGCAAGAACTAAAGAACGGGGAAGCCGAAGTGAAACCGGCGTCAGCTTACTCGAGGGCAGGAGAATCCGGAACATCCGCGACAGCTCCCGCTTCTTCCGCCGGGACCATCGCGAGACTCTTGACACGCCGCCCGCGCTCCTTCTCGTGGGTCCTCTGAGTGCGTTTCTTGACAGTCGAGCGGTCGATGCTCTTCTCGATGACCGAGATGCTCCGCATGCGCGAAGGGGCCGACGTGGGCGTTTTGGCCAGCAGCGGCGAGAAGCCCGTTTCCTTGACTTGGTTCAGGAAATTGCCGCGGGCCGCTGCGCCGACTTTTAATCGCTTGACGGCGCCCGTAGCGGGCGTGTCGACCCACTTGCGCGGACGTTTCTTGCCCTTTTGCTTCTTCACGTCAAGCTTGAGCGGCTGATCGGGATCGTACGAGTCGTCACTGTCGCCTTCGTAGCTCGCTTCGTTCCCTCCTCCTTCTTCATCGTCATCGGAGCTGATCTCGAGCGGTTGATTGACCTGCGCAACAAAGTCTTCCATATCGAGCGGGATGCGACGACCCGTAGCGGTGCGGCGCAGGTACTGCGATTTCGCCTTGGCACTGAGCTTGCTGACCGACCTCGAGCCCGCAAAGTGATGCGTCGGTACCGGAGCGTTCGCAGGAGATGAAGACGAGCGGTCCGGAGGCGGATCGTCCGAGGCGCGCGCCGTCGAGGCGAAAGCTCCGCCTGCTGCCGGTTCGTCACCAGACGAGCTCGGGACCTCGGCGAGACTTTTCCTGCTTCGGGTAGACTGAGTTCTCCTGTTGTGAGACCGGGCGAGCATCTTTGAAGCGGTCCGAGGGATGAGGGTCGCGTAGACCTGCTGGACCGACCCGGGCAGCCTTTCAAGCTGTTCGATGTCCTCATCGCCATCGCTCGAGCTTGCCTCCTCCGCGCCCCCACGTCCCTCTCGAGAAGCTTCAGCTGCGATTTGTCGGAGCGTCGAAGCGGCCCATCTGCCGTCGGGCGGCGGTCCGAGTTGACGCGCCGGCGTTTTGTACCGATTCGCAGCAGCGCGATTCGCCGTCTCTGGAAGCTTCGGAGGCGGTCCCACGAGTGCCTCCGAGCCCTTATGGGGCATTATGGATGACCTGCTTCCACTTGGAGCTTGGGAAGGCGCAGCGCCGGCAAGTTTTGCTTGGTCGCCTTGAGCCGCCTTTGTCGGTCGGCGCGACCGACCTGCAATCAGCTCACCGCCGGCAGGCGGCTCGGATGCCCGCGTTGGGGCAAGACTGGACTTGTTGCGCGTCTCCCGTCGATCTCCAGCCTTGGCGGGAGGTGGAACAGCTCGAGTCGCTTGAGGTTCAGGCGGCGGCGGCGGCGGCGGCGAGATTCGGCGCCACAGGCGGTTGCGATGCCGCGTCAAGCGAGGAGGAGGCGAAGGGGAGCTTGGCGAGTCTTCTTGAGCGTCAGTCATCATTGGAAAAGGATTGTGATGTGAATGAGTCGAAGAAAGGGAACCGCGTGAGGCGAGAGGCTGGAAATCACTGACCAGCGAGCCTTTAAACAACGCAACGCCGTGCGCAAGCTCTTGCACGAATAGACAGGACACACAACTAGTGAAGGGCGATGTGCTATCTCGGATTTCAGCGAACGCTCGTCCCTCCGAACCCGGTACTCCTCCTCATCCCGCTCGTTCCAACTCCCCGATCGTCGTCGTCGTCGCGGGCGAACCCTCTCCTCATCCCTCCCATCGGTCCAGCCGGCGCTCCTCCCCAGCCGCCCCAGCCTCTCGTACCACCCAACGGTGGCTGCGCTCCACCACCCCAGAACCCGCCCCGCCTCAAGGCCGCATCTTCTCCTTCATACCCGACCCCTCCTCCTCCTCGGACGCCATACAAGTTCCTCCTCCGTTCAGCCGCTCCAGCACCCGTACCGAGGAACGCGTTCGCGATCCACCCTGCCGCAGCGCCGGTCCAGAAACCGGGTCTCCAGCCCGTTCCGGTTCCCGTCGAGGTGTCCGAGTTGGCTTTCGGGGTGTAAGGAGGTGGTGGGCCGCTGTTACCGCTACCTGGTCCTCCTGCGCCGCCAGAACCGGGACCGCCGCCACCCCAGCCGTTCCACCATGGCCAGGTCCGAGGGGGAGATCGAGGTTGGGTTGGCGGAGCCGGACGACGTCGGCCGAAACAAGGTCGGAGGATCTTCCAGACGAGCGAGCCGACGAGGTAGATCGTCAAAGCCGAAAAGAGGAGGTTGAAAGCGTCTGTAGAAGAGAAGCCTCCGAGACGGTCAGTGGAGGCAATTGAGGCAAAGCGACTGACGCGCGGCTCGGAAAGCCGCATGTCGTCGCACCGCAGACGGTCGCGGAAGACTGACCGTTGAAGAGGGACGAGCTGCGACCGGGCAGGTACGACTTGTACGAGTCGTAACCCTGCTCGAACGAGGGTGAAGCCTTGACGAGTGAGTACCTGAGCCCGCAGCTCCCTCGCAAGATGTTTGGGTCGTTTGGGCCGTCTGCGAGTCGAAGGGCGCGTCGAGCAGAGCTTTCCGTCAGTCTCATAGTCCCAGACGAAAGCATCCTTGGATTCGCCAGACTCACCCCATCCCTCACACGAGACATCGACCTCGCCAAACCTCAACCCGCTCGGCAGATCCGCCTCGCACTTCCACTCGAGTCCGCCGACGCCATCCGATCCGACCGCGACACACTGGACGACGTCGGGCGTGAATTCGCGGCAGAGGGAGCCCGTGCAGGCGAGTTGAGGGACGGCGGGGAGGCGACGAGAGGCGGTTCTCCGGTTCGAATGGAGGGTCAAGGCCGAGAGGGACGAGACTGCGTTTTGCGTGCGCGTGTATGGATTGGTAAGCTTGTGAGATTCTTGAGTGGCAGGGACACGTTGCTGCATACGACGGTTGAAGTGCGTGGCGTTGGAGCGAGAGAGAGGGGGCGAGAAAGACTCACGCGGGATCCGCTGCGATCGGGTGTTGACCATGCTCGAGGGGCTAAGCGTCTGAGTAGCAACTGATCCTTGGCAGTGTGCAAGGTGATCGGTGTAGCAAGCGCCAGAGAGAGCCAGGCGAAGCGAGTCTGGAGCGAACGACGGGTTCGGGTGATGACGACGTGTCACTCGACAGACTGAGCAGGGCTGCCTGTGGACGGTTCCAGGTAGCAGATATTGTCCCTGTAGAGGTACTCGAGTACGATTATAGCGGGCGGGCGAGCGAGATGGTGAGACAGAGAGAGTCGACCCGCGACCTGACCGACCGCCTGTCGACATTCGGCTGCTTCTGCGCCGAGTCGGCCCTCCTCGACTCGTTCACGCAGCCCGGCCCCGTCAGAGCAGTTGCATTCCCTCGGCTACTCCGAGCGTACCAGAGCGCATCGGCCTGGCATCCGACGAGGACACGACCGAGGGCGACGTTTGCCCCCACTTGGGAACCTGGCGACACTGCTATAAAGCGATGGCCTCGACAGCGCTCCTCGCAGCGGATTATGCCGCGTTATCGAGAGAAGCCGGCAGGAGGCATTCAGACGTCCGAGATGTACGTCCCCCTCGCCGTGTCCGACGCCGAAACGCCGTGTCAGCGGAATGTTCGCTGAACTCGAACCGCTCGCTCTCTACAGGCAGCCGACGCGGCGCACAACTTGTTGAAGCAGTCGAGTCAGCAATCAATGCTTGAGCTGCACGCGGGTGCGCTTCGAGCTGGGGTTTCGCTCCCTCCGGGTCCGGGATCCCGCTCCGAAACTGACGGAGGTCTGCTCTCGCTGCCTTCACAGATCCGCCGCCGACCTCGCACCCACTGTACCAACCCATCTTTCTCGCCGCAAACACCAAGAATGCCAAAGTGATCGCGCTCGCCATGTCGGCCTTGCAGAGACTCATCATGGCGAACGCCGTCCCGAGGGTTAGAGTCGCTTGTCTTTTTGCCCGCCTCGAGCCAGCTCGGTGACAGCTCACGCGGTTCTCCGCTTCCTCGGCGCGACGCAGACGTTCGTCCAACAGATCCTCGACACGCTCGACCATGTCATCTCGCAGGGAGTCGAGATCCAACTCAAGATGCTGCAGATCCTCGTCAGCTTGTTGACGACGGACGAACCCGTCCCCAACTCGAAAGGCCGGAAACGCGTCCTCGTCCAGGGCGAGGACCTCGCTCGCGTGAGTGGAACTTTCGCTTCCACAGCCCCCCGCCGAGCTCGAGGTTGACGTGAATCTCGACACACAGGCCCTCGAGCTCTCACACCGGTTGTCGACGTCCAAGATCCCCGTCGTCGCTTCGACCGCGTCCGCTACTCTCCGCCAACTCTTCATGTTTGTCTTTGAGCGCGTCGGCGCCGAAGATGCCCTGATCGCCGCTTCCGCCGACCCGAATCGGGATCCTGTGCTGCCAAAGGCCGACTTTAACGTCGACGTGCCTCCGAACGAGGTCGACCGGGCTCAAGTCGCGCCCGAAGACCAGTCTACAGGAACAGGAGAACAGTCTCAGCACGGCACCGGCGAGGAAGACTCGCTCGCTGCGGGGCAACGGCAGCAGCACGAGCGCGCGAGGTCTCGCTCGATCAAGCTTCGTCCGGCCGCGAGGGACGCGTACCTTCTCCTCGAGGATCTGTGTTTGCTCGTCGCCGGGTCGGTTGAAGGAGGTCCAGACGGCGAACCGAGCTTCCTCAGGTGGAGGAGTCTCAGCCGGACGTTCGGACTCGAGTTGGTCGAGAGTATCGTGAGCGGGTTCGGAGAGATCGTGCGGACTGTAAGTGGATCCATCCATCTCGACTCCCAGCCCACGGCGCGCGATTAGAGAGCTTACGCTCCGCGACACTCGTGCAGCACCCCGAGCTCCTGCTCGTCTTGCGCGCACACCTCTGCCCGCTCTTGATCCGCTTCCTCTCGTCGCCGCCCCAGTCGACCCTCACGTCGTCGACCACATTTGCCTACTCCTTTCCCTTGACGCTCCGCCTCACCCGCGTCGTCTTTTTGCTCCTCAAGCAGTTCTCCGACCTCCTCACGCTCGAAGCCGAAATCTTCCTGACCATGTTTGTCCGGATCGTCGGACCGGGAGACCGTGGCGAGGGCGAAGGAGGTCACCCTGCTGGGCCGGCCGCGGCGGGTCAGAACAGCCCGCTGTGGATGCGCGTCCTCGCGCTCGAGATCTTCCGCGGGTTGTGCTCCGATTTCCCGCTCATGATCAAGTTCTACCAGCGGTACGACGCGGCGACCAGGGAAGCTGAGCAGCGGACCAAGGACGTCAAGGGGAAAGGGAAGGCGGCCGACGGCGGTTCGACCTTCTTTGGCGATCTCGTGACGGCGTTGAATCGGCTCGCGAGCGAGAAACCGGCCGCGCTGGGGACCGGATCGGCGGTACTCTACGGTTCTTCGCAAGGTCCCATCGCTTCGGGTGCGGTCCACGGAACCGGCTCTTCGCAAACCGTCAGCCACACGAGCTCGACGACCGGCATGACGGGCTCGACCGTCATCGATAGCGCGATGGGGATGGGCCTCGGACTCGCCCAAGTCGCAGGCTCGGTCGTCGGGAGTGGAGTCGCCGCCGCTGCCGGAGCAGTCTCGACTGCCGTCGCGCCCGTCCCGAGTTTGAGTCTCGAATCCGCCTCGATGAAACTCCAATGCATCGACCAGCTCGACAAGGCGGAACCGCCGACGATTCCCGACACGTACCTTTTCCTCCTGTCGCTGCAGTGCTTGACGGCCCTCGCGGACGGTTTTGCTGGGTACGCGTTGCATGCGTACTCGAAGCTGGTGCCGCGGCAGGCCAAGGATCAGGGATCCGCTCCGCCTGCACTCGACTTCGCCATCCTGGACCGCCGAGACCCGACTGTCGCGTCGATGCTCGTCGTCCGAGCGATGGCGGAGTCGGCTTGGCCTGCTCTGCTCGCCTCGATGTCGTTCTTCATCGGGACATCCTTATCGGACGACTTGTTCTCGGACGTCGTCATGTCGATTCAGAACTTTACCTCGGTCCTCGGCATCCTCGACCTCGAGACGCCAAGGGAGGCATTCTTGACGTCGCTTTGTCGCTTCGCGATGCCGCCAGCGATTGTCTCGTACATCACGTCGCACGCGGATTCGGTACAAGCGAGTCAGCAGACTCGATCAGGCGGCGCGGTCGCGGCTGCGACGGCCGTCCTTTCCGCAGGTGCCGAGTCGCTCGCCTTGCTCACCGGAGCTGGCTCATCTGCCGCTCCCGTCGGCTTGTCCTCTCGGAACCTCGCGTGCTTGCGCGCGCTCCTCTCCGTCGCGCACTTTCTCGCGGGGTCCCTCGGACTGTCGTGGTTCAGCGTGTTTGAGACACTGCAGAACGCCGACGTCGTATTGCGCGCGACGGCGACCGGTCGCGGGGCGAGGAAACGTGCTGCGACTCCGGCGACGAGCGCCGCGAACGCAAAATCAGCTTCAGCCGGCCAGACCGGCGGCTCGAACTCGTCGGGCGCGGTGACAACGAGTATCCCGGTCATTCCGACCGAAGAGGACGAGCTCGCGATCCAACAGGCGATCGCGGACATGTTCTCGATCTCGCAAGCTCTCGGCGATGCGGCCTTCCGGAAATTCGTCGGGGCGCTGTGCCGCTTGAGTGGCGAAATGGTCGGCGTCTCGATGCATCAGGACGGAACCCTCGTCCTTGACGATGGTGCAGACGACCAGAGCGAGGCGGGGAGCGCCGGCACAGTGACGCCGCACCACGAGACGCCGGAACGCCTGAAGCGACGATCTAGCGGCATGCACACAGCTCGCGGCCATTCGTCTGCGAAACAAGGCAAGGAGAAGTCGTTCGCGCTCGCCAAGCTCGGGGTCGTCGCCGGCCACAACATGACGCGCCTCATCTCGCAACCGCCCGAGGTTGGGTGGGACCTCATCACGTCGCATTGCTTGTATCTGTTGCACGAGTCGACCGTCCCGCCGACGATTCGCGTCCAGTCGACCGAAGTCCTGACGCACACGCTGCTCGGAGCGCTGAAAGCCCTGGCTGGGGCAGGTGCTTCGGACGTCGACCGGCAGGCTCGCGTTCAGCAGCTCGTATTTTCGGCATTGGCCGAGCTCGCCGAGCCGCCTCGTCGCCTGCAAACAGCGACCGACTTGGAGATCCGGCGAATGGCTCTCGAGACGCTCCTTCGGATTCTCGAGACGAGCGGACACGCATTGGTCACAGGCTGGGACCGCATCTTTCACATCCTCCGCACAGCCTGCCCTTCGGGACACTCGTTCTTACCGCCTATCCCGTCGCCGTCCATCGCCGGTCGCTTCTCTCTCGACACGATCTCGGAACGGGAGAGCCTCGCACCGACCACGCCGGTGCGGGCTTCAAGCTCCACCGGCGGGTACTTCATGCAGCCTCCGACGCAGGCGAGCGCCGAAACCTCCGCCCGTGTATTGAAAGGAGCGGCGCTCGTGCGCACGAGCTTCCCTTCGCTGCAGCTCATCTGCACCGACTTCCTCGATGCCCTCGCCATCGACGAACTGCGCGATTGCGTCGCGACTTTGGCCGACTTTGGCGCGCAAGGCGAAGACGTTAACGTAGCCCTGACCGTGAGTCTCGCGCGATCTTTCCCACTCGCGACGCGCGCTAAGCTTGTGCGATGTCTGCAGGCCGGTGGACTGCTTTGGAACGTCTCCGATCATGTCCAGGCGAAACAGCGCGACGGAGACAGCCCGGCAGCTCACGGCGATTTGTGGATGTACCTCCTGCAGAGCATGCTCGCGCACTGCCGAGACCCGCGGCAAGAGGTGCGCGATGCCGCCATCGCGAACGTATACCGCTCGCTTTCGGTCTACGGCTCGACTCTCGACGCCTCGACCTGGGAATCGTGCTGCTGGGAGATCGTCTTCCCCTTGCTCGACGATCTCACGACGACCATTCGTCAGCATGACGGCATGTCGGACGAAGAACTGGACGAGCAGCAGACCGTGCCGCAAGCAAATGGCCCACCGTTGCGCCTCATCGATAAGCAGTGGGACGACTCGAAATCCCTTGCCCTGCGGTCCACTGGGGAGGTCTTCTTCGACAACCTCGCCCTCCTCGCGCAAACTGAGCGATACGAAGCTATCTGGGACGGTCTGCTGCAGCGCTTCCAAGACAGCTTCTGTACCGACAGGGCGGGGCCGACCACGGCGGCGATGCAAGCCTTCGAGAAGGTGTTGACCGTCGCGCTCGACACGTCGAATGCCGACCGGATCACGTCGTCCTGGGAGCGAGCGTGGCAAGCGTGGGACGCGATCGGCGCCGAACTCGAGCTGAACGAGCAAGACGTCGAGAATGCCCAGGCCAAGGCATACACGCAGGCCAACCTCGAAGTCTTTGTCCGCGTCGCGCTCTCGATCTACACCCCGCCTTACATCCACTTCGATCTCGACAGGGTGCGACGCTTGCTTGCTATGCTCAAAGCAGCCTTGCTTTACTCGCATAGCCCCGATTACCGCCTCGATATCGATGGCCTCATGCCGCTTCAGGCTGTTGTTCTCGAGGTCGTCGCTGCGATCAAGCTCGGCGATCTCGGTGGCGCGCCCGCCGCTGTCATCACTGAGCTCGCCGACTACGCGACGCTCGCCTACACATCCTCTTTCGAAGCGCCCCAGTACGGGACTTTCGGCAAGGCTGGGCAGCGCGTTACGTACATCGCCCTCGCCAAGGAGGTCATGCCGCACATACACTACCTCCTGAACAAGTACCGTGACGACGTTGCGGTATACATGGAGGGCGCCGTTGAGCGTGTCTTGGACGTGAGTTGCCGGAGCATCCGTCTGCTCTGGGTGCAGGGGAACTGACTCTTTCGCATCGGTCAGGCCTATGCGCTCCCGATGACGCTCAAGCACGACTGCCCCGCCCCGGCCAAGTTTGGCTCCGCCGAGCCGCTCTGGAAAACGGCGACTGTTTGCTTCCTTAAAGCCGTTCGAGCGACTCTCTCCTCGATGCATATGATGGAGACGCGTGCGTAGTCTAGCGCACTCGTCGCAGACACGATGGCAGCGCTGATGTCCTCCTTTGTGCAGTATCGGCAGAGCTTCGATCAGCCATCTGGCAGCGCATCATCGAAGGACTCGCGGGCGCGCTGCACTCGTCTGTGTATGTTGGCTTGTCCTCGCTCAACGCAGCTGTGGACCATGCCCTAATTTGCCCACTTATAGGACGCAAGGATCACCGGTGGCCACCTACGATGACCTGCGCCGGGAAGAAAACTTCGACCTGGCGCTCCTGAGTCAGTATTTTCCACTCCCCATCGGGATTCCATGCCATATGGCTGACGGACTGCTGCATCAGTCACCCTCGAACAAGAAGTCTTGCCTTACGTTGGCGCATCATTCGTTCCCGATGACCTGATCCGGCAGCTGGCCAAGGCACTCCAGGAAGCGTCTCGCCTCTATACCCTCGACTTGCCGCGAGCAGACCAGGACGACTTCCAGGATTCCCTCAGCGCTGCCGAGCCACGCTTCGATTCAGATTTTGACCGCCAAGCACGAACCCGACTTGAAGGAACGACGGTCCAGACGGTCGAGGTCCAGAAGGAAAGGCTCGCGTATTGGTCGCTTGACACGCTCTTCTTGCTCTGCGATCAGCAACACGGTGCGTTCACTGCTAGAGGTCTCGCCGCCGCGCTAGCTGATCGTTCCCGCCTCTGACAGCCGACGTCGACGACTCGCGGCGGCGAGTCGCCGGCCTGTGCGCGCCGAGCCTCCTCGCCCGTTGCGCGGCCGTCTTCCGGGCCTACGTCGCCGACGCCCCGCTTCGAGGCAAGATGCCCTTCCCGAGGTGAGCAGTAGTGTTCGCGCCGACGGATCCGCGCTGTTTGCTAAGGTGAAATTCTGCGCTCTGCAGGATCCGCCAAGAGGAAGTCCTGTACCTCTTGCAGCGCCTCCATTCCTTGCGTCTTCCCCCGAGCACCCTAATCAGCGTCGACCCGACCCACGAGACATCGAATGGAGCAAACGCGCAGTCGCCTTCCAGTAACGTTCGCTCTACGCTGCTGAGCTCGCCGCGCGCTCTGCTGTACGAGCTGTACCCGCTCCTGGTCGACCTCTTCCGCATCGTCGCGACCCTTCCAACGGTTGCTCGTGCGCCAGAACACCTCCCGCGGCGGTTCCACAGCGCCGGGGACGGCGATGACGCCCTCTTTGACGGCCTCCCGAACGGTTGGGAAGTCGGGCAGATTGGCCGACTTACGCCTCCCGACGCTGGGCATGACTTGGTCACCTTGATCGGTGCATGCCTTGGGCAAGTGGGCGAGGAAATGGCAGCTGGCCTGTCATTGTCGCCGCCCTCGTCAGCGTGAGCTCAGGCTTAGGTTCGTTCCTCCTTGCTCATTTCCGCACTGCCGTCCCTTGATTCCCGACCGCCTCGCCATACCTCGCTCTGTGTCGTAGCATACCTTTGCAAGCATTTTCACCCGTCGCGAATCTCTTGCCTTCCCCACGCGAATACGATCGAGCAGTCGCCTTCTCTCTTCTCTTACGGCAGCAGCCGGGTATGCGCTCCCCACTCGAAACGAACGAGCTTCCCGCCGATCTCGCTGCTCGCTTTGCAGCGCTCAGAGCTCCCGCTCGCTCGCCCGAGTCAGCGACGTCGCCTCGCAGCCTCACTTCGGCCGCTCCAGGCGATGACGAGCCAGAGTGAGCCACAACGGTTCCCAAAGGTCATGGAAGCTATCTCGACTGACTCGGCCGCTGCTATGTAGGTCGTCGAGCGCGCTGGAACGGCGGCTGGAGGAGCTGAGCACGCCGACGAAAGGTCAAGTCGAGCGCGGCGTCAAGGTCGAAATGAAGGGCGTCGCCCCGCCAGACAAGGTAGGCGCTCTCTCTCCGCGCTGCAAGAATCGGTTGCGCATGTATCTGGTACCGCTGCAGGCTGTGGAGCTGTGACTTTGCACGGTCAAGGTGCTTGTCGCTTTGGCATTTCGGCGGGGGACCCTTCGCCTTGGGTCGACGGCGAGATCAAGTCCTCGGCCGCCAGTTTCAGCATACTGACAAGCAATGTGATGCGGTTTCTGCGCAGGATGACGAAGAGGCGCGTATTGCCGCGGCGCTCGAGTGAGCCTTCGCCTCAAAAGTGCTTCGGCCTCACCGTTTTCTCTGTCGCCTGCAGGTCGAACGCTACCTTGCACAGCTGCAGAGCGAAGAGCTACATGCCGGCAGCCCGAACGAGGTGCGGCATTCGCAAACTCCTTCGCCAAAGCACCACCGAGACTCAGAGAGTAGCTGTGAACCAGATCGACTTCCCTTCTCTGCCAGCTTATGACCGCTCGCCTCCCCTCGCCCGCGCCCGTCAACACATCCCGACTCTCTCACCGTCGCTGCTCGACACCTTGTCCGGTGTCGAGGTCCAATTCTTTCGCCCCTCCCTCGGCGCGAATACAGGCGACGTCGACGCGGGTCCGTCTGGCTTTGAAGCGGGCAGTCAAGAAGACGATCTCTTGCGGCGTCTTCGAGACGAGCTCAAACTTGAAGCGACGGTGCGGGCGCGGGACGATGAGAACGCGGCGGGCTGGGATGACCGGTTGAACAAGCTCAAAGAGTTCAAAACGACGGCCGGGTCTGCTACCACCTCGACCGCAGGACCGGTCAGCCGAAGCGAGATCGGCATCCCGCCTGATCTGGGCGATCTTGAGCGGGAAGTCCGGCGAAGGCAGAAGCGCGAGGCGAAGAAGGGTGGTCGCGTCGCCAAGCGGACGGCCTCGGACGGCGAGTCGGACGAGACGGCGAGCTCGAGCGAAGATGGGAACGAATCGGGTTCCGGCGATGAGGACTCGGACGGCGCGTCGTAGCTACCTCGGTAAACTAGCGCTTTCACAGCGGCCTCGAACTCGTCGCTCGAGAGAGTATGGTGAGATTTCGCTAGGGACAAGCGTCGAAATCTCCTTTTCCCGAACCGGTTCGCCACGCGAGCGCGATGCTATTGCGCTCGAGCAAAGGCTGCGCGTTCCCCGCAAATATCGGACAGGGGGTTCGGAGCTCCTCCGATCGGAATGCACGCGCCTCGTCTGTTTCACGTGCTTTGACGGACCGAACGCCGCAGCAAACGTGCGGTCCTTTCGCTGTATCTCGCGCCGTTCCTCTGGTTCATTCCAGCTCTTCCGGACCCGTCAAGAAGATGGTGCGGTGGCCTCTCTACAGTCTGATGTCCCAGCTCGAAACTGACCCGGCTGACTCGCACGTATACACACACGACCTCTCACTCGACTCGCGCTCTCCATTCGTCGACCTGACTGCAGCGCTCGCCCTTCAGCTGCTTCGGATCTCACGGCTACGACGCCACTCTGCCGCGTCACGGAGAACCGAACCGCCAGCACCGCTACTCGACCGCCGCTTTGCCGCCGTTGCAGGCTTCGAGTCACCCGAATCGGCGTCCGGCACCGGTCCGCAAAGAGTCGATCGGCAGCCCGACCGACTTTGAGCACGTCAGTCACAACGTCTTGCCTCGGTCCAGCGAGCGAGACAAGGAGAACTTGACGGACGATGTAAATGGTTCCCGCCGGCGTAGCAAGCTGGCAGACTCGGCGAAGAGGCCGGCCCGACGAACCGCTCAGCTTCTTACTGTCCACAATCGCGCACTCGTGGATCCAGCATGCTGACGACCTCTTTCCAGTCGTTTCCGACCACCCTCGAGCGCGTCCGCAGTCTCGTTAACCGGTCCCCGTTGGCTTCGTCCCGTGGTCGCGCCCAGTCCGCCAGTGCGCCCAAGCGTTCCGCGTTCGAGCAAGACGACGACCATAACAAACAAGACAGTGCTGTTGGCGCTCGAGAGCGTCCCTTCTCCGTGAGCGGCCCTCGAGACGCGCGCGTCTCGACCTCGCTGCAGAAACGCGCGTCGCTTCCCCCTCAGATGGCCTTCGCCCGCGCGCGTCTCGAAGCATCGCCGTCGCCGGAAGCTCCCGTACCGACCGCCAGTCCGATCGCGCCGCTCAAAGTCAAGCGCAAGGTCCCGCCGGCGGTCACAATGTCGGTGATCCGCTCCGCCGGCGGGACGGACGCCATCGCCCGGACCGGATTAGTTCCGTCGCGACTCCTCTCACTGGCGACCGGGCTCGACGGGCCCGCTGGACCGGAATCTCCGCAGGGCTCGGCAACGGCGAGCAAACTCCTGCTCAGAGAGCTCTTTTCGCCGAGCGAGCTCGAAGCCCTTTCGGCGGCTTCGAACGGCGAACGGGCTTCGACGATCCAGGCCAAGCTCGACAAGCGCATGGAAGATGCCGAAGGTAGCGCCCTGTACGATACCGAGACGACCAAGGCGTTCAAGGGCGCGCTCAAAGAGATCGAAGACGCCCTGAGGCGGGAGATCTCGGAAGGCTCGTACGGACCGATCTAGCGCCCCCGGTGTCATCACTCGCGTGCTATTATTGTGCATTGCCAACCTATCTGCATGAAGGACGAGAGTCGGGGGAGAGTACGCCGGGAGACCGGTCAAAAGGATATCGCTCGTGTTCGGGTATAGATACACTTGTAAAGTAAAGAACGGTACAGATACAAGAAGGCGGCACTCGTTTCACCGGCCGCCGTCGCTGTGAGGCGCGCTCGCGCGACTCCATCTTTTCGATCTCTCGCGGCCGAGACCGGCGGAAGCACCGCGGTCGTGCCGGGAGCGTTTCCCGTCGACCGGAATATCAGTCGGGATGGGCGAGTTGCGGAAGACGGAAATGATGCCCGTTTCGTCTGGCGAACAGCGCGCAACGTCAGCTCTTGGGCCTCAGTATCGAAGCGGAGGAGAAGCTTCGACTGACCATCGGCCACGACGATGATGGCGTGTTCGGCGCTCTCAACGCCGGCGATGACGTTCCCATCGCGCGTGGTAGCAGGTACGAGGACGTTCCGATCGCTGCGGTCAAATCCGTCCAAAGTGCTCGGTCCAGCCGAGTTGGCGGTACTGACTCGGCTGTGCGTTCCGACCAGGTCGAGGCTGTTCCCGCTCAAAGTTCGCTCGAGGAGCGCAAGGTGAGTGTGGCCGTCGGCAAAGATGGGATCTTCGGCGTGCTTCAAGTGCATTCGGACCAAAGTCGGCGCAAAAACGGCGGAGGTGACGATGTGCGCCGGCACTGACGGCGCAGCGACGTCAGCGTGGCCGACTACTGAAGCTGGTGGGTGCGACGTACTGGCAAAGGTCTCGTAGCCGCCTCCGTCCTTGAGCTTTTTCTTGAGGTGGAACCCGCCTCCCGAGGTCGGCCCGAGGCCCGAATCCCAGACTGCAAGCGATTCGCGAGTCAGCTGCTGTTGTGGATTGACAGCAACGCTCTGGACTGACTGTAGACGTGACGATCTTCGGAACCCGAAATGATCCACCTGCCGTCGTCGCTGAAGCTCGCGCGGATCTGGCTGCTCGTGTTCTCGTGCCCGGCGTACTTGGCCTCGACGATCTTGTCCGACACATGATACAGACGCATCCTCGAGTCGTTCGTCGTGACAAGTAGGCGATCACCGGTGCAAGAGGGGAGAGGGAAGGGACACAGCGAGGTGACTTTCTTGCCCTTGACGTTCTTGCCGCGCGTCGACTTGGCGGAGAACATCGAGTGGAAGCGGAAGGTTTCCACCTCGAGGAAGATCTGCAACAAGGACGTCTTGTCAGGATGCGGCCTCAAGGTGGACACAAAAAGTGGAGGTAGGTGCTCACGCAAACACCGACGAAACTGCCGGCGATCGCGAATTTCCCGTCGCGACTGAAGGCGACGCTCGTGATGAGTTCAGGTAGCTCGGTCCAGATCTGCGGTCGCGCGCATTAGCAGGGAATCTCGTCGTCTCGCCGTCGCCTGCCAAGGCGGCTCAGCTCACGTGTACACGTTTTTCTGGAATCTGTCCGGCAGATTTCGCTCAGTATCGAGTCCGCGAGCGGCTTCCAGGAAACACTGCTCACATTCCACAGGCGCAACTTGCAGTCGAGCGAACCGGAGAGGAAGAAGCTGCGCGCATGCGGGCAAGGTCAGTTCGACGTCGTTGAGGCCGTCTGCACAAATCCTGGCCTCACCGATCGTCTTTCGGGTGGAAGGCGATCGACGTAACAAAGTCGAGGTGCTGAAAGGCGCACAGGCATTCGGCTCGCGAAACGTGCCAGAGACGAACAGTTTTGTCCATCGAGGACGAAAGCAAAAAGTTGTTCTGAGGCAAGAGTGACTGCGTGAGCTCGTCGCGCACACGGCCTGCGACACAACGCAAGATGTCGCACCTTGCTCCAACTCAGGTCGAGCACGTCGGCTTCGTGTCCGACGAATTCTCGGACAGGCCGGCTCGCAAAGACCGGCAGGACGCAGGCGGGTCCGCGTGACCGAGGTGTGCCCTTCTTTCGTCCACTACCGGTCGTTGCGGACTGCGGCAGCGGCGGAGCGGCGCTCGACGGCGTCGAAGGTGCAAAGCCAGAGCGAGCAAAATTTGGCGAGTCATGCGGCAGGGCGGAATCGGGAGGTGTCGAAGAAGAGCTCATTGTCGCCGCCCGAGTCTCCGGGTTTGACAAGACCTCCCAGACTGCAGACGCTTCAGTGTCAGAGAAGGTCTAAGCGCAGGTCTGGAGAGAAGGCGAAGTTCACCTCGGACGACGCCATCCTTGCCGCCGACGGCAAAGTACCGTCCATCTTCCGAAAATTTGGTCGCCCAGACCGCGTTCCGCTTCTTGCTCGCCGAGCCGGATCCGGGCTGCCCATCGTCCGTCTTTGCCCGGCTCGTCTTTGAGTGTATGGAAGCATTGTCGCCGGTGAAGGACGAATGTACGGAGTCGTCGTCGCCACCACTCTGACCGGACCCGACCGATGGGCGATGCCCCGGCGCGGCAAGCGGCGAGATGACGAGTTCCTGAGCAAGGAACAAGCGGCCAAAGTCCTTGTGCGATTTGCCCTTGGTTTTGACCTGGAATTGCCGAGGCCGTCAGCTTCCTTGGCAAAAAAGAGCGCCCGCACGGCTCCGTAAACTCACCTTGACGGTGCGAGCCTTCTCAGCTTGCAGCGGCGCGTCCAAAGCAATCGGTCGCGGCGGTGTCTGCTCTATGACTGGGGATCCAGACGGGAGGAGAGACCCAGTCTCGAGGTCCTGCCTGGGCAAATTGGCGGGCAACCTCGGCACAGAAGGCACCGATTCCGGCTCAGAGCGGTCCTTCTTCTTCTTGCCGAATCGAGAGAAGAACCCCTTCTTGCGCTTCGGCTCGGCAGTTTGACTAGGCGCGAGAGAATGGGCGTCAGAGACCGCGCGATGACGGTCCGGGATCCCGGCTTGCGAAGTCGACGCGTGCGGTTGACTGCGGACGCCTGATGCGGTCGACGACATGGTCGCGGTTCGGGGGAAGAACCCGCCCGTAGATGCAGTCCGGACCGAGCGAGTATCGTCCTGCTGCACGCGTCCGAGCCCAGTCGAGCGTTTTTTCCGCAACCTCGCGCGATCGTCATCGCTGATCGGCGCAGGACTCTTGCTCCGTGCATCGCCGTTCCCGAAACCGATCGTACTTGACCGGTATCTCGACTGAGTCGGTGTGTGCGGAGCAGGGCCGGTACCGCCTCCTCGTACGGTCGAGTGCGCCGAATCTTCCCTCCTCCGTTCCGTCTCGTTTCGCGCCTGGACCATCCGGATCGCTTCTTGCTCGCTGTCGCGGCGAGCGATAGCGTGCAAAGTGAGCGGGTTGATGTTGCCTTCTTTTGAGGCGTTGACAAAGGCAGAGGAAGGAGTGCGGGCGAGGTTTGGGAACCCGGGTTTGGCGGAAGTCGAGGCGTTGGTCGATGTCGGTACAGGAGTACCCGATGCGGGCGTATCCGACACGAGAGACGGACCATCGACAGCTGACGAGTCAGGCGTCAATCAGCGAAACAGGCCAGGAGAAAGAACAGCGAAGAGACTTGCCATCCTCGATCCGGAGATCCGGACTGTTCTGCAGGTCCACTTGCTCGTTCGCGCCGTCCCCTCCGCGCGGCAACTCCGGTCCCGGCCCGTCCGACCTCGTCAAGACAAACTCGCCGCCTTCTGCTCCGTCGTCCTCCTCATCTCTTTCGTCCGACGAAACTTCGGATCCGGTCTCGTCCTCGTCTTCCTCCTCGTCCCGCGCGACATAGTCCCGCCCGTTCCGTTCGTCCTCCACGCCGTCATCATCCTGATGTTCGATCGTCTCGAACGTCGGAGCTCCCGGCAGTCGAAAGCCAGACAACGAGAAACTCGGCAGGGCCGCAGCGAGACTGCCGAGGAACGAGACCCGCGGCCCTCCCGACTGGTCGCTGGTCCTCGAGCCGGCCGCAGAAGTCGTCGACGCGTACGAGGTCCGTTCCTGCAAGGTTGGGGGTGCCTTCCCAGCGGTCGCTCGCCCTTCTCTCGACGGTTCCAGACTGGCGCTTCCCGCGTCCGCATGATCCTTCTTCTCGTCGCTCGGCGCGATTGGCGCCCTCTCCGCCGGCGCCCGGATCGGTGTCGCAGTAGGAGGTGTGATGGTGTACCGTGGACTGGCAGGCGAGACGTAGATGTCGGGCGGAGGGGCGTGCGCCCACTGGTGCCGGTCATCGGGCATCGCCGCCGCCGCGTGTGCCCCTGGGCTCTAGCAGGTCCACGTCGCCTCGATCGATGCCGAGTGGGCGCTCTTGATCAGAACCTCGTTGTAGATGTCGACGAGTCGCGAGCGCTGCAGCGCGGGACGAGTGAAGGTTGGCGATGTCGGGTTCAGGCGGGGTTCTCGACGCGTCGCGCAAAGTCAAAACGAGCGAACGAGCCCGGTGTGTCGGTCGACTCGGAGGCTTGAGATCAAAGGGGTGAGCCTTGCGAGTGCAGTCGTATGCAAGCTGCGGTTCTGCAGGAGTTCGGGATCTTGTTCGGCGCAGCTGCAGGGTTCGAACGCGTGCGTGTGCGGGCCGGCAGTCGGCGCGGAGATCTCGTCTTGCTGATGACGAAGCTGCCAAGCCTTCGCCTCACCTTTAGCCGGGACACTCGTGCTTCTTTCTTTAGGCCCGCTTCCGAAGCTTGCGAAGGTAGAAGTAAGAGTTCGGCTATAGGCTGACAGGCCAGGCTGACCCTTACAAGGGAACGCCTCGATCACTTTTTTCCCCTTCGCCGACGAGACCGCCGCCGCGGACGGAGCCGAACCTCCGCGCGTCTCCGTCGAGGTTCGACTACGGCGAACGAAGTTACCGGTAGACCGCATAGTCCAATGCGCCCCGATCCGATCACGACCCGTTGCTTTGTCGGCACTCAACCAGGACCGACTTGGGGAAAAACACGGTGCCCATTGCCCGGTGTCTAAAAGAGTCCTCACTTCTCGCTATCTCCCTCCTCTCGCCGTTCATGCCTTCTGCGCCTCCTTCTGTCCGTCCTGTACCGCCTTGAGCAACCCGAGTCCGAGGATCCCGCCTTCGGCGTGCGTCTCGGCTTGTTCCCGCTTGGCTCCGAGTTCGTGCTGCGTCTTGGTCAGGTACTCGTGCTTGACCTTCATTGCTCGAGAGACCTGCAGGTGGCGCAGGGCAGGAGGTTAATTGTGTCGTCGTCGAGTGGCGAACGCGTAGGCGAAGGGCGGAGACGCCGTGTCGAAACGAGACGGAGGCGGACAGGGAACAAACGAGATGAGCCCTCCGGATTCCTAGTCTGGACAGAGAGAGAGAGAGAGGGCGAGCGTACCTCCTTGGTGTGGTGCAAGCACTCGAGGTAATCCTCCTTTTGCAGCGCGCACTGCTCAGGAACGTCGGCGCCGGCGTAGCACTTTTGAAAGTCTGCAACGCAACGGGGGAGGCGATGGGAGTCCCGGTCAGTTCTAAGCTGCTGGACTGGGCCTGCATGTCGCAGCTCTGCCGAGTCTGCCCGTCCATTCTTGTCCAGCGTTCGCGTGCGAGCTGGTCGTGGTTGTGACCCCCGCGTGTGCCGGACCCCGCCGCCAGACGAATGCGACCCGACCGAAACCCCGCTCGACCTGCGTGCGCCCGTGTAGCTCACCTTGCCAGAAAGCGTGACACCTGCTCCGTCCGCCCGAGTATGAGAATCCAGACTGCGAGTGTCGGAACGTCGACGCGATCGAGCGAGTCGGCGGGAGAGAGAGAGAGTGCGAATCAAGTCAGCCATCGAGCAGACAGGGACCACGACAACCTCGTCCAGTCCGTCAGAGCGTCGTTGAGGATGTACGTACAGCCATGATTGCGCGCAGAGGTCGTGTAGGAGGAGCGGGAGAGCGAGCCCAGCGACAACTTCACGGCGGGACTCTCTCGACTCCGTCTGCTCACTCGCCGCGCTCCTAACAGCGTTCTGGTACTGCTGCTGGACCAGAGAAGGAAGCTACCAGTCGAGCTCGTGCAGCATTGCCCTCGAACTCGCGATCCCGCCGCTTTCCCTGTACACGGTCAAACGCCGCGGCACCCTCGCGGTGCAATCGTCCTCCTCCTACACTCTCGCTCTCGCTTCCGGAGCCGTGTGAAGCCGCTATGCCCGCCTACCGCCTGCCTCTCGAGCTCGAGCTGCACATCCTCGAGCTCGCTACGCCGCCTTTGCTGCTCGACCGCGTGTGTCACCGCGTCAAGTTTCTCCGCCAGATCGCGCTCGTACACCGCTCGTTCACCAAGTGGGCGCAAGTCAAGCTGCACCCGGCCGTGCGGGCGAGTAGGAGCGCCTCGAGGAGCGCTTGGCGGCCGGGTTCGGGTCGTCTTCGTCGGAAACGCTCTCGCGCATTTACCTGGACCTCCACGCCTGGTCCAGGCGCTACACTTGGAAGCTCGAGCCCCTCAGTGAAGATGAAGGCGCTGAAGGCGATGCCGGGTCGAGCAATTCGAAAACGGCCCCGGTCTCTGCCGCTGGAACCTCGATGCAGAACAGCCAGACGGCGGGAACGACCGCCGCCGCTGGCAATGTCTCGGTCTCGAATCGCTGGGACCCGTACACTGTCATCCAGCCGTGGCTTGCCCGCCTTGACATGATCTGGCTGGTTGTGCCTCTCGCCGCCTATCCCGTGGAGGTAGGGCCGAACGTCGAGGGTCCGTAGTTTCCTGGCGAGTGCCCCATGTCGCATCAGACGTTGCGATTGTGCGTGCGCTGATCCCCAACTTAGAAGTCACAGATGCCCGCTATGCCGAGGTCGATGATCACGTTTGGCACCGAGTCGAGAACAGCTGGCAAGACTCGGCATACGTCCTGCCCGATTACTTGACAGTGCTCGTCCTCCGCCGCGTGAAGACAACTTCCCGACGTTCCCTCACCTCACCTCTCTCATCCTCATCGAGAGCTCGATCCGCATCAGTCGCCAAGTCGACGACTTTGCGACGGTGTTCCCCAAGCTCGAACAGCTCACGTCGGTCGGATCCTTGCCGGTCGACCTTTGGCTGTTGGCCGAAGTTTCGGTCGTGGCGCGCTCGGCGATTTTTTACACGAATTCTGCGCAACTGCTCGACGTACGAGCAGTCACCGAGACAAATTTGATCCCGACGCCGAGCAGACTCCTCCAATCATGCACCTTTACGTTGCTACGTGCAGGCTCATCGCCAACAGAACCGCCGGCCTCGCTCCAAGACGCGCAAGTTCTCTCGAACAAGATCTACGAAGGAACGGAGTGCACGGTCCGGTGCAATAGCTTGGACGCGACGATCGAGGAGACGGTCGAGCGCGTCTTGGCGGACCGCGTGATCTAGGCGGGACGCCCGACAACAGTACAGAGCTCGAAGCGCTTGAAATCCCAACTCGCGGGTTGTTTTGGACCGCATCCTGTGGCGAGAGGATCCTGTCGCGGATCATGCGAGCCAGGTTCTGGTACGAATCGCGAGTGGGAAAAGCTCTCTCCCCCGCGTTCCAATCTGCTCGAGTCGTCGCCGAAAGGGATGCGGAAGACACTGGTTCGCGCATAGTGAATACAACAACACGCTCGCTTGTACGGGAATGCGCCCAGATTGCGCCAGCCAGGCATCGCTTGCGACGAAGATGCCATCATTCACGCCTCGATCGCCTCGATCTTGTCCACGCTTTCCCTCAGCAACTTCTGGACCTCCCCGTCCACCTCTGCAGACTTGTCCGCTTGGAGCGTATTTTTGCGTGCGGCACCTTCCTGTGAGGGTCGAAGGCGTTGTCGCCGTCTCGCCGATGCGAGGAGAAGGATCTGGGTCCGGTCGTGTGCGATAGCCGAGTGCTGGGTTTTACGGATCGTGCCTGAGGGCACGAGAGACACGTGATTTCGTACAAGATTGAGGGGCCGGAGGAGGTCGAGTCGGTCAACCCGGAACGAAACCCGACGAGCGGAGGAGAAATGATTTACGGATGGAAGCAGGAAAGAGGCGCTCCGTCAGCTTCCCGAAGCGCGAGGGACATCGCCGCAATCTCTTTGAAAGGAACTGCCTTCTCACCGCTAACGTGGACAACGCGGGCGATGCATTCATGCCCTCCGACTTTGCGCAAGAGGGTCAAGGCGGCCCAGAGGGTTCGGTAGTGTTCGCGCGAGACGCGGATGATGACGGTCGAGGTGGCCGAGGAGAAGTACTTGACTGCGCAGTACAGCGTATCGTCAGTCCCTCCAGCAATCTGATGCTACCCGAGGTTTGGCGACTCGGCGTCAACCGACGAGGCAGGTTGCCGTCGGAGCGACTCACTACTGAACGTCCCTCCGACTTCTCCCGCTCCGACGTCGCCAAAGTTGACGCTCAAACTATCTCGTAACAAGTTGATCAAGCCGGATTCGGTCAACGTGGCCTGTGGGAGCGTGGAAGCGGGGGTAGCAGGTTGTGCGGCGGCTGATGATGAAGTCGACGAGGAAGGGAGCTCGAGCTGATCGGGAAAGACGAGGTGGACGAGCAGGTACCGGTGCTTGAATCGGACCATCTTGGCGAGACGATGACCTCGTGCGAGTCGATGTGAGCGTACAGTGAATGGACAGAGATGAGAAACCTTTTGCGGCGATCAGACCAACTCGGACTGCTTAAGACAGAGCCTCCTCGCCTCTTCCTCCATTCCCAAGTACAAGCCTGTAGGTCTAGCATCCGATTCAAGCTTGCGGCTTAGCCTGTGCCATGCTGCTGCGGCTTCAACTCGATCACTGCCTCCCTCGAGCGACCCTGCATCGACCCAGACTTCGTTCGCTGACTCCGCACTCACGCTCGGCAGCTCTACACACACACAATGAGCGGACGGATTCCCATCATGCGCGCGATCGTGTTGATCGGCGGCGTCTCGGCTCTCGGGTACGGAATCATGGCAGGTACGCACACTCGCTCGCCACACTGTGTCTTGCCGTGCTATGCAGGCGCCAATGTTGCTAACTCGCTGCCCCCTCTTACTACTTGCCTGCACGCACTCACTCTCCGTCCGATCACGGAATTGCTGCTCTCGCCCCGATGTCCGGCATCCTCGCATCCCCTTCAGCCACCACCCCGACCGACCAGCAATTCTACGACGCCCTCTCGCCCGATTTGAAGCGCAAGGTCGACGAGGCACGAGCCCTCAAGGCGGGTGCGCGCGACGAGTTGGCACGAGCGAGTCAGGACAAGCTGAACGCGATCAGGGTACGTCACTTCCCGGCGGCAGCGAATCTTCCAACTGTCCGCGGGTGCTGTCGAGTACTGGGCGCTGATAGCAGTTCTGCCTCGCTTTGACGTACAGGAACAAGCTCGGAGCGATGCGCCGGTGTGGGCAGATGCGCCGCAAGACCCCAAGGCGAAGCGATGATCGGAAGCGCGCAGGAAGAGCTTGCCGTGCTGAATCCCTCCGGCTCGGTTCAGCATCCGCACTCCTCGAGCCGGCAATCACCTACACGTTGTATATCAGTAGCCGTGTAACTCTAGTTTCGCATTCCGCACTCGAGCTTCCACGCGTGGTATTGGCTCACCACTACAAGGGTGGTCCACTCGATCCGTCTATCTATCTACGCTATGGCGCTGACCTGCAGCGGCGCCCTCGCCGGCTCCTCTCGCTTCCGACCTGACTCCAGCCCTTCCTGCCCCTCCGCCCTCGCACCCAACTCGACGCCGACATCGACCTGACCCAGTACGACCTTTTCGAGTCGGTCACCGACGAGGCTCAACCACTTGCCGAGTTCGACCAACTGAGCTTCGAGTTGGTCCTGCACCGTCTCCCTCGACGAGAGGAGCGAATAGTCGAGCGGTCGCAAGGTCGGCACGCCGTCCGAGATTCCGGAAGACTGATGCATCATCATCATCGAGGCAGTAGAAGGGAGCGAAAGCGATTGAGCCGGAGAAGTTTGGGTCGAAGCGACGGCCGAAGAAGCTGCCGAGGAAGAAGACGCATTGGGAACGGCGAGGTCCCCGACGGGAGGGAACGGGTACCCGATTGCGCTCGCTCGTTGACCAGGACCGGCAACGATCCCCGCCGCAGTTGACGGCGTCGGTGCCATCTGGGGAGCCAAGATCGCAGTCGCCGTCCCGAATGACCCAAACCCAGCTTGTGGCGCCGCGAGCGGCGTCAACGCTTCCTCGCCGAGCAGGGTCGACGCCGACGACGCGTTCCTCAAGCGAGGCCGCGGTGGGTCGTCGGCGGCTTCGGCCACGGGCGGCAGAGCCGGCGCCGTTTGAGATTGCGACAAGCGCGGACGGTGGCCGACCGAGCGGGGCGACGCGTGTTGCTTCGAGTAGATCGAAGAAGCGGTTTGGAGGGGGGCGTCCCGATCGCTGCCGTCGTGCGAAGCGACACTTTTCGGACTCGAGTGTTGCGACTGCGGGATCGAGGGAAAGTATTGCCCCGAGTTGAGGCGGCGGTGCTGTTGGCCGGACCGGATCGACCGAGGTGAGGCGTTGAGCGGGTTGGCAGAGAGGGGCGTGGCGGGGATCGCAGAGATGGGAGACGAAACAGTCGTCGGCGCGTACGCGCCCGCACCGTTCGTCGTCGAGATCTGCAGTACGCTGCCCGTCAGTCTCTCGTCTTCGCGACTTTGACGGCCACAAGTTCCGTGGACGCACCTGGAGAGCCTGCCGCTTCGTCGCCTCGCTCGCGCTCCGCAACCGGCCGTTCGCAGCTGCAACCCCTCCCGAGTGATCTGGCGGACCAGGAAACGGCGCCGCCCGGAACATCGGTCTCTGACCCTCTGTCGCCGGGTTGCTCCATCCTCGATCCCGTCCCACCAGTCCCGCACCGGCCCCGATCCCTGCAGCATTCCAAGGAGGAGCCGGGACCCCGAAAGGTCTGTTCAGGTCTCGGGCGACAGCGATCGCGGCGCCCGCACTCGCGATCGGTCCGGACCCCGGCGTCATCCCTCCATTCGAGCCAAAATCTCGCGAGCCAGATCCGCTCGCTCTTGAACGGTGACCTCCTGCCATCGCTGTGCGAGGTTGCTCTGTTCGCCGTGGTAGACCAGGTCCGAGAGGCGGATACGGGGCCGGAGCGCCGGCCAAAGGTGGTAGCGAGGCTGAGAGCGGCGCAGGAGATACAGCCGTGTTGCGCGGAATGCCCGAGCCGAGCGGCGGATAAGGCGCGAACGCATCGACAGGCGGTTCGTGAGGAGGTCGAGACGGCGCCGTGTCTGCTCGTCGTCGTGGACCTGCGGCGGCCGGGCCCGCGCTCGCGGAGCCAAACGCGCCAAACGGTCGGTTCATCTGAGCGGGTGTCGGATTCGCGTTCGCGTTTGAAGGAGTCGACAATGACAAGGGCGCGGCGAGTGAAGAAACCTCCGAAGACATGCCCGGTTGTGCTGACATGGAAAAGGCCGGTGCAAGGCCCGTCGAGGTTGCCGATGGAGTCGGGAACGCGAACCCCGGCCCGCCCCCGCTCCCCGACGCGGCGAACGTCGTCTCGGTCGGAGTTTGCGACCCCGTCCGAGAATGGGAGGGCGTCGTCTCGCCGGTCGGGACCCCGGTGGACCCGGATCCGAAGCTGAAGCCCGATCCGAAGGGACCACCGCCAGCCGTCGCACCGCTGTTACTGCTGCCCAAGCTCCCATTCGCGCTCGCTCCGCCAAAGCCCCACCCAGTACGTGGCGCGGCTGGTGCAGACAGGTCGGAGAAGGACGAGTTGGCAGACGAAGAGTCGAATGGGTTGTCGCCCCGGACCGTCATTGGCGACATGAGATCTTCGGCTGCGCCGAGCGCCCCAAATCCGTAGCCGTAATTGGCCGAGGTCGCGCCTCCAAAGCCGAAACCGGAGGAAGACGAGGACTCGGCGCCACCGAATATGGCCGCGGAAGAAGCCGAGGCGGCGCCGCCGAACCCAAATCCTGACGTGGCGGCCTGAGCAGACCAGGCGAACGCCGAGGCACCGAGCGCAGACGACGACGAGTAGTCATTCGAGTTGTCGAGGTCGTCAAAGGACGGCAAGGAGATGGTCGGCTTGACAGTGTTGACGGGACCCGTCGGAAGCTGGATGGTCATCTGCGCAGTCGGTTGGGCGTACGGGTTCGACTCTTCGTCGAACAGTCGGAGGAGCGGGTGGTTCCGCTGTGGTTGTGCCAATACGCCTGCACACCAGAAGGGGGTCAGTCGAGCAGTACAGGCAACAAGGGCATTCTCTTACTCTTTGGGGGCCGCGCATGCCCCTGCGCGGCTTTCTCGTCGAGGGTCCTGGCCGGTTCGTCGCCTAGCGCTTCGACTTTGCCGAGCCCGATCCGACTCCCAAAGTCGCTCTCGTCGACGTCAAAGTCCCACTGATCCTCGACGAGGTCAAACGTGTCCTCGCGGGCGTACTCTTCGATCCCGCCGCCCGAGACGCCGACGATCGACATGCGCTGGCCGCCCGACTGGATCCACTGGACGTAGCGGACGATCAACTCGCGGAGGAGCGCCATCGGCAACTTGCCGGCGGATTTGATCCACTTGGACCGCATCAGTTCGTCGGCGGTCGGCCGGCCGGCGGCGTCGATCTGGAGGCACTGGGCGAGGAACTCGCGCATCGGGTTCGAGAACGGACCGAGGCCGTCTTCAGCTGCTTCGTCGTTGTCGGGCAGCGTCGGCGGGTCGCTGCGCGGGATCAACGCGCACGCCCGGAGCGGTTCGATGCCAAAGTGAGGCGGGTTCCCCATCGTCATCTCGAACAGCGTGATCCCGAGGGACCAGATGTCGGCTTTCGTGTCGTACATCTTGCCGTCCGTGATGACTTCGGGGGCCATCCAGAGCGGCGTCCCGGTGAACGTGCTCCGTTTCGAGTTGGCCTGGAGGTGCGCCGCGACGCCGAAATCGGCGAGGAGGATCTTGCCCGTCTGGGTCAACAGGACGTTGGCGGCTTTCACGTCTCGGTGAATGATGTCTTGCCGGTGGAGGAACGCGAGCGCGACGAGGACTTCGCGGACGATCAGCGCGGCGTACTTTTCCTCGACGACGCCCGACTTCATCAAGGTGCGGATGCTCCCGCCGCTCGCGAAGTCCATCGCGATCCACAGTTCGTGACCGTTCAGGTGACAGCCATGGTACAGCGTGATGTTGTACCGGGCGGCGTCGCGGAGTTCCGAGAGCAAAGCGACTTCGCGTTGGATCTCGGAGATGTCGTCGTCGGGCGTGTCGAGGTCGATGATTTTCAGGGCGACGACCTGACCGGTCGGGTTGTGGACTGCTTTGTAGACTCCACCGTACGCGCCCCTCCCGACCATCTCCTTCTTGGTGTAGAGCGTCGTGACGGGCCCGACGTGCGGGTTCAACCGCTGAGCGGCGAGGATCGCAGACTCGCTCATGCCGGGCGGAAGTTCAGGTCCAGGTCATGCAGCTGTATCTGGTCGCGGTCCGAGTGAGCGATACGAGCGTGCGTGCGTGTGCGTGCAGAAGGGAAGCGCAGCCAGTCTCTGCCAGCTACTTTTGGGGCTCCACTCCACTCTCCGTACGCGTCTCGGTGTGTCACGGCTCTGTCCCGACACTCTGACTGCTGTTGAGCTACTCTCCTGTAGCAGATCACTCGCGAGGAAACGGCTACATCACGCCTCGCGGGCCTGAGCATCCGCCGCGTCCGCAGTGGCCCGGGAAACGATGAACCGACCAGGCGACACCGGCGAGTCATCCGACGCGACTCTCACAGCGGGCGCGCAGCTAGGAGACCATCAGAGAACGCTTCTCCAGCTCATAGCCGCTGCGCCAAACGCCACTGCGAACCCTGCTGCCATCGACCGCTCCGGGGCCACGCCCGCGAGTCATGAGCACCAACCTCGGGACGGGCTGCAGAGGCTTCTCGGAGATCCATACCGTGACGAGTCATCATCAACGGGAGAAGGACGCGCGAACGACGGCAGCGCGGAGCGACCTACAACCCGCGTCGAGCCGTCCGGACAAGAATCGGAAGATGACCTCGCGTTCGCGTCATCGTCGCTTCGAGCCGGCGCAGTCGCACGCCGCCGTCGCTTGTCTTCGATGCCGAGCCGCCTGAACCCGTATCGCATCCCCGAGCAAGATCGGACAGCCCTCCTCGAAGCGGCACTCGTAGAGGATGACATCGACGGCGGCCCGGACATGGTCGAGCAGGGAGACCAACTCGTCGGCGACACGGGCTGGCTCCGACTCGCAGGCAGTAGGCCTGGAGCAGAGGGGGACGCCGAAGTGTCCCCGGAGGAACGGCGCGCGGTGCGACGCATGCTGCTAGCGCGGACAGACTTTGCGAACCAAGACCCTGCTGCGGGCAGGAACCCGTCTGATGGGGAGGACGACGACGAAGTGTACCACCAGTCGAGTCTTTTCGCCGACGACTTTACAGGGGCCGAGCGTGAGATGCCCAGCATCTGGAGGGTGGGGTTCTCTTCCGCTCCCCTTGCAGTGCGCCGACCAAGCTGACCTTTGGTCCGTTTCCCAGAATGATCCCCTCTCCGTCCCGCGACTCTCGGCTTTACCACGCGGTGGTCGGAACGTTCGCCTCGCTACCAACGGCGCACTGTCGGTATCAGCATCTCCTGCCGGTGCATCGACTCAGCCGCCGTCGTCTGACCCCGCCGCGGTACGACCATCGGCGGAAGACACCGACGAAGCTCATCGTCCGTTCCGCAGCGTAGGAATCGATCTCCGAACGCCTCGCGTCCCGCGCGATTACAGCAACGGCATGAGCACCAGCGAAATCGCTCAGTCGCTGCTCGACGACCCGAACACGAACCCCGCGCTGCGGGCATTGCTTCGTGGACCGTCGACGGTGTCCGGCTCGACACCTTCTACCACAACTCTGGCTTCAGCCGGCAGTGCGACGACTACCGGCGATGCGACGACTCCAGAGGCAATGACGCAAACTGGACCGTCTCGTCCGATAGACCGTTCGACGAGCCGTGTCCCGCGGAATTACACGCGACGTCAAGACCTCGTGACATACTACCAAGAGTTGCGACAGAGGCTGCCCGAACCGCTACGATCATCAATTCGCATCCGGCCGTCCCCGGGCGCTGGTCCGCAGCCTGCCGTGGCGACGAGCGACACCGAGTCCGAGCCGGAAATGGATCAGTATGCGATCGATCAGATGATGGCGCGGCTACGGTCGCCTGGCGTGGATCATCCACCCCGCCAGGAGCTCGGTTTGCGACGAACCGCCCGATCGTTCTTCGAACCATCGGATCGAACCGAAGCGAATGCGAACGAAACAGGGCGCTTGCTCTACCCAGGCTTCGACTACGATTCGGACTCGGACACTGTACACGGCCCCGGTGCGGATCAGTCTCGGCCGTTTGTACACGCGACGCGAGCGTCCCCGCGTCGACGAACGCGTGAAGAGACCAACGCGCTCATGGGCGCCACGCTGCGGAGCAAGAAGAGCGTTTGGCTCCTGTACTGCGGGAGCGACGGCGCGAACGGTGACGGACCTTTGCCGGCGGGCTTTTCGCATGCCTCGACGCGCGCGAGTAACCCTCATGACACGCCCGACGCCGCTTTCAGCAGCGGTTGCGGCGCTCTCGTATGCTCGCGAGCCCTCCTGGACGGTGTCCCCGACAAGGTCTTTTCGGATGGACGGGACTCGTTCGAGCAGCCGGCAGCGAGCAGCGATCTGCCGCCTCGCGCGGACAAGGTCTCCGACCTCGAAGGCGAAGGGGCCGGCGAGAGAGTCGGCGCGAGAGGGTGGAAAAAGTGTAAGGGTTGCGTGACTCGTGACATTGCCTGCACGCGTTGGTGAGTCATCTCGTTACGCTCTGTGGCGGTAGTCAGGACATATGGCTTACCTTTCGAGAACGACATAGTGGCAATGTCCTTGGTTACCGATTGCTGCGGCCTTGCGTCGGCTGTTCGATCTCCCGTCCGACCTACACGACCTACGCTTCGGCTGTCACGAACGATCCTCGATCGCCGAACGGGTCTCTGCGGCCTGTCTTGTCGGCCGGCGGAGTGACTGGCGGCGGCGTCGTGGACGGCCTGCTCTTCCACTTCCGCCGAGCCGCCGTTACCCCCGTCCCTCGACTGGTCGGGATGGCTCCAGCAGAAGAGCTCTGTGCGGACACGGTGGCCTTGCGATCCCTTCTCGCGGAGACGGAGCACGATGTGGATGAGGACGAGATCCCTCGACAAGGTCGACGGGGACCGTCGGCTGCTTCGAGGCTGCGCGAGAAATCGCCTCAAGTCGGTGACAAGATGATGTGGAAGCATATTCCGTCTCCTCAGGTGCATGCTGGTCGCTCTTCTGCCGGCAAAAGTCAGGCTTAGCTGATTCGGCCTCTTTTGTCTTTGCAGCGCGACTTTGAAGCGGGACTGGTCGGCGAACCGAGCGATTGGATCTCGCCTTCGAGTGAGACTTGGTGGCTCGACCACGCGATCGTCAAGCACTCTCGCAAGCGCAGCGCTGGTGCCGCCTTCGCCGACTCGTAAGTTTCCTGTGGCTCGCTCAGACGCGGACGAAGCTGATTGCCTACCCCTCCTACAGCAGCAACGGCGCCTCCTTCAACCCCGACTCGCTCTCTTCGGCTCGCACGACGGCCGGTCCGTCCGGTCTTGCGAGCATCACGCCACCTACCGGTTCACCTCTCCGTTCTTCCCTCTCGCGCTCGCACGCGATCCGAGTTCGAGTCCCCATCTCAAACGCTCACCCGGCTTCGTCCATCTCTGCCGAATCGCCCGCCGACTCGTACGACCGCTTCCGACACGACGCGAGCGATTTTGCGCGGCGGGTCCGTCAGCGATATGGGGACCCGAGCGCGAGTGACTCGACCGTCGTGACAAGTCTCGCTCGGGCTGGGTACGGCAGCGGTTTCGCCACCGAGCCGCACGAAGAGGAATCGAGCCTGTCGAGCGGACGCGAGGTGGTCGGCCGGTGAGATGTGTCGAGTCCTTGTTGTTCTTGCGTTTCATGTCCTTTGTCCTCTTTTCTGAGTATGTCTCGCGTTGTTGTCACTACCTCCCGCTGTCTGTAATCGTGATCGTCTTTGTGGCCGTACATCTCGGCGGAAGCGCGACGCCGTAGACACGCGCTTCTTGCGGCGGAAAGGACATTGCTTTTTTTTCTTCTCTGTGCGTGTACATATCCGCTCTCGGCTCGCAAAGTGCTAGAATCGGTTTCAAAGTCATCCAGACACAGCTTGATTCCTCTGAGCGCAAGCCCTTTGCGCCTGATCGTGCACCTGCCAAACGTCGCATCAAGCAACCTTCGTCGTCTACACGCCCCGTCGCCTCCGCAAGGTCGCCACGCGCAAGAGCGTCAGATATGGGTCAGGCCGAGTCTCAACCGCAGCAGGGCGGCCACGCAGGAGGCAGCGACGCGACCGGTGACGGGTCGACGCACGCCGCTCTCCACGTCCTCCGCGTCGCAGAGAACTCGCCAGCTGCTGAAGCTGGCATCGAACCGTTCTTCGACTTTGTCGTCGGCGCGGGTGGCCAGCAAATCGTGCGTATGCGTGGCGCTCGTTGACGAGCGAGTCTCGTTCGGGTCGGGTGGCTTGTGGGGGGAACTGACTTAGGCTCTCCTCGACTGTAGGGAGACGATATCGACTACTTGACCGACGTGCTGGAGCAGAACGAGGGTGCCGAGGTGCCGCTACAGGTCTACAGCACCAAGCGCAAGGAGATTCGAGGTGCGCTTCCTCTGTGGAGCCAGGTCCTCGTAGTGTCACAAGGGACTGACACGTCCTCCGCCTATGTAGAGGTCTACGTGATCCCGTCACGGACTTGGTCCTCCGCAGCGGTACCGGGCGGACAAGCGGGTACCGTCGACGGCCAGCCATCTCTGCTGGGTCTCAGCCTGCGCGTGTGCAACCCTCAGTTCGCGCTCGATCAGGTCAGTCTGCGAGATGTCACGCTCCTTCAGAGCACTTGACTGATCTTATGGGCTTCAGATCTGGCACGTTCTCGAGATCCTCGAAGGGTCGCCGGCGCAGAGTGCAGGTAAGCACGAGTCGGAACAGCTTTTTGAGTCTCGCTTACCCGTGCCGGTCGACCAGGCCTCGTCCCCTTCGGCGACTGGATCATCGGCTACGCGGGCGGTGTCTTGCGAGGCGAAGGAGACTTTTACGATGTCGTGGAAGCCGTTCGTCTTGATTCCTCGTCTTTTCCGAGCCATCCGCGATGCCTAGGCTTACCCGACAAATCCGCAGCACGAGGACAAACCTTTGCGGCTCTTCGTCTACAACTCTGATTATGACGTCACGCGAGAAGCGATCCTCGTGCCGAACCGGTCTTGGGGAGGAGAAGGCCTACTGGGCTGCGGCGTCGGGTACGGCCTGTTGCACCGGATCCCGAAACCGCAAGAGCGCGTCGAACCGCCGCCTCACCCTGATCCGCCTCGGAACCACGCACCCTTACCGCCTTCCCCGCCTCAAGCGCTCGAGAACTCGCGTCGGTACTCTGGCTTCGGCTCGGTGTCGAGCAACGTCCCCCCGACCCAGAACCCGCTGTATGCGCCACCGCCGCCGCGAGCTGGACCCGGGCCGACTCCACCGCGAGCCAACTACGCGGGGTCGTCGTCGCAAGCGGGACCTCCTCGGAGAACGGCGGCGCTCGCGTCACCCGAAGATGATCGCCGAACCTCGCTCCAGCAAAGTCAGCGCATGACCACCCCTCGCTACGCCCCGCCTCCTCCTCCGGCACCTTCCTCGTCGACTTCCCACCCCTCTTTCGCCAAGTACGACCAGGCGGAAGACTCGCGCTTTGGCGAGTACGACGCGACGAACGGAGTGGAGGTCGTCGCGATCGGAGTTCCGGAGGAACCGCCGATTCTTTCTCCGACTCGCTCGAACGGCAGTCAGAGTAGCATCCGGAGACCGACGGTCCGACCGCCGTCGCAGCAGGCGAGGGGAGGGCCGATCTACGCTCAGCCGCCGCCGCCGCCGGCGGGCGGAAGGGCTTCATCCGATTCGTACCGACGTCCGGCGCAGGTCATCGCGGTTGAGGCCGAGTAGAGTGGAAGGAGCGGCTCGGATCACTATCTGTCACACACTGCGCGTCGTCTCGGCTGTTCGCGTGGTTCCGGAAGGACGGCCTTTTGTTTCGCAGAGCGAGCCTTAGATGTTGACCTCCACGGCAGACTCGCCTCTCATCCCGAAAGAGCGTATAGACACTGGGCAAGCATGTCGGCGTGTAGAAGCTACGGCTTGGTTGCAAAGTAGGCACTGAGCGGATCTGAGTACCGAAAGCGACGCGATGGGTCCGCCCTCGTCAGCTGCATTCAAGATCACAGGCATGAATCGTAAGATAGGTGCCGTCGACGGGACCCACCTGCCCAAACCTCCCACTTCTGGATCTTCCATTCCCTCCCTTCGCGCAACCAGTCGAACGCCCAGACAACGTGCTCTTGCCATTCCTTGCCGGTTTTTGCCACGCTCCACGTCGCCTCGCCGGTCCAGATTGCTCTGGCGGTATGGACGTGGTTCTTCTCTAGCACTTTGACGACGAGGTCGTCCTCATGGAACCGAGACCCTCGCCCCTTGAGGACGGTTCCAATCAGGTTGAAATATTCGAGGATCGCCCGCTCTCCTTCGTACGGTTTACCGAGGAAAGGGAGCTCCTCGACGTCTGAGGGTCCGTGTTCGATGCAGACGGGTTTGTCGTCGGTGAAGAACGGTCTCAGGGTAGACGGAGTGCACGCCGGATCGTTCATGGCGTCACGGAATCGGACGAGGGTCGCCGTCAAACGAGGATGTGCGTCGTCGCAAGGGTGTGGCCGCCCCGGGTAGTGAGTATGTTCCTCTGTCGTCATGTCGTATAGGGGAGAGCAAGGACAGTATAAGGAAGCACAGCTGCGGGATGCGCCTCTCTCTTCTCTCCTCGTCGCGGATTTGGCCCGATGTGGCGCTCCGCCCGATTGATGAAACGAAGGCGGGATCGCGTAGGTTCGGAACACTTCGAAGGAAGCCCTGCATACTGCGGCTGCTCGCTTCTTCTCTAGCGTTCTCAAACACGGGAGCGTCAGCTCCCTCGTGCAGAATGCTGGATGCGATTCTGGTCCGCGGGGCTCTCTCGGTCCGACGTGCCTCCTCCGAAGAAATCGTCAGGAGCAACGGCGAGCCGATTGCCAGTCGGCGATGGTGCCGCTTGACTACCGGCCTCTGTGCGAATCTTGGCCGGTGGCAAGCCAAGTGGGCGTCTTCTTCGCGCGGCACCTCGAGCTCGAGATCAAGATGCCGCTCGACTTTCTCGCTCGAGGCGGCGGCGACTCCAACTCGCTCGCGCAGCAGATTTGACTTCGATTGCGATGGGCGTTGGGCGTTCCTACGGATCTGCCGAGGCAGGGGTCGAGAAGAGAGGCGGGAAGGGCATTTCCGGCGTCGGCTGCAACCTGCAGCGGGCGACCACACCATGAGTGCACGCTCACGTACCAGAGACGGGACAAAGTGGACGCACCAGTTGTCGTCGAGCCATTCTGCCGAACCCTCGATGCAATGGAACTGTAAGAGAGCACTCGCTGAGTTCCCTGCAGGCACGGAGGATACCGCAGAGTAGGACATACAGTGTAGATGAAGCGGCTCCTGTCGGACAAGTTCCGCTCCGACCGGTGAATGACCGCGCCGTGGATCAAGACCAAATCGCCCGAGTCACAGGGCGCCGCGACCCACTCGACCTCGGGCGCTTCCCAGTCCACTTCCCGCGCATCCTCCATGCCCGGCACCGGCGCGATCTCGGTCCCGCCCCCGGGGACACGGACCAGCCGCTTCGTCAACCGATTCACCTTGTGACTTCCCGGCACGAACGAGAGACAGCCGTTCGACGCGGTCGCCTGCTCGAGAGCGAACCAAAGTCCCATCGCGGTGCTTGGCTCGGTCGTGAGGAAGGTCTGGTCGTCGTGAACGTTGACGGCCCCTCCGACTGCGGGGTTCTTGCAGATCACCATCGATTGAACGACACGCGGATCGCTGTGGAAACCGAGGTCCTGTACGAGGGCCTTGACGTCGTCGGAGAAACTGAAGGCGCGGAAATCGGGGTCGAGCATGGCGCTGCAGGGAAAGAAAAGGTCTGTCAGTCTCGGATGCGAGCAGTCTCGACCGAGTCCAAGGCGCGACAGTTGCCTGTTCGGCTGCCGGACTGCCGTAGAGGAGACTGACAGGGCATGACCGATCTTGTTCACCGCAAGCTCCTTCGGCCTGTTGAGCTTGCCCTCGGTGTCGAAAGCGGCGGGCTCGAAGAAGAATCGGATCTTGTCGCCCGAGTCGAGGAAGTAGTCGTCTCCGACGTGCTTCTTGCTCGCCGGATCCGAGGTCCCGACGAATTGGGTCATTGGATGAGAGGCCTGCAGCGGGCACCGGGAGCGTCAGCAGACTGGTGAGCCGTCTCAGGGAGGGGTCGAGCAGAACTGACGAGGTCAAACTCCTTCAGCAGTTTCCGGCTTTTCGACAAGAGCCTATCGGCCCATTCCTGCGTGAAGAAGCCTTTGATGACGATGAAGCCGTCCTTCTCAAACTGCGAGTTTGGCATCAGCGACCGCTCTCCGCTCGCAGAAAACCGGTGTACGGAGTGCATCCGCTGGAACGGCTTGAGGCTGTAGAGACGTACCTGCGCTTTCTGTTCCTCACTGAGGTGGAAGACCATCCTGTCCTTCTTTATTTGAGTAGTCTGTCTTCTGATGTCGACTTGAGAACCGGGAGATGCGCAGAGAGCGAGACAGCGGAGAGCAGTTGTCGGGGCGAGAGCGTTCGGCGCGTGAGGCGATGGTACGCTCGAGTGCTTGCAGTCGGTAGCCGAGATGAGGTTCGGGGCTGTCTTACGACTCTAGAGCGCGGCGTGAGGAGAGCCGCTAGAGAGAGATAACGGTAGTTCGTGTGCCCCACTTTGCCGCCACGCCGCTCTCGGCCGAGGCGCGCTGCAGATCCACTGACCGTGACCGCGCTCGCCCTTTCGCAATCATCTTCCCACGCACGCAAGTAATCATAGACGCCTTCTTTAAATGCGCTCGAGACCACAGACTCGCGTCAAGACCTGAGCGACCCCTTTCTCCGGTCCCGCCTCCCCATCAAAGTGAACCTTGTACGCTCCGAGCGGGATCCCATCGCTGAACCTGCTCGTCGAGTCGGTCGCCGCAGCGTAGTCGGGTGCATCGGTCGCGACCGTAACGTCCTGGTGGACCGAGATCCCGCTGCGCAATTGGCCGATCGAGCGGCGCGAACTGCGCGGACCGCCTCGACCGCCGGACGAATGCTCATAATCGTCAAAGCTGTCAGGGCCATTGCCTTGTCGAGCATTGAGCGTCGCGATGAACGAGGCAATATCTGCGGCGGCGCCAATAGGGCAGGCAGGTCAGCATCCCACTCCCGCTGCCGAACAATTTCGAAGACACACGGATCTTGTTCAGGATCGGCGACAGGTAGAACCAGTTCAGGGTCACGTTGTAGCGCGAATACAGAATGCAAGTCGCGAGTTGCAACACGAACGAGAGAAAGTTGGTCCTGGCGGCCGAACTGGCGATCCGTCGGATGCTCGCGTTCGGTGTCACGCCGAGACGAGCGCGCGGCCCCCAATTGAGGAACCAGAGGAGTGAGGTTCTGTGCGGTCAGGACGTGGTCAATCTGAGCCCGATCAGATCCAGGCAGCATGGAAGCCTTACGTAATCAACAAGTCTGAGGGAGAACCGGCGCGCAGACGGGTCAGCTTTGTGCCCTCCGAGCTTCACGAACACTTCCACTACGGCTTACCTGCGGTCAACGTCGGTCCGAACCATCCCCAAGGCACATTCCTGTCGACACCAGCCTCGTCAGCATTGCGATTTTTTTTCAACCAAGCTTCGAATGGACGCGCACCCGATCGACGGCAGACTAATCATGCTCGGCCGTTGAGCGACATACGAAGCCATGTAGAACGCGACCGCCGCGCCGGCGATCGAACAGGTACTGCTCGGAACTGCAAGCCACCAGCGGTACTGCTCGCTGACGGCGAATAATCGGTAGATGAAGAAATGCTGGCAGGCGAGAATAGTGAAGGCACCGCTGCGGATTGAGAGGTGGAGTTAGAAAGTACGTCTAGCGCACCAGCACGAGCGGGAGCGCACAAGTAGATCGCGGACGGGAGTTGCCATGGTCGGATCAGGAGGCCGAAAGGTTGCCCGTACAGACGTACGCTCCACTGATCAAAGCCGTCCGTCAGTTATCGACCTCGGGAGTCAAGAGAGACGCGACGCGAACGAACCTGGTACGCCCAGCTGCAAGTGACGGCAGCGTCCAACAGGGCGAACAAGACGGCAGTAACGACCGCGAACCGGATCCAGAGGCGATCTTCGCTGAACCGGGCGGCATACCTCGCGGCGAGGGCGAGGACTATACCGCATGCGCAGCTGCCGAGACATGCGCCGACCAGCTGCCCTTGCACACACAGAATCAGCGTCTCGCGAGATTGCAGGCAATGGGGGAGACTCACGATCGGGCCAACAACGCTCGAAATGTCCATGTCTGCTGTGCTACCTCAGGCTGTGCGGTAAATCGTCACGGAGCCGTCCGCATGTCAAGTCAAATGAGCGAGAGAAAGAGAGGGCGGTGTCCGAGATCATCAACGCGATGAACAGGCAACGGGCCAGCCAGAGGACGAGTCGTCCGTCCCGTCGATAAGCTCGACTTGGTCCGCCCGTCTGTCCTTCAAGGCACGGCCTCGCCAGCCCCTCCCGATCGACAAGCCAGCTCAGGGTCAAAAGCGACACGTGAGAGCGACACGTGAGAGCGACAATCGAACGGTCTGCGGCCGTTTAGAGCCACAAGGGGCGGACGCGCGCCGTTGGAGTGAGGGCGTCGAGCGGGTCTGAGCGTGAACGGATTGTCCGCGGAGGGGCTTTCGCCAGATGGCCAGAGATAGCACGCTAGCTGCAGCTTGAGCATAGTGCTGAGCGCGTGGGCCGATAGAGAGTCCAGTGAGCATGGCGTCTGTGGCGGCTGAGCGAAAATGGCTCGTCGAAGACAAAGTGGCCCTTGCGGAAATTCGAAGCCGAGTTGACGCGACCCTCCTGGCTCACATCTTCGTGAAAAAAGTAGTGAGTGGTTACAACATCAGGTGGATATGTACGAGAGGACTTGGAAGCTCTAGATAGATAAGGGTCACGGTCGAGCGAGCAGCTAGCCGATCACTCGGCCTCGACGTTCTCGCGGATCCAGGCGTTGTACTCATCGCGGATCTGGCCCGGTAAAGCATGCCCCCCGTCCTGGACAATCTTGAGCGTCGAGCCCTGTCGTCAAGATCGCGTCAGAGTCAACAACGGAACAACTGAAACTATCTCGGCACCCGCCCGGGGAAAAATCGATGATGGCCCAAAAGCGCCGAACTCACCGGCAATTCGTCGTGCAGTTCTCGTCCGCGGTCGAAGTGCAAGAGATTGTCGTCCGTCCCGTGGATGATCGCGATCCGAGGGATCTCGGTGGCGAGTTTCGCGGCCTGTTCGGGCGTCAAGCTGTGCCGCCTGTGTGTCGGTATCGTCTGTGTCAGTGCGCTGCGCCAGAGGACGAACTTCGAAGTTTGCGAGCCTCGGGCAAGACAAAAAGCGAGGGCAGTAGGCGTGGCGGACTGACATGGCTGCGGCGAGTTGACCGACTCGGCCGGCGAACGATTGCCGCCGACCGATATTGTACCGGCGCAGGAACCCCTGTGAGGCAGAAGCATGCGAAGGCACGTCAGCTCTCTGTCTCTGCGACTGAGCCAGCGGACGAATCCGGAGAGACGACAGCCTCGCGCCTCACCGACTCGACCCTCTCCCTCCGCGTCTTGCCCACCCATTCTTTCTCCTTCTCGCCGACCTCCTCCTCAGTAATGACGCGCTCGAGGTACTCGCGCGGGTAGAGCGTATCGACGACAAGTCGGATCTGTTTCTCCGGGGTCCGGACGGTCCCGCTCGTGAGCCGGACAAACATGTTGAGAGCGCGGTAGGACGGCCAATCGGTTCGGGAACCGGAGCGGGTCGAAGTGAGGAGGAGGGTACGGATCCGGTGGGGGATCAAGAGGGCCTATGGGCACGTTCAGATGGTGTGAGACATCGGCACCGCGGATGAGAGCTGGTTCCATCGATCGATCGGAAAGACCGCCCGAGTTTAGCCCCGTGGCAACGCATCGCGGGAACTCACAGTCATCTGGGCGATCATCCCTCCCATCGAGACTCCGACCAGGTTCAGGCTCCTGTCTTGCGTCCAGCCGAGGTAGTCGAGCAACTCGACGAGGTCCCTGGCCATCTCGTGCGTCGTGTACGACCACCCGGGCGTGTCGCTCCACCCGACTCCGCGGTTATCAAACACGAGGACCGAGTAGCCGGGGAGGCTGCCAAAGTAGTCGACTTGTTCGTGCCAGGCCTGTTGCGCCGCTCGTGAGCGCACCGGGAGAAACAGTCAGGTAGTTCCTTGCGGGCATGTCAGGAGGAACGGTGGGAGCGGGTTGCTCCGGAGCGCACAAAGGACGAGTTGTTGAGGCCCATCGTAAAGACGATGCGTTTGCTAGTCGGGTTGTCTTCCCCATGGAGCTCTGCGGGTCGAATGCGGCGCTCAGCATGAGTAACTCGTCGAAGGAATCGGGATGCGAGACTGGGCGGCTAACCGTAGTATAGTTTGTGCGGTGCAGGTGCCCTCTCCTTGTCGTTTGCGACGGTACACCACCCTCTCTTGACGAGTGAGTCTGAATTGAAGATGGTCTCTGGCAGCGAGTCGGTGCCATCGAGAGGAGCACACTCGTCGCCGGTCAGGGGTGCGGGCGGATCTGCTGGTGTGGCCATTGCACAGCCAAGCTAGCGCAGGCAGGAGGAGCCTGTAGTAAAACAGCGAGTGGAGCCGAGGACGATGGAGCCGGAGCGTCTCGTTCGGACTTGCTTCGCCCTCTCGCCTCTCTCGCCCTCTTCGCTGCTGCACACGCTGCACACGCCATGGGGTTCGACTTGCTCCCCCGTGAGCTCGACAAGCTACAAACGATCTACCTCGCCGGTTCGCTCGCTCAAAAGCGGTTGGCGCGCGGACTCCGCCTCAACACGGCCGAAGCGACCAGTTTGATCGCGCTCGTCTTGCACGAACTGATCCGCGATGGGAACCACTCGGTCGCAGAGTTGATGGCAATCGGTGAGTGCTGTTCCTGCCCTGCCCTCTCCCGCCCTCGGAAGCAGGAGGGGTCGACTCGCTCGACCGACTCAATGTTCAAAGTGGGGGGCCGCTTTCGATCGCTTCGACTGCTCGTGTCAGGGCGTACCGGGCACCGTGGCAGGCATACACCTCCTCGAGACGACTTTACCTATGCCCGCACCCCACTTCCGCGCCTATCGAGGCCGTACCGAGCGCAGGATAAGCCTATCTCGACGGGCAAATCGGGACCGCTTATCCCGCGGATCTCGCTTGGATCCGGTTTCTCAAACTTCACGCAGCCCACACGACCGACCTCGGACTAGGCGGGAAACTGACTCGAAATATCAACCGCAATGTTGGTGACGTGCAGGCAAGAAGATCTTGGGTCGAGTGCACGTACAGCCCGTGAGTCGGTCCTGCGTCTGCTTGCCCGAGAAGGAAGGGGGCGCCTATACAACGGCTGTCCCTTTCCGCGGGGCATGCAAGCGCGCGCCGCGGTGACTGATTCTGCTTGTCCTCTACTTGCAGGCCGTCCCGTACCTCTTGCACGAGATCCAAGTCGAAGGCGCCTTCCCGGACGGCGTCTTCCTCGTCACCGTTCACGACCCCATCTCCTCCCCCAGCGTCAACGACGACCTCTCACTCGCCTTGTACTCGTCCTTCTTGCCCTTGCCGAAGGAGGGAGTGTTCCCCAAGGGGGAAGAGGAACCGCACGGGATCGCCGACGAAGAGATCCCGGGCGCGGTCGTCCTCGCAAAGGGCAACATTCGGATCAATGAAGGGAGGGAGCGGGTCAGGCTCAAAGTCACCAACACGGGTGATAGGCCGATTCAGGTGCGGACGCGCGCGCAAAGCCGCTACTTAGTCTCCTTCGCGTTTCTCGGCAGGGACTGATTTTTCTGGGCGTGCCAGGTTGGCTCGCACTTTCACTTCAGCGAGGCGAACAAGTTCCTCTCGTTCGACCGCGAAAAGGCCTTCTTCAAACGGCTCGACATTGCGGCGGGAACGGCGGTCCGGTTCGAACCGGGCGATTCGAAGACGGTCACGCTCGTCCAGATTGGCGGGAACCAGGTCGTCACTGGTGCGTTGCGAGACTTGCAAGCGCGTGAAGCGTCGAGAGCGACGTCGTAGCCGCTACTCCAGCTGACACGTCGATGTATACGTTCGTTGCGCGCAGGCGGCAACGCCCTCCTCAATTCGTCCCTCGCCGCCCCCCTCGCCGACCCGTCCCTGACCCAAACCGCCCTTTCGAACCTCATCTCTCTCGGCTATCTCCACTCTTCCGACCCGCAAGCGCACGCCACGTCCGACCCGACCGTGATCAAACCGTTCGAGTTGAGCCGCGAGAGTTATTTGAGCATGTACGGTCCGACAAAGGGGGATCGGATCCGGTTGGCGGATACCGAGTTGTGGATCGAGATTGAGGAGGACAAGACGCTCTACGGCGACGAGTGCAAGTTTGGCGGAGGTGAGTGACTTTTGACGCGTTTCTCTCTGAATCCCCGACGGCTTTCTCGCTGCCCACTGCTGGCTGGCGCGGGCGTTGATGTCATATGGTCGCGCTCGAACCTCACAGGCAAAGTCATTCGCGAGGGTATGGGCCAGATGACCAATATGCCGGACGACGAGACGCTCGACTTGATCATCATGAACGCCATCATTGTCGACTGGAGCGGAATCTACAAGGTGCGTCAAACTGGCCGTGACTCTTTTCAGGCGAGGGCTGTGCCTCCGTCCTCGTACTGATTCAGAGCTGCGATCCGCTGCGATGCACAGGCCGATATCGGGATCAAGAACCACAAGATTGTCGGGATTGGGAAAGGCGGCAACCCAGACGTCATGGACGGTATCATGCCCGGGATGGTCGTCGGCGTCAACACTGAAGTCATTGCGGGAGAACATCATATCGTCACGGCTGGAGCGATGGACGCGCATGGTGAGTTCGGGCATGATAGGCGAACGATCGGTTTCCGGCGACGACAAGGTCGACTGACGCTCGCAGCGCTAACTGATCTTGCCCTCTGCCGTCTGCGCTCACAGTACACTACATCTGCCCGCAATTGTGCGAAGAGGCGCTCGCGAGCGGTATCGTGCGTCCCGCTTGCACTTGAAACCAGCGACCTTGACCCCCCGTCGGAGACTGATACCGCGCGACCGGCGCAGACCACCCTGTTCGGAGGCGGCACGGGTCCGACCGCCGGTTCGAGTGCGACGACTTGCACCCCTTCCGGTCACTACATCCACATGATGATGGCGGCGACCGACGGGATCCCGCTCAACTTTGGCTTTACGGGCAAAGGGTGCGATTCGGGCCCGCGAGGGTTGGAGGATCAGATTCGGAACGGCGCGATCGGGCTCAAGGTTCACGAGGTGAGTTGCGGACGGGCTTTCGTCACTGTCAGGGCGAGACTCGCTTCTTTCCAGAGACGATCGAGCTGATTTGATGGAGAGGTCCCCGCTCACAGGACTGGGGTGCGACGCCGGCGGCTCTGGACTCGGCCCTCAAAATCGCAGCCAAGTACGACGTGCAAGTCAATGTTCACACCGACAGTTGTAATGTGCGTCTCGGAACCAAACTCGCTCGCAACCAACGTGTTGACGGTCCTCTACCTCGACCAAAAAATAATCAGGAAGCGGGCTACATGCAAAACACGATGGAGGCGATCAAAGGCCGGACGATCTCGTTCTTCCACGTTGAAGGCGCCGGCGGCGGCCACGCGCCGGACCAGCTTGTGTGCTTGTCGGAACCCAACGTGTTGCCGAGTTCGACGAACCCGACGAGGCCGTACGCGACCAACACGCTCGACGAGCATCTCGATGTACGTCCCGCGGTTCGCTGGATACCTGCAAGGCAACCCTGACGAAGTCTGCTGCGCAGATGCTCATGGTTTGCCACCACCTCAGCCGGAACGTCCGTGAGTCTTCTGCCTGCGTCCAGATGCTACTGCTGCGGTTCGCAAACAGCTGCAGAGGCTTTGTTCGTGTGAGCGAACGCGAAGACTGACTCGTCGGTATGGCCCTGCAGCCGAAGACATCGCGTTCGCCGAGTCGCGCATCCGCGCCGAAACGATCGCGGCCGAGGACATCCTGCAAGACACGGGCGCCATCTCGATCATCTCGTCCGACTCGCAAGCGATGGGTCGCATCGGTGAAGTCGTCAGTCGGACTTGGCGCACGGCGTCAAAGATGAAGGAGGTTCGGGGCAAGTTGCCGGAAGACGAGGGGACGGGAGCGGACAATTACCGTGTCAAGGTAAGAGCGGCGTCGCTTGTCTCGCAGTTTGCGGTTGCGGGAGCTGACGAGCATGAGTGTGCAGCGATACGTTGCGAAGTACACGATCAATCCGGCGATGCTGCACGGTGTCTCGCACGTTGCGGGCGACGTCGCGGTCGGAAAGCTCGCCGATCTCATCCTCTGGTCGCCTGAAAACTTTGGCGTCCGACCAGCAATGGTCTTGAAGGGCGGCATGATCGCATGGGCGAATGTGAGTGGCCTCGTTGTCTTCTTCCACTGCAGTGAGCCTAGCTGATTTCCATCGTTCCGTCCCTCCAGGTCGGCGATGCGAACGCCGTAAGCCCCGCATTGTGATCACGCAACGCGCGGCCCAACTCACGCGCATGCATCTCCTCTGCAGAGTATCCCGACCGTCCAGCCCGTCATCGGCCGACCGATGTGGGCCTCGAAACCCGCCGCCGCCGCGCTCAACAGCATGCTCTTTGTCTCGCAACTGTCGGTCGACGCGGGCACGATCGCGAAGCGCAATATCAAGAAGAATGTCGTCGCTGTCCGAGGGTGCAACACCTTGCAGAAGAAGGACTTCAAGCACAACACGGCGCAGCCCGTCATCTCGGTCGATCCAGAGACGTACGAGGTCAGTCCTGAGTCTGCCGGCATCCGCTTCTGAAGCGTCGTAGCCCAGGGCGACAGCAGAAGATTTTGCTCTCGCTGAAGTTGGACTCACCCGCTACTCCACAACAGGTCCGCGCTGACGGCGAGCACTGCACGGTTCCGCCTGCGACAAAACTCCCGCTCGCGCAAGGTTACATGTTCTTCTGAGGCTGTAAGATATCCAAGTAGCTCCTCTGGAGTCTGTCATATCATAGCAATCCGTCTCTTCGCCAGTCTCGCCGCGCAGATTCAGCAATGTACTCCAACGTGGTCTTCTATTCTACCGTCCTTCGCCTTCACCACCTATCCGGTTCGCCTTGCCGAGATCGGGCAGAACGTGACCAGCCGGAATGCCCTCTTCTGTTCGTCCTTCCGCCTTGAGCTTCGCTTCGAGCTCTTCCGGTGTCAGCCAAACGTCTTGCGACGCCTGGAAGAGCTCGTACAGCTGCCCGATCTGGTCCGCCGAGAGCTGCGATTCGAGCCGAGAGTGAGTGCCTGTGCCAGACGAAGCATCCAACATGCACGCTGGGGCGGAGCGCGCGAGTGTCGGATCCGTAGAGCGAGCGGGCCACTCACCGTCTCAAGAACGCTCGGGTCCATCCTCTGACCGACCGCCTTTCGTTTCCGTTCCATCTCGGCTGTCGCTCCTCCTTCTCCCAATGATGCGGCCGTATCGGCTGCTGCCAAGTCTTCGGCGAGCAAGTTTTCGTGGTGGTCGAGGTATTTCTTCCACTCGCTGAGGAAGCCGACGATGTGGAGCGGGTTGTCGGTCGATCGCGTTCGCCGGAACTCGGCCTGTGCAGCCGAAAGCGCGCATGGAGAGCAACGTATCAGCTCGAGCTTGCTACCGCGCCGCCTCGACTCTGCGGGGAAAGGCGCACCTTTACGTATTCGTCTCCCATCAACCGCATCTCGACGGGCAACACCTTGCGGTGGACCCGCAGCAACCGCCGGTACAGCGGCAGTGGGGGCAGCAGCTCTTTGGCGAGCTCGGAGGTGGCTGCCGGCGACAGGTTCTGCATGTCGGCGGCGAGGCGGCGGAGGGTGGCGCGGAACGCCATGACGACGACGACGTTCTCTTCTAGGAGCGGCAGTCGGAAGCGGCGGGCTGAGAGGCGGTTGACACGTGAGTCCGATGCTCGTAGAACGAAGCACGGTCGCTCTCTGTCAAGACTGCTCCGAGGGGGATGGGGAGTGTCCGAGAGCGATGACCGCGGGCGAAAGGGAGAAACCGGCCGAGCGATCGTCGGAACGTCAACCCGCAAAATCGGATACCTCTACAAGCTTCTTACGCTCACATCTTTGCAGGCCTTCTCGTTCGTGCAGAAAGAGAAAAGGGAAGCCCAGATCGGAGTATGTTGAAAATCCGAGATTCCTACTCGGCTGCCGTGGCCGCCACCGACTCGTCTGCCATCGCGGCTTTGCCGCCCTTGCCTCTTCGCCTCTTGCCTTTCGTATCGTCGGCGGGGATAGCAGCTCCAGGTACGGCCGCTCGAGCCGCCAGAGCTGAAGTCGAGGTGGAGCCGGAGGCACCGCCGCCCGGTCCCGCCCGTATTGACTTGTTGTTCGCCCCGGAACCGACGTTCGTTTGCGCGGTGGGGGTATCTTCGCCATCGTCGTCAAGCCTCGTCGTCGCGTTGTCGACCGCGAGGTAGACGGGCCATTCATCCTCGGGCAAAGTCACGTTGGCGAACGGCCGGCCCGCTGGTGGCTTGCGCTGCGCGATTGCCTCTCCCTCGACGGAGAGCAACGAGGCTTGCCCGCGTATGCCGTCATCGTCCTCGTCGATCCACGGGATCAGACCGTCGTCGTCGTCCGCATCCATGACGGCCGTCGTCTCCTCCGTGACGGACGTTGCCTTCCCCTTGCCTTTCGAGACCGTCGCCGGCTTGGCCACCTTGGTCTGGACTTTGACCTTACCCGTCTTGCCGTCGAGACGAAGCACGCGACCGGCTCGCGACCCTGTCGAGGCGTTCCCGTTGGAGGCGCCACCCTTCGCGGCGGCGAGCTGCGCCGCCCTCGCTTCATACGCGCGCTCGATCCGTTCCGCCATCCCACTTCCACCCCCCGCGTGCCCTGCATAGGTTCTTCCGCCGCCCGGTAAAGGCGCTCGAACGTTCTCAGCTCCGAGGTCGGGGAACCGGATCGCCGCGCGTTCGCGCTCCTCTTGCTCCTTGGCGAGTTGGACGCGCCGCTTCTCCCTTGCGAGGAGCGTCTCGCGCTCAGATTGGAGAGAGGCGATATGAGTGGCGATAGCGGCGGAGGAGAGGAGAGGAGAATGGGAACAGGAAGGGCAAGGAGCAGAGGGAAGGTTGATGGTGCAGAGGACGAGAGAGCAGCGCGGACAGAGCGGCGCGTATGTCGCCAGCGGGTGCTGTCGAGCTGCATGAGAGGGGTGGTCAGTCTTCGTTGACACGGCTCAAACCGACGCCCCTGCCGAAGGAAGGTAGACGCCGGCCAGCTGAGGCGGAGAGGACCGACCTTGGCAGAAGCATGCTCTCCTCTGCTCTTCCCGCCGTGTCTGGAAGCCTCGCAACGCCTTCTCAATCCTCAACAGCTCAATAGCGCCTTCCTCCGAGATCTCGGTCTCGGCTTCCGACAACGGGGCCTGCACGGCTTTCCCCTTGCCCTTGTTCGGCGCGGAGGATGATCGCGACTGGCTGGTAGTTGATGCGGCCGGAGGTCCTGGTTGTGTCGCAGGTACCGGGGGTGGCAACGGAGAATGCCGCTGGGCGCTCGAGGACCTCGAAGTCGACTTGCCCGCCGCCGCCGCTCCACCCCATTGCTGATCGAGTTGGTCTTCGCGTTCCTTGATGTAGACTTTCCCTCCCTTTGGCGCCGTCTTGATCGCCCGATCCAAATCTCTCTCGCGCGTCAAGCGTCCTGACGCAGGTGAAGCCGCACGAGAAGATGGGTGCGACGCGGACGGCGAGGCGTTCCGGTTCGAGGTGGGTGGAGCGGCCCAAGAGGACGATCCGCCGGCTCGCGAGCTCGCTGGGGGCGGGGGAGTGGCAGTTGTCGGGAAGCGGTGGGCCGTGTAGAGTGAGATGAATGTCTGGGCGGCGGGACCCGGCGCGAGGAGCGACTGCATCGACTCGAACCGGTCAGCGTGCAGTCCATCGACCTCAAACCGCAGGGGCATCAGCGCACATTGAGGTAGTTCTTGACTTCTCCGCTCGATTGGATCGAGTCGAGGTGCGGCAACAGCTGTTCCTGCGCCGTTGCGACGTCTGTACGCACTCGCCGACGACGTCAGCGTTGACTCGGCGCGGGTCGAAAGCACCAAGCCTTAGATGAACACGCACCGAGGCCAGTCAGCTGCGCTAGAGAAGCAGCCAATGCCGGTGCAGCCATGTCGGCTAATAGGAAGGCGCTGCAGGATGGCAGCGTAGACAAGGAACACAAGAAGTTCTCCGGAGTCGAGTCCGACGAGAAATATCGACTCGATCCTTTTCGACGTCTTCCACAACTTGCGTTCTGCGGCTTCACATTGTATACGACACACTCACGACAGTAGTAGCCGAGGCGGCGCAAATCCTTATCGAGATTCCAGTCTCGCCAGAACATCGATGTCGAGTCTCGACTGCGGTCGTCGTCGCACCTGAACCAGAGCGCCGGATTCCACGGAGTAGACAATGCAGTAGTAGATATGCAGGCGTTATACAGTGAAGACACATCATTTCACGAAGAGTCTGTGGGGGGGTAAATGCCATCAGAGCAGAGTCAGCCTCACAAGCGCACCGGCCCGTATCTGGTCCGCCCTCCCTGCTCCAGGAGGAAGCCCGAACCCAGATCCGCACAAGCGCCTCAGCGCCCTACTCACAGTCAAAGAACCCCTTCCCGCTCTTGCGCCCCAAGTTGCCTTCCTTGACGAGCTTCTCGAGCGCCGACACCTCCTCGACCTGCTTGGCGTCAATCTCGCCCGTCGAGACGCGCTCTTCGCGCCAGCCACGGGCGATGTGCGACAGGGTGTCGAGACCGACGAACTGTGAGACGCGTTATGTAAGCATGGACCGGACCGGGCGAGGGCCGACGCGGGGGCACGGAGAAGGCGCAACTCACGTCGGCGAGCTCCAAAGGGCCTGTGCGAAGAAGAACACGTACTAGCATCAGTATTCTCGTCATTTCTTGAAAGTTCGCGGAGAGCCCGATGAGAAGAGATCGTCTACGCACCCATCGGAACGCCCGCGCCGAGTTTCATCGCCGCGTCGATATCTTCCGGCGTCGCCTCGCCACGCTCGACCATCCGGACTGCCTCGAGGAGGTACGGCACCAGCAGCCGGTTGACGATAAATCTGCGTGAATGCGGCAAGGGGAACAAGTCAGCGGACGCTTGAGTAGTCAGGATGGGAAGCGGCGCAACGGACCCGGGAGTGTCGCCGCAGCGGACGGGCGTCTTCTTCATCCGCTTGCAGACCTCGACGACGTCCTCGAGCACGCCAGGAGCAGTCTTGTCAGTCGAGATGATCTCGACCTGCGAGAGTTGCGCGTCATGGAGAAGGGAACGGTCAGTCGCTCGGACAGTTTTGCGCCATCCTGTCCCCGAGACTAAGGGATGCGCGCGACTCACGAGGCGCATCTGCGGGACGGGCGAGAAGAAGTGCAAAGCGCAGAACCGCTCCTTCCTCGCGTCCGAGACGGGTTCCGCGATCTTTCGGACGCTCAAACTGCTCGTGTTGCTCGCAAAGATGGTGTCCCGCGGCGCGATCTCGTCCAACCGGCGGAACAAGTCCTGCTTCGTCTTGAGGTTCTCGACGATCGCTTCGATGATCAAGTCGGGAAAAGAGGCGGCTTCTTGAGCCGAGGTCGTCGTCGCAATGTTGGAGAAGACGCGGTCGATGTATTCCTTCTGGGCGGCCGTGTCGTCCGGAGACTTTTTGCGCGCGATCCGGGTCAACGATTTGGTGATGATCGACCGGCTGTCGCGCGCAAGGGGGAGACCCCCGTGCGTCAGTACCTCGGTCCCCCGTTGGCTTCAGTCCGCCCTTGGACAGCTCGGAGAAGCCCTCTTTGACCGGCAACCGGGCCAAGCGAGCTCGTCTCCCCAGCGTGTCTCCCGTCCCGCTTATCGCAGGCCCCGACCCGTACTACCCGCGTCGAAATAAGCCGACTCGACCGAGCGTGAGAACGAGCCCGGACTGACCCATTCTCGAGCGCCTGATCGCTCACATCCGTCATGACCACTTTGACTCCCGCGTCCGCCGCGACCTGCCCCCACCCCGGGTTCGCTCGTGTCAGTGGCAGGTACTTGTCCACGAGGGGCCAGTCGGTGAGCGCACCTGAGCGATTCCGGCTCCCATGAGGCCTGCGCCGACGACGGTCAACCGTTCAATCTGCTTCATGTGGGGGGACGAAGTCGACAGCGAGCGCGCCAGAGAGAGCACGCTCGAGAGGCGGACATGCCCAGTGCGACGAGCCGCTTGACTGAGAGTGGTTGCGAGCATCTCTTGAAAGCGAGAGGGTGAAAGGGGAAGCGAGTCGAGGACAAATGCCCACAACGCCCCGCTACAGAAAGGAATCACTCTCCTTTGCGCAAAGAGGGAACCCCGAACGGCGCGGCAACATACAACATAACTCTATGATATGGCATCCCAAAGTAAGAGAGACGCAGGACAAAAACGGAGAACTCCTGCCGCCGAAGCGGGCAAGGAAAAGAAAAAGGACCGAAAGTCACTCCCTCCCGGCCGCCCGACCTCCATAAGCCCAAGCGCCCAACCCGTACCGGATCCCAAAAGCGACCAAACTCCCCGCCACCTGGACGTACCCCATCCTCCTCGTCAACGCATCCTCTCGGACCGACCCTCCCCACAGCAACAGCAGGTTAAGGATCGTCAAGTTGGTCGTCGCCGAGATCTCGTTCGTCCCGGGGTCGCGCTCGAGTCGGACGAGGCGGAACGTTTCAAAGATCCGGAGGATCAAGACGCCGAGTTTGTGGCGGGCGGTCCGTTGCGACCGAGGGAGGATCGGCGCCCACGAGTTGACCAGGTTGCCCGTCCCGTTCTGCGCGTCCAACCGCGGCAACCGGTGCCGCGGACACGGGACCAACCCAAAGAGTTGCGGGACCGAGTAGAGAAAGTTGAAGATTTGGGGGAGGAAAAAGAGGAGGAGCGTCTTGCTGAAATGGCCGAGGATCCCGACGACCGCGAACGCCATGCCGGAAAAGTAGCAAAACGTGTCGCCGATGAACGCGTTCGCCGGGTACCTGTGCGGCATCCGCGGCAGGTCATCAGCCCACTAATTGATTGGGAAGCCGCGCGAACGAAACACACCAGTTGTGACGGAGCAAGCCGAGGCAGACCCCGACGAGCGGCAGCATAAAGTACAGGCTGAAGAGATGCCGGTCCGCGAGCTCTTGACTGCCGTGCGCGTACCCGAGCGAGTACGTCTTGTCCGCGAGTGCAGCAAGCGTCTCGCGCGAGGGCCGGACGGGTTCGGGCAGGTATGCGAGGAGAGGGAGGAACGGCGTCGGCGAGAAGGTCAGGTAAAGGAGGTCGTTGACGATAATCGACAAGGCGATCAAGAGGCCTTGCGTGACCTGTAAGATGCAGTGTCAGTGAGTACAGTCTGCCCTTGCGGCGAGTACAAGCGAGCTCACCTCGACGCCGTTGACGCCGGCGAGAATGTTGATGCTGTTGGTGCAGAACGTCGACAGCATCGACATGTACACGTAGTACAGCGGGCCTGTGCGATACGACCACAATCTACATGCATCAGTCGGTTGTGCCGCAAGAGACCGATGTCGAGACCACCGGCTCGTAAACGCACCGAGGTGGAAAACGCCATTCGTGTGCACGACCTGGAACAGCTCGCGGATCCGAAAGAGGTTCGGCAGGACAATGTCGGTGACGCCGTGTCCGGCCGCATACGTGACGAGAAGCGGGACCGAGGCGATCACTGTCCGGATTCCCGTCGCGCAGACAGCATCTCGACCGTCAGCCTCTGAAGCAACGTTCGAGAGTTCTCGAAGCGGGCGCAGAGGACGGACCTGGGATCGGCAGCTTGAACCTCCACCGGATGTCAAACACGTCGTCGCAGAAGCCGAGAAACGTCGCGATCAAGAGGGAGAGCAAGCTCGCGAGGTAGGTCGCGAACGAGTGGTGCGGGAACGCGAGCAAGACGCTCGCTGCGCACGGGTCGTCGCTCGCCTGGAAAGCGGACATCGAGGAGATGGTACCGTTCAGAGTGGGAAAAGAAGACAGGGTCGGTGTCAAGAGGGACGCGGGGAGGAGGGACGAGAGGTAAGGGAGCGGAGCAAAGAGGGACAGGAGGAGGATATAGACGGCGGCTCCGATGACGCCGGTCGCTTCCGGTCTAGGTCCGTGTCATGATACGTCAGCTCAGAAGCCGCTTCGTAGCCTGGGAACTTTGGCTCGGGGAGACTGACAGGTGCTTTCTGCCCGGTATAGAGTCGTCTGCAGCAGCAGGACCGTCGTCGTCGTCGTCTCGTTTGAACCCGGGTTTGAGCATGTCCCTGCCTCTGAGTCCCTTTGCGACGAGGTCGTTTGCGAGAGCGGGTACGAGGGAGTAGACTGCCCTGTAGGCAAAGTACGAGATTGCGACCGAGACCAAGACGGTCAACGTCGGTTCGGCACCACCTCGAGCCTGCCCGACGAGAGAGGCAGGCGGGCAGGCAACTGCAGCGCCGGCTGGTGTGGCCATCGATCGCGACGACGCTAGAGACCTGGGTTCAGACAGCGTGCCAAGAAGAGAGAGAGAGCAGCGACGGGACGCCGACTCCTGGAAGGTGACGCTGCGTCGGAGAACTTACCGGCACCGTCTCGGTCGCACCGCTCACTCACGCTAGGCTCCTACTCACGAAGCAGTCAGGCTCGCTGTGTATCGAGTCACTCCGAGTGAATTCCCCGCTACGCCGACTCTCGGGGAATTTGGTTCTCTCGCGACCCCACATCGCCTCGCCGCCTGACCCTCGCGCTCGAACCAAACGCACAACTCGCATCGCTGCCCGCCTCGGCACCGCACAGCAGAGCACTCGCAAAGATGGGAGAAACGGTCCAGGGCAGCTCGAGGCGACTCGTCCTCGCAATCTCGTGCTTTGCCTCGCTCGGCGTCTTCCTCTTTGTACGTCCGCCCACTCACACTCCTCTTCCGAGCGGGACTCGTCGCCGTGGGCTATCGAACTGATTAAACGCTCTTCGCGCGCGCACGTACAGGGCTATGACCAGTGAGTCAGCTCTCGCGACGCACGTGTCTTCCAGCGAGCCTTGCTGCGGACCAACGACGCCGCAAGCAGTGCTGCAGGATAGTGCTGTCTGGTCATGAGGCTGACTCCTCACATCGCACCGTGACAGAGGAGTCATGTCGGGCGTCATCACCGGGCCATACGTGCGTCGCCGTTCACAGCCCTCCGAGGGGCAAACTCGACAGGCTCGAGACCTCGGCTAACCGTTCTTTGACCTCTACTGCTCCTCCTGCCCTGTCACGATGTCGACGCACAGTTCAAAGCCTACTTCCATCAACCTGACCGAGTCGAATTGGCGACAATGTGAGTGAGGAGCAGAGGCAGCAATTGCAATCCTGCAAGGCTCGCTGTGAGATACCGCCGTCTGACGCGCCCTGTCAACACCTCACAGGGTCGCCATCCTCGAGATTGGTGCTTTCAGTGCGTGACGATTGCCCGACAATCTCGCCGGATCGGCCAATCCAGAATCGGAGAGGTTCTGACTGGTCGTTGGGATCAACGTTCACGCACAGTCACCTCGCTCCTCGCCGGCCGCGTCGGCGACATCTTTGGCCGGCGCGCGACCATCTTTGCCGGCGCGTGCATCTTTACCCTCGGCGGCCTCTTTCAGGCGTTCGCGACCGGGTTCCGCATGATGGTGTTTGGCCGGATCATTAGCGGGTTCGGAGTCGGCTTCCTGAGCATGTGTGTCCCCGTGTACCAGAGCGAGATCTCGCCGGCGGAGAACCGGGGCAAGCTGGCTTGTATCGAGTTCACCGTGAGTCCGGACCGGACTTTGCTGAGGCGTTCCCTAGCGACAGTCTCCGGAGCAACCCCGTGGCTGATTTCGCTGCTCCTGGCATTTCGCAGGGCAACGTCTCGGGTTATGCATTCAGCGTCGTGAGCCTTGCTCGAACTGGGTCTTACGTAAGGGCCCACCGCTGATCACAAAAGAGTCGCCCGTCCCCGCGCGCACCGCCACAGTGGCTCGACTATTTCTGCTCGTTCATCACGTCGGACTTTTCGTGGCGCCTCCCGCTCCTGATGCAGTCCGTCATCGGCGCCGTCCTCGCGATCGGAACCTTGTTCTTGCCCGAATCGCCGAGGTGGTTGCTCGATACCGAGCAGGACGAAGAAGGGATGGGCGTGTTGGCCGATTTGCACGGCGATGGAGATCCCGAGGATGAGAGGGTGCGTCTCCGGAGCAACGAGACCTTGCCGGGTCCAGGAGTCTACTGCGCTATCTCGCGGGCTGGTACGCGGTGAAAGGGTCCGTACTCTGACGCGCGCGCCTTTCTATCTCGTGCAGGCGCAAGAAGAGTTCCGCGAGATCAAGGAGGGCGTCATTGCCGAGGTGCGCTCCCTTCTCCCGTTATTTTGATTCGATCTGCGAGCCGAGTGGGCTGATAAGCCACGGCGACCGCCGACACCGGAAACAGCGCGAGTTCGGAGACCGGTCGTACAAGGCCATGTGGCGTCGGTACCGCGGTCGGGTCTTGATCGCCTGCAGTGCTCAGCTGTTTGCCCAATTCGTGAGTTCTGGAGCCGTTACTGACCCAGCGCAAGGGAGGAGTGACTTACTGATCACCGTGGGAATTGTCAAGAACGGAATCAACGTGTGAGACTCGAGAATCAGCATCGGCATTTGTGACAGCTCATTGACGCTCGCCACGTTCGCCTGCCAATCGCCGGCCTCTTGCTCACAGTATCTCGTACTACGCCCCGCTCGTTTTCGAATCGGCAGGCTGGATCGGTCGGGACGCGATCCTGATGACGGGCGTCAACGCGCTCAGTGAGTGCGAAGCGGCGACTGATTTGGGCGTTGGAAGCACGTTCCCGGACACAGCGCTGATTGTTACGAATGTTCGCTCTCACAGTCTATGTCATGAGCACGGTTCCGACTTGGTACCTTGTCGATTCGCTCGGTCGTCGGCCGATCTTGCTCAGCGGAGCCACCGTGAGTCCGCAGTGTACCTCAGCCGCAGTGAAGCGCTCGCGAGATGCGCGCCGCTCCGGTTTCCTCGCAGGCATGAGTCGGACTCACTCGCTGATTCCCTCGTACAGATCATGGCGGTCGCGCTCTCGCTCTGCGGCTTCTTCCTGTGGATGGACAAGGGCTACACTCCCGTCGCCGTCGTATCCTGCGTCATCGTCTACAATGCCGCGTTCGGCTTCTCTTGGGTGCGTCTGTCCCGATCCCATGGTGGCCAGCGAACCGAAAGCTCACATCTCCGCTGTCCTCCGCCGCAGGGCCCGATCCCGTGGCTGTACCCGGCCGAGATCCTCCCGAACGCGTTCCGCGTCAAGGGCGTCTCGCTCTCGACGGCCTCGAACTGGTTCAGCAACTACGTCGTCGGCGAGATGACGCCGATCAACCAGGAGGTCCTCGGGTGGAAGATGTACCCGATGCACGCCGGCTTCTGCGTGCTGAGCTTCTTGCTCGTGTTCTTTACGTATCCCGAGAGTGAGCCCAATGAGATTGTGGGCCGCCTTGGGAGAGCTGTGCTGATTCTGGCTACCCTCTGCAGCCCGAGGCATGCCCCTCGAGGAGATGGGTGAGTCGCCGAAAACTGTTCTGGGAAACATCTGCCGTCCGCGAGGCTGACGTACAGCGCGCGCTGCAGACGAGCTCTTCGGCGACCAACCTTCCGGTCGCGGTCTGTCGGAAGTCGACGCCGAGCACGCGCCGCTCCGCCGTTCGCACTCGCTCCCGTCCTTCCACCGGGGGCTGCCACACTACCACGATGCGACTGTCGAGCCGCCGCGCATCATGCCCGGCTCGCGTCACCACCGTCGTACGCTCTCTGGACACGCGAGCCTTCCCGGCAGCGGGAGCGAAGGCATCGAGGCGATGCAGAAGTGGTGGAAGGCCGGCGGGAAGGCCGGCAGTCGGCCGACGACGCCTGGTCTGAACAGTCCGAGGGACTATCAGGCGGTACAGCAGAGCGACGAGGAGTCGGCGCTCATCACCAGTGAGGACGACGCGGTCCGGCGGCCCTAGGAGCTCGCGGGTCGGGCGCAGGACGACGGCAGAGGCGTGCAGGCTGCGAGAAGGGAGTCGCGGGACGCGGTGTTTGAGCTCGGTGACGAAGATGACGGGAGCGTCATCGAGCTGGTCGACCTGGTGCAGCGTGACGGGTCTCACGCCCGTGCCGCCGCTTAGGCTGATGTGGGTCCTGACGCGCGCCTCGTCACGGCGCACCTCTCCTCTCCTCACCCACAGCCCCGCAAAAAAACCTGTCTATATCTCAAATTCCTCCTGTTGTACTTGCCTCGATCCACACCTTGTAGGGCAGGCCTTCGACCTGGCCCAAAAGAACGAGAATCCGAACATATTTCGCGCGTCGTAGATCCGGGTCTGTAGGTCTCGGCGCTCGGCTCGCTGCGCTCATTGAATCGTCGCTTGGCGGTCCAGCTCCCGAGGATACGAGCACACGAGTGCGGCAAGGACGACGCCGCTTGTTCATCGCACCAATCAGCGAAGTTCTTCCTTCCGTCGGCTCGACCGGCGATGCGGCTCCGCCGGCCTTTTGCTCACAAAGCAGGCGATCGAAGCGAGTTGCGCGGTGGGGAGAACGGCGCTTCTCTCGCTCTCGCTCCTCCATCTCTTTTGCACACTCACTCCTGCGCCGCACGATGTCCACCTTTACGTACTTGATCACCGGAGCCTCCCGGTCGCTCGGCCTTGGCTATGCTCGCCAATTGCTTGAGTCGGGCGAACACGTCCGGGTCGTCGCAGGAGCACGGAACCCCGACTCGGCGGAGGATTTGCGCAAGCTGCAGAAGAAGGTCGGCGAGGACCGCCTGTACATCCTCAAGCTGGACGTGACGGACGCCGCTCAGGTCACCGAATCGGTCAAGGAGCTTGAGAGCAGCGGATTCTTGAGGGATGGTGCTCTCGATTGCCTGATCAACAACGCCGGCGTTGCGCAATCGACGGGCAAACTGCCTTCTGACATGTAGGGAGGGCCCGCCCGCTTCCGGCTTACCTGTTCTCCGACCTGCATCTGACCTCGCCGGCTCGCAGCGTGCCCGATGAGGTTCTCGACCACCTCCAGACGAACCTCTTCGGCGTCATGAACGTCACGTCTTCGTACTTGCCCTTGCTCAAGAAGGGGAAAGGCAAGCAGATCTTTGGCGTTTCGAGCACTTGCGGATCGATCGGCGGACCGTTCGGCGAAAACTCGATGGCGACGGCCTGTAAGTCGTGTGTCTGAGCTCCGTTCGCACTACAGCAACTGGAGCTTCCGCCCTGCGGGATCAACAGACTGTATCTCGAAGGTCGCGCTCAACATGTACTCGCGAAAGCTTTCGCGCGAGCTCGAAAAGGTGAATTGCCAACTGCTCCATCCGCGTTCGCACGCCTGCTCACCGTATCCTGCGCGGTAGGACGGTTTCACCGTGGTTGTCTTCCATCCTGGTTACGTCAAGGTGAGCTCGCGCAAGATAAATGCTCCGAACGTGGCGCAGACTGACCTGGACATCCCGAACAGACTGACATGTACGATATAGCCGGAAAGTCGCCCCTGGCGCGCCCCAGCATGTCACTCACTCCCATTCTTCGCTCGCCAGGAATGATGGAAAGGGCGACCTCACCACGGAGGAAGCCGTCCGCCTCGCGCAAGTTTCTTCTGCTCCCCCGTGCAATGACGGCGGACGCTTACGAACAACAGAACATCTCGCAGCACCGACAACATCTTCCTCAAGCTCGGCAAGGACGAAAACGGCTCGTTCTGGCGCTATGACGGCGAGCGCATGCCGTGGTGAGGCACCTGGAAGCAGAAACGCTCGTAGACCGGCAAGTGCGTGGCAAGCCGACAAACGGCTTCTCGTGGTTCGACTGTAGGCCCAATGTCTCGCGCAACAAAACCTATATGTCCCGATTGTACGGAGCAAAGAGAGCTGTGTCTGCAGTCGTAGCTCTGAGCGCGCTCTGAGGGAAAGATGGTCTCGATGACGTGTTGGCCTTCTCATCGCCGATCGTGCCGACGGCTCCGATCGTCAAAGTGGGGCAGCTCCTTGAGCGCTCTCCTCCTCCGCATTACAGTAGAAAGCTACGCTACAGTTGCGCTCATGTCCGCCTTCACGTACCTGATTACCGGCGCCTCGCGCTCGCTCGGTCTCGGCTACACGCGTCAACTCCTCCAGTCCGGCAAGCACGTCCGCGTTGTCGCCGGCGCTCGCAGCCCCAGCTCTGCCGAAGACCTGCAGAAACTGCGCAAGGAAGTCGGCGAGGACCGCTTGTACATCCTCAAGCTCGATGTCGAAGATAGCGCGCAGGTCGCCAACTCGGTCAAGGAGCTCGAGAGCTCTGGGTTCTTGAAGGACGGTGCTCTCGATTGCTTGATCAACAACGCCGGCGTGGCTCGCGCGCACTCCAAGAACCCTTCTCAGGTGTAAGTCCACGTTCGACATCAGTCTGGCTGCCAGGCTTCAAAGTGACAGGTCGGTTCCCTGGCGCAGGACCCCCGAGGACGTCATGGACAACCTGCAGACAAACCTGTTCGGCGTGATCCACGTCACGTCGTCATTCCTCCCGTTGCTCAAGAAGGGCAAGGGGAAGCAGATCTTTGGTGTCTCCAGCACCTGCGGATCGATCGGAGGACCGTTCGGCGAGAACCAGTCGGCAACGGCCTGTGCGTGGTCTTCCTTTCCCCGCCTCATCGTGTGCGTTGGCTCACTACGCTTCGGCGCTTGTTAGACTGCATTTCGAAGGCGGCGCTCAACATGTACTCGCGAAAGCTCTCGCGCGAGCTCGAAAAGGTGCGCTGCGGCAGTTCTCGCTCAGGTCGGTTTTCTTGCGGACACCGACCGCCCCTTTCTCACGTCGCAGGACGGCTTCACGGTGGTTGTCTTCCATCCCGGCTACGTCAAGGTGAGTAATTCATCCCTAATCCGCAAGAAGCGAAGAAGCTGACTTTGTCCCGTTGCAGACGGACATGTAAGCCTCGGATCGTACTGTTTTGGGAGTCAGTAGCTGCGCTGACATCTCTCGCCGCTACCAGGAACAGCGGACAGGGAGACCTGACGACGGAGGAAGCGGTCCGCCTCGCGTAAGCTGCTGCTCAACCCGGATTGCGAGCAAGCAAGCTGAATCCCTGCTGGCCTCGCAGGACGGAGAACATTTTCCTCAAACTCGGCCAGGAGGAGAACGGTTCATTCTGGCGGTATGACGGTGAGCGGATGCCGTGGTGAAGCTGGAGAGTAGGGAACGGAATACAAAAGAGACCCTACATTGTCGTGCAAGCGTTACAACGTTCGAGATAAGCGTGTGGGAGCGTTGGCTAGTTCATCTCCATGCCGGCAAACCACTGACGAAGCCAGCGCAGCCGATCGACGTCCCAGTAGCCGACCGCTTGTGCGAGCGGGGCTTTCGATTCGGCCTTGGCGTTCGCCTCGATCTGGTCGAGCTGCTTGTCGAGACGCTTGTAGACCTCTTCGGAGCTCAGTTGTTCGATCCAGGCGATGATCTCGTTCCGGTCGCTCTTTGCCAAGCCGCGAACATCGTCCAGGAGGGACGCATTCCCGAGCGTCAGCTCACTGCGGACTTGCGCGAGCGACATTTCGTCCGGGCTAGGCTCGAGCCACCACGGGCACTTTGCGAGGCCGTTGTAGTCAGGGTGGTGGGGCAAGGTCATCGCGGCGGGCACGGTCGCTGTCCAAGCTGCAGCAGCTTGATCAGCACTGTTCCAGAAAAGTACGGCACGGTCCGGCGCAGCTTGCCAGATAATATCGAGCGCGGAGTCAATGTCGGGGTGGAGTCCCTTGAACTGCCAAAGCCCCGCTAGATTGGCAACGCGGTAGACGTAAGGGCTGTTCGCAGGTTGGATCTCCCGACCGTCGGCCGCTGAGAGCGGCGTCAGGAACAGCGCAGGACCCGGGTCGGCCGGAGCCGGCCTTCCAAAGCCGAGCCAGGCGCCCGTTGGTGGCGTTTTGCGGCGAGATCCGGGGAAGGAGACGCTCGCGAGCTGCGTAGGCTGCGTCGCCCTCAGCGAATCCGCGTAAAGCTGCTCCATGCTGTCGTGCACAGCTTGCGGAATCTTGATTCACTCCTCGCCGGACATTCCACCCAGGGTGTCGGAGCTCGAGAGGATCGCCTCGGAGATCAAGGCGCTCATCGTCTCGCTTCCTTTGTCCAGAACGGGCAAAAGCGACTTCGGCAGTCTTTCCGCGCGGCCGTAAGCTCAGCGCCTCCAACTTCCGCTTTTTCTGGTCTTGACTGACTTGATGATGTACTGCAAGTTGCGGATCTAGGAGCCAATGGCGTCAGGGGAGGTGATTAGAGATGGTGTGGAAGAGCCACGGACGAACCTGTGTCCATTCTTGCGCATAAGGGTCGGCCGGGTCGGCCTTGAACCCAAGGACGAAGTCGCGGTCGAAGGAGGCCACGTACGGTACCACGTAGTCGGCGTATGGCCTGTCGCGGCCGAGCGGACACTGCAGGCCCTTGTGTCTCTTGGTCGGCGCCCCCGGGATGTCTGTGACAACGAGCTTACGAATGAGAGGCAATCCACTGAACTCATACGCAAGGTAGTATGCGGCGGAGTAGCACAACTCACATTCTGCGTGTTCGGCCACCGCCTTGTCGACCGTGAGGAGCGAGTTCTCGATCGAGACGGCTACGTCCTTCGCTGCGTAGTTGTAGAACTCGCGAAGAATCTGGCCGTTCGCCTTCGCTTGCAAGTCCGCCTGCGAAACGACCTTGATCCAGGACGCTGTGCGATAGCCGTAATCAAGAGTGATGTCGTCGCTGTGAGGTGGGGGATTGCGTTCGTCTCGGCGGCGCTGAATTGCCTCACGACGAAGCAGGCCGGGCAAACCAGCGAGATCCTCGGTGCGGAGGCGCGTCACGTCGGGTTCGCGGCGCGTTTGCTGCTGAGCACGCTCGTCGGTGCGGAGACGTTTGACGGTCTCGACGTACTTGAGACCGAAGCCGTCAAGAGCTCCCTTGGCAGGGCCGGGCAGAACAAACGCGAAGCCACGCTGGGCATACTTGAGGGCGCGTCCGCTCGCGACAGCCGCACTTGGATCCTGTCAGGAAGGGTCACAGTCAGTCTACATGCTTGCTCTCGTCCCGTGTCAGAATCGGACTCACGCCTTTGCGACTCAGCTTGGGGTCGAAGAAGTTGATTCCGCCCGTCCAGGCACCGAGGGAGAGCGCTCGGACCGCCCGCGGAAGCGCGATCACGGCGTCTCCGGTGTATCCGACGGTGCAGCAATCGAGTCATACCAAGCGAGGGCGTCGTACACGGTCGGGGCCGAGTTGAGGACGATCTGGATCGGGCGGCGCGGCTCGAATCCGAGCGGCGGGACGAGCGTGATCGCGTTGAAGCCTGCCGGTCGCTTGCCGTCAGTACAAAGAGTGCCGTATGCAGGAGAGGGGAAGACTCACCCTTCAGGATAAGAAGACGGTCTGGAAACTGGTCCGCCCAGGCGCTCTGGCGCACATTTGGCTCGCGACGCGAGAGCTCAGCGTATTCCGCCTGCAGGGCGGTGGGCGAGAAGTCCGCCGATGGCATCCCTTTGCCGAGTACCGAGGCCAGAGCGACCTGTATCTGCTGAATCATCGAGCGGACTTTTGGCAACAACTGCATGACCGTCGGATGTCCTTTGAGTCTCGCGGCGCCGCAGGAACGCTCAGAACCTTCGCCCTCGTCGACTCACCTCATCCTTCTGTAAGCCAACCAGAAAAAGATCGATGTCCGAGGCGGAATACGTCGAAAAGCGAACCTGTCCCGTCAGGATGCCCAAAACGGCACCGCCGGCGAGAACGACGTTGGTCCAGTCGACTGTAGCACCGGTCAAGCTATGTCAATACACTTCAGGAGGCCGCCTGGCGGTGGGAAGCGCTTCGACACCACTCACGCTTGTCGAGGAGGCCGCCGGAGGCTTGCTGCAGCGCTTGGCGAAAGCTGGCGAGGTCTTTGCACGACTGAAGTGCATTCTGCCTGTACGGGGACCGGTGATCGAGTATCATTCCCGCTCGGACGTCGGCCTGACGCGCGCCGGCGATCTCGGTCATGCCCGGCTTGACGAGACCGTCCCAAGTTTCGTCGAACACCCGTACGAGGTACGAGTCGCGCCGGTCGATCGGGCAGTCGGCGCTGACGACCCAGTCCCTCTGAGCGTCAACAACATTGTAGAGCTTGTCGGTGATGACTTGTCCGAGGCTCGGGCGGTCCTTCCGAAGCAGGAGCAGCGTTGGGAGCGTCAGGTACGGGAGCAAGCTTTCGATGATCTTGTTCGCCTCCTCGTCGCCGGCTAGCGCGAGCGTCTTGATGATCTCGCTCCGCGTCTCGCTAGCTTCGAGCAGCGTCACACTGTCGCCGCAAGGCGGAGGAAGCGAGCGGTGGCGAGTCAGTGTATGCAGTCTTGAGAGCGCTACAGGTCGGAGTCGCGTGAGCACTCACAGCTTGTAGATGTCAGGTGGCTTCATGTCGCTGTATGCCCTCGGCTTAAAGCCTGCACAGCGAAGGAAGGGGATGAAGCGAGAAGGAGGAGAAAATCAGTGAAGGGGGAGAGAGCCTCGCGTGTCCACTACGCCGCGCTAGAGTCTGGATGTCTCCTTTCGCGAGGGCCCCCTTCTGTACATTGGAGACTATTTTGACCTTCTACTTGTGCCACTGATGCCCCCGACCTTGAAAGGCTCACGACCGTCCGCCAGCAGCACGCACGGGAGCACGCGGCCTCTTGGACGCGCTACCCCCGTACCACACGACACATGCCGCCGCACGGGCATAGTCATGAAAGGTCACTGGAGACCGGCTTGGACCAGTTCCAAGACCCGCGCTGAGTGGTTGACGGGCAGGCGGACGAGGGCGGGTGAGCCTCGTCCGGACCTATACCGATGCAAATTGCGAGATAAGCGTCTCGATATCGATGCCGTAATAGAGTGTGGGCAGCTCACCATCACCTATAGGCAAGCACACACCTTCCGAGGGGTTGCTCAGGCGCGAACGACATGCAAGGCTTCGATTTCCGCTCCGCTCACAGGCGGAGGTTGCGGGAGTCTTTCCGCGAGCCTCCGCCACCCGTCTTCGGAGTGGTCTCAGAGCGAACGGTCCAAATACAGCGTCGAAGCAGATTGCAGTCACTCGTGAGAGCGAGACACCGTTCCGTAAAGTGAGCCGCGGCTTCTTTGCGAGTACCGCGGCGGAGCTCCGATCAAAGGCCGCGCGCTCCATGCACAGCTCTTGATGAATCGAGATTCCAGGCGAATATGGTTCGCCCGATAGCCTTTGAGCGAGCGATGCGAGCAGCGGGCGAGCCGCAAAGAGCGGGTGTGCTCGACATTCCCGCGCTTCAGCTGCGGGTGAAAGCGTCAGGGAGATCCACTTCCGAACGGATCGAGAAGCGAGCACCGAGAGCCGGCAGTACTGCTGCGTTTAAGCTGTAGCGAGTCCGTGTAAGAGAGCGCCAAGGTGATGAAGAAAAAAGTTTTTCCCGCTCGACTTTTGGCGTTGAACGGGTCGCCCGTTTCCCGACGAAGCGACAAGGCGGTTTCTGGCTCTCTACTCCGTCCAGAGGGGCGATTCAGCGACCATGTCGTCTCACAACAACCTCAAGATCTTCTCGGGTCCGTCGCTGACTGCCCTCGGTGGCTGCGCGAGGTAGATGCAGGCTGACTTTTCCCATCTCGGGTCCGCCAGGCACTTCGCACCCGCAACTCGGTCAACTGATCGCACGCAGGCTCGGATTGCCCCTGGGAAGCTCGAGCATCGTCACACTCCCCAGCGGAGAGCTCTCGTACGTGTCGGATCCGCTCCCGGTCGACCTCGGACCCCGACCCGAGAGCACGATCACGCGTTACCGACGCACCTTGGCATGCGGCGCTCCTCGCTGCATTTGCTACTTCTACTTTACTGCTGCTTACACTGTGCGCGACCCCGCTCGCAGCGTCGCTTTCCATGAGTCGGTCCGAGAAGCCGACGTCTACATTGTCGCGACTGCGAGTTCGCCCGACACGGCTACCAATGGCGCTCTCATGGAGTGAGTCGGAGCAGGCTGCCGCGTCTCCAAGTGTGCAACTCGCTCGCGGTGATATTCATGAGCTGCCTTCACGACGCACACAGGCTCTGCATCATGGCGCACACCCTCCGGATAGCGTCGGCTCGCCGGATCACGGCTGTCGTGTACGTCTCGCTCGCATGTCGACGATTGCTCTGCCTGCACGCGACAACCCGCGCGGGCGCGAGCTGACTAGGCCTTCTTCGTGTCGCGATGTACAGCCCCCACTTCCCGTACGCTCGGCAAGACAAGAAGGACAAGTCGCGCGCTCCGATCACCGCCAAACTCGTCGCGAACATGCTTGTCCAGGGTGCCGGTATCGACCACGTCATCGTACGTCCTGCAAGGTCGCACGTCTGCCGAAACCGCTGCCCCGCCCCGAATTGACGCCGTCCCGTTTGCTTCCTGCGCAGACGATGGACCTGCACGCGAGTCAGATCCAAGGCTTCTTTGACATCCCCGTGGACAAGTACGCGTTCCTGTACAGCGTATCAGGAGGTTGCCTGTGCTGACTTCTCCGTGGCTGCGCTCGCTCGCCTCTCCTCCGAAAGCGTGAGTGCTTTCCTGGATCCGCAGCATGCGCCGTGTGCAGAACCCGCGTTCGCCTCGACTGACTCTGCAACCTGACGACTGCAGCTCTACGCTGAGCCGACAATGCTCCAGTACCTCCGCGAGACGATGGGCAAGGAGATCCAGAACGCCGTTATCGTCTCCCCCGATGCCGGCGGCGCAAAACGGTCAGTCGCCCCCGACCTGCTCATGCGCGGTGTCAACCGGCCTGTGAATGCGCTAGTTGCGCTCAATGAGGCAGTCGTGGATGACTGACTTGCAAAGTTCTTCCACAGTGCTTCTTCCATGGCGGCGAACCTGGACCTCGACTTTGCTCTGTTCCACAAGGAGCGCAAGAAGGCGAACGAGATTGCCCGCATGGTCCTCGTCGGTAATGTCGAAGGCAAGACGGCGATCTTGATCGACGACATGGCCGACACGTGCGGCACTTTGGCCCTCGCCGCGAAGCACTTGCTCGCGAACGGAGCCAAGGAGGTGTTGGCGCTCGTGACGCACGGGATCTTGAGTGGCAAGGCGATGAAGGTGTTGAACGAGAGCGAAATCTCAAAGCTGATCGTGACCAACTCGATCCCGCAATTGGTGAGTCTGCCGGCTCGACGACTTCTCTCTGTTGAGAACTGCGCCGCGCGCATGCTGTCAGGTACTGATGAATTGTGGTCACCCCAACACACTCACAGGAACACAAGAAGGGCTGCAAGAAGGTTCGCGAGATCGACATCTCGCACGTCCTGGCAGAGGCCGTCCGGTAGGCTGAAATTCCCTCGCGCTTGGGCCTGCCTGGCAGCGCTATTTGGACTGCGGGAGGTACTTATGTCACATTCTGTTCCACAGCCGGAGTCACTACGGCGAGTCGGTCTCGCAGCTGTTCGTGTCGGTGCCGTGGACCGAAGCGATCGCCGCCGAGGAAGAACCGCTGTCGCCGAAACCGCAGAAAGCCGTCGCACCGAATGCCGCCACGGCACTGCAGCAAAAGACGCTCTCGGCATAGGGTCGTGGGCGCATGGTTTGCGCCAGTGCGCGCAGATCCCCGCTTCGATTCCGTCGCCTCTTGCAGACTGTCCTCTTCCGAATGACCCCTGCTCATCCCTTGACCGCTCTCCTCGGTAGCAAGTGCTTCCATCTGCGCTCTGGCTATATAGCCGAGCTCTCTGTCCCCTTCTTTCTTCGACCTCTCTCCCTCTAAGCCGTACTCGCATGAACGAGTTTGTATCCAGTTTTCGCACCTTGTCTGCGGCTTGTGACTGTTAGCGCGACGGGTTCGAGCTATGTACGGCTCTCATTCGTCAGGAGAAGATAGTATGCAAGTCGCAGCGGGAACCTTGACTTGGACGTCGACCTGCGGCAATCACGGGCATCTGTTTCCCCTGCTCTCCCTCTAGCTGCACGCGAAGAACTCGCTCACGATGGGGCGGGCTATGCGGCACTTTGCCATCACCAACTCTCCAGTTGTGCGCTCGTTCATCAAGCCGGTCCAGGCCATCGTGCCCGGCACGACGACGAGCAGTCAAGACAAGACCTCAAAGTCGAAGAACCCTTACATCGCCGACGAGGAAGACGACGCGACCGGCTACGAGGAGCCAGAGGAGGTTCTCAGAGAGCCGCAGCAGCCCGAAGGCGCCTTCCTGATTCCGACTCAGCCGGTTGTGGACGTGCTGGCAGCGCAAGTCGCTCCGACTGCCGGGACGAGCGACGTCAAGGGCAAGAAGCGCGCGAGGGACGACGGCTGCGATACCGCGGACGGTGATTCGGTGCCGTACGACGCCGAGAAAGGGACGCGCTATGGTGTCCAGGTTCGCTATACCGAGGACAACCTCCCGGCGAAACTCGAGAAATGTTCGTCCACTCTCCGGTCTCCCAAGTCGTCGTACTGACTCGAAGCCCGTGCTGCAGACTGGGCGCAACGATACCGACTGTTCTCGCTCTTTGACGAAGGGTGCCAGATGGACCGGGAAGGGTGGTACTCGGTCACGCCAGAAAATATCGCTGCACAGATCGCGGAGAGGTGTACGTACCGTTTGCACTGGTCACGCCACGAGAGCGATCCATCCCTGACGGACTACGGGTTCACAGGTCGGAGCGGTGTCATCCTCGATGCCTTCTGTGGAGTCGGCGGGAATGCGATCCAGTTCGCTTTCACGTGCGAGCGAGGTGCGTCGGCAACTTGCTCGCGCGTACCGAAACCCCCTCTAACTGATCCGTTACCGGTTCACAGTGATCGCGCTCGACACTTCTCCCGTCCGGCTCGCCTGCGCCGCTCACAACGCCGCCCTGTACGGCGTCGCCGACCGGATCACTTTTCTCCTCGCGGACTGGGTCACCTGGACCGAATCTTACCTCGCGCGACTCGAACTGGGCCAGGTGCCCGCAGAGGAGAAGGTCGAAGTGGTGTTCCTCAGTCCACCGTGGGGCGGGATCGAGTATCAGACGCTCGGCGAGAAGAAGGATGATTCGAACGGGGCTCTGGCGGCGGCGACGGCGGCGGGGGGAGAACAGCCTCCGTCGAGGAAGCGCGCGCGCCTATCGGGCGCGACTGCCCTTACCGCAGTTGCAGCAGCAGCAGCGATCGAAACGCCGACAGAGGAAACGCCTCCGAGCCTCCTCGCATCCAACCAACCAATCTCGTCGTATCCGCTCGCCGCCCTCGCCCCCTTGCACGGCGCCGACCTGTTCCGCCTCGCACAACGCATCACTCCCAACGTCGCCTACTACCTCCCTCGAAACTCGGACTTGCTCGAGATTGCCGCGTTGGCCGATCCAGTCAAGGGAGAACGGGTCGAGGTGGAGGAAGAGTGGATGAGCGGGAAACTCAAGGCCATCACGGCGTACTTTGGCGAGCTCGTAGCGCCCGTCGACGACTGAACGGAGTGGCGCTCAATCCACATTTCCCGCCACGGCCCAGCGCAATTTGTGTGCGAGAGAAGAAAAGTAGCTCGTTTTCGCAACACCAAATGACAACCGACCCTACACAGGCAGAGATTGCGCTTAGTGAGCGGCACGGGCAGCACTGCGAGGAAACGAGACAGCAGAAGAAGGGTCAGCTCGAGCGGTGCGACCGCACGCGAACAAAGGGCGGACACGGCTGAAAACGTACGCCTTCTTGGCCTTGACGGCCGAAGCAGCCTGCTTGCGCTCGGCGAGACGCTTGGCGACGATCTGCTCGTATTCGGCCTTCTGGGCCTTCTGGGCCTCGGTCTTGCGACGGGCGAGCGAGCGGAGGTGGCGGCGGCGCTGGAGACGCTCCGGGGTGACGAGGCGCTGGATCTTGGGAGCCTTGGTGTACGGCTTGGCGCCCTCCTTCTTCGGGACGACCTCGCGGCGGATGACAAACTTGCGGACGTCGTCCGACTTGTCCAAGTTGAAGAACCGGCGGATCTTGGTCGCGCGCTTGGGTCCGAGCCGCTTGGGCAGGACCTCGTCGGTCAGGCCGGGGATGTCCTGCTCGCCCTGCTTGACGACGACGAGGTGGAGGGCGCGGACGTCCGGGCCGACGATGCAACCGCGGACCGACTTGCGCTTGCGCTCACCGTCGCGACGGGGGCGGTAGCACGAGTGACCCTTGGCGAGGAGGAGGCGGACACGGTGCGGGACGAGGACACCCTGCTTCAGCGGGAAACCCTGCTTCTAAACTCGCCGAAGAGATATCCCCCCATATCCATTCCACAGCAGCGTGTGCGTCATTGCGAGTGGCGTACCGATGCGAGTCGTGTGCGAGTGCGGGGCAAGAGAGGAGCGGGAAGGGGCGGTGCGAGGAGGAGAAGATGCCGTCAGCGCTGCTCGCGTTCCCGTCGGCAGGCGAGACCAGATAGCTCGAGCGGGAGAATACACGCACGTCGTTACCGCCCGTGATCCTGACGACGTAGCCCTTGAACTCGTCGCCGAGCTGGTCGGCGGCGACCTCCTGAGCCATGCGCTTCTCGTAAAAGATGCGGCTGTTGCCAGACGCGCCTCGAGTCAGCACGCACGCCTCAAAGGTGGCCCATACGGAGGCGAGCAGGTTTGGGCGGGGAGCGAGGACAGGGCGAGAGCTTAGCTCACGTCTTGCGCTCATCGTCGATCTCGATAGTCTTCTGCTGCCCGGTGGCCGGGTTGGCGAGAACCAACTTCATGCTGTTTCGCGTTTGATGGAACGGCGAGAAGGGCAGCGAGGAGCAGGAGGACGGCGAGGCGAGCAGGCAAAGGGTGGGAAAAAAGGTCAGCTCGGCAGGCACGGGAGCGAAACTTTGACCCGAGTGGTTGCTCGTCCGACAGCCGCCCTAGAGGTTCGGTAACCGCGCCAGTAGGCTCCTAGTCTCTCTCATCGCCCCCTTAGACCCTCATAGTCCACCCTGTGGCCTTGCCGGAGCCGCGTTGGGAGAGTGCGGCGGTTCCTCGCTCGTCGCGATGTCCGACCTGGTCCCTTCCGAAGTCGAAGCCGGGGGAGCCTTGGCGTAGGCAGACGGGTTCGTAGCGAGTGTCGGGGGTGTAGAGACTGCTTGTACTAGCCTTCGTGAGCTTACGTGGAAGACTACGGACGAGTAAAAAGAGGAGGCGAGGCGGCGGCGAGGCGGAGGCGCGGGAGCGCGGCGGGCGGGCGGTCGAGGCTCAGCTCGCGCGCGCGCGACACTCGACTTGGCCTCGACTTTACGCTCGCCTCGCCCTGTCAACTGGGTTTTCTCTCCTTGAAGCACACTTCCCGGACTAGTCAGTCACTCGATCGCCTCCTAGCTCACCTGCGAGTCCAGAGGACTGACCCCCTCGACTCCACCAGACTCGTTCGCCGTAAGTCTCGACAGATGCGTCCAGCTTGATTTTCCGCCGCCTCCCGACTTTCGCACCTCGACTCGATCTCACTCCTCGGCACGGCACATCGCCTCGCCTCGAGATGCTACCGACCGATTAAACGCAGCTCGATCCCGCCTTGACGGTGTCGCTGTCCAACCGGGAATGATGGGGATCGAGAGGCGAGCTTGGGCTGGTTGGACGGGAGAAAAGTGACCGACAGTTCACTTAGCGGAGGGAAGGGGGCTATAAGCTCGTAGGAGGAGAACCCGATGGCCCTGCGTGGCATCGCATCACGGAAACAAGAGAGCCGGATCTAGGTCCTTGTGCTGACGGCTGCTCTTGCGCGCCGCTCTTGCCCTTTTTACAGACCCGTAAGTTCCATCGATTCGCGTGTGTCTGTCACCTACATCGTACTGACGATCCGCTCTGTCATGTGCCGCCGTATTCCACCCTACGATCCAATTCGAATCGCCGCCCTCGCCGTTCAATTGTGTTTCGAAACTCTCGGCATTCGCGGCAACAGCCCCCGACACTCCTAGCCAACCATGGGTCGCATGCACAACCCCCACAAGGGAATTGCCTCGTCGGCGCTCCCGTACAAGCGCTCGGCCCCGCGCTGGCTCAAGACCTCGCCCGAAGAGGTCAAGGAGCACATCTTCAAGGCAAGCCTGTCCACTCGGAAAGGCTTCTCGTCGAACAGGGGGGATTGACCGAGATTGTTTGCACACGCGTCTAGCTCGCCCGCAAGGGTCTTACCCCGTCGCAGATCGGTGTTGTCCTCCGTGACTCGCACGGTGTCGCCCAGGTCAAGTCGGTTACCGGTAACAAGTACGTGCACTCTGCTCTGCGCTCCCTCCCCCCTTGGCTCAAACACCTGCTCACCTACTTTCTTCAACAAAACAGGATCCTCCGTATCCGTAAGTAAACGCGCCGCCTGCCCAGGAGGGTATGACTTCCCGCGCCGGTGATTCCGCGTTCTGACCTGTTACGCGACTTTGGGGGAACGCTCTCTACAGTCAAGACCGCCGGCCTCGCCCCGCAAATCCCGGAGGACCTCTACCACGCAAGTCAAACACTTACCGAGCGAAAGAAGAGGGCAGAAGGACTTACCCTCGTCCCTTCCGCAGCTCATCAAGAAGGCCGTCCAGGTTCGCAAGCACCTGGAGCGCAACCGCCACGACAAGGACTCGAAGTTCCGCCTGATTCTCATCGAGTCGCGTATTCACCGCCTTGCCCGGTACGCCCTCCGGATACACGACTTGACAGAAACCCGAAGGAGAGCCAGAGCTAAACTCACCTCTTGTCTCGCTTCCACAGCTACTACCGCACTAAGGGCCAGCTCCCGCCCACGTTCAAGGTTCGTCTCCTGTTTCAATTGCCTCTTGAGCCACGGGCCCTGCGCTGACTTGTATTGTGGTTGCTTTTAGTACGAGTCGGCCACCGCCTCGACCATGATCGCGTAAGCGCGTCGTTGCTTGGGTCTTCCTCGCTCCTTGTTTCGTGTCGGGACAAGGGGGTAAAAGGAGATTGGGGTGCTATGAGCTCGGAGGGGGTCCTGCGTATCCGTTTTGTCGTTTTTTCGTGCAAAAAGGACGCGCAGTCTTTCTCGTCTTTGGGTCTCTTGTCGTGAAGAGTAGACGAGAGGGTGATCTTTCGGTGCGCGCATACCGCCGCGGCGCTATGTGCGGGCAAATGCGTGGTCTACAGCCCCGATCCTGAGAGAGCCGCCGTGCGAATCCTCTCACCAGCAATTTCGCCTCCGTCCGACAGCCGGATGGAACCGCGGTTTCTCAGCAGCAGCAACGTTCCCGCCAGAGCTCGCTGAAAGTCGCCCGAAGAGTCAATCGAGCTGCGGTACGTAGAAGAAGAGCGAGCGTGGTTGAATTGCGTTTGCGCGTTCGGCTTTGCTCGCTTGCCGACTTCACTTCTTCCCAACAGGTTTTTCGCTCGCACAACCGAGCGCTCCTTCCGTCTGGGTTCGTACTACCGCAATGCGACCGTGTGCTGACGAGCTCTCTGCCCGAGCGCCCGTGACTCGGGGGTCCAAAGAGCCGGTACTTTCAGTTTCCGAGATCACGCTGTTTTCATCTTGGGGCTGGCTTGACGCCTTCGAACTGGTCCTGCGTATTCTCTGTGTGTAGAGCGCTCTCTCCTTGATATATTGCAGGTGAAATCGCAACAGGTCCGGGTGAGAGAGAAGATGACGAGTCGGTCTAAGTGGACCGATCGTCTTCCTGGGGTAGCTGTTCTCTCCGCTTGCTGTTTCTCTCCACCGCGCTAGATATAACCGATGTCTTCATGAAGGCGCGCGCGGACCAGCGAGCGGACCGGCATCGTCCGAGCTCACTGAAGAAAGCATCGAACGCACGAGAACTCGGAAACATGATCGAGTTGGCTTTGGTGGCGGTCTGCGCACTCTACTCCGCAACTGGGCCTGATCCTACGCTTTGTAGGCGCTGGTGTCTGAGGTGGTGTAGCTTGCCGAATGAGCGATTCCGGCGATTGGCATTGAGAGAGGGATATTTCCGGCTTCGTTTCTCAGCGGGTAGTTCGCTTCCATTCTTTTGTCCAGGAAGTCGCTATACATTCGTAACGCACCGTACAGTACAAAGTTCATTCAGAGTGTGAATAATGGAGTGTCCCTGCGCAACAATGAGCATAGAAAGATGTCGCGCTTGGGCGTGCAGCTCCCATCGAGCGGTAGCCGACTCGTACTACAAGCAAACCAAAACACAAGTCAGCGCACGGCCCGAGACTCAAGAGGCAAAGGAGACGGGAGACGAACCTTGAACGTGGGCCGGAGCTGGCCCTTGGTGCGGTAGTAGCTGTGCAAGCGTGACACGAGTTGGGTTTAGCTCTGGCTCTCCTCCGAGGTTCTAGTGAAGTCGCAAAATTTCCAAGGGCGAACCGGGCAAGGCGATGGATACGCGACTCGATGAGAATCAGGCGGAACTTCGAGTCCTTGTCGTGGCGGTTGCGCTCGAGGTGCTTGCGCACCTGGACGGCCTTCTTGATGAGCTGCGGAACGGACGAGGGGTGTCCTTTTGCCCCTTTCTTTCGCTCGATGAATAGCTTGCGTGCGTGATAGAGGTCCTCCGGATCTGCGGAGCGTGGCCGGCGGTCTTGACTATAGAGAGCGTTCCCCCCGAAGTGGCGAAGCGGGTCAGAACGCGGATTCACCGGCGCGGAGAGTCATGCCCTCGTGGGCAGGTGCTGGTCCGGCATAGATCCGGGCTAGAAGCCCTCCCGCCACAGGACTCTCGAGTCCTTGAAGAAGGTAAGGTAGCTCGCAACCCTTTTCCTGCTTCCGGACACGATCGGTTTCCGCGCAGATTCAACGTCTGGCATGAAGACACACAAGTACAAGGCCGTGGCCCGGCACGGACCCTCTAGTTTCCTACACCGTCAATCGCGCCCGCGCCCTGACCGCCCTTGACGACCTTGCCCAACCCTTGACTGCCCATGACCCAATCCTCGACGACCTGAACCGCGATCGTCCCGTTCTCGTCAAACATCTCGCCAAACGGTTTCTCGAGGACCACGGTACTCGAAGCGAGGAGCGACTTGTTGGCGTTGGCCGAGTGAGAGTACGAGAGGGTGAGGCGGTACAAGGGGTAATGGGAAGGGTCGGTGTTGAGAGGAGCGGAGGGAGAAGAGGCTGTGGAGGTCGAGCCGGTCGCGGGAGGAGGCGGAGGCGCGCGCAGAAGGAGGGAGAGAGGAAAGGGGACCCAGGACGAGGTGGTGTGATGTGTCGGCGAGGAATAGGCGACCGAAGAAAGCGAGACGCGCTCGGTTGTGATCTGCGGGCGCATCGAGCGTGCGTGAGCCGACGGAACTTTGCGATCTGCTATCGCAACAACTCGGGTCACGGTTTCCAGCGACGTGGCCGAATGATGCAGAGTCGCCCACGAGACTGACCCTGGACGCGAGCGTTCTCCGCTTCCCTTGGTAGATCGTGTTCTTTTCGACGAGCGCGACGTACAGCGCGAGGGCCGTGTTCAACGCAAAGTAGCTGCGCGCGTAGGCACGTGTGAGTACAACTCGAGGGGTGCGCAGCCGATGAGGCGGAAGCGGGAACTGACACTGCGACTCCGACGGCGACCCAGCCCTTTGTGCGGTGGAAGTCGTCGACGACGTAGCTGTAGTAACCGGTGACGGCTGCGACCCCGACCGCAGTCCAACCGAGGGCGAGTCTGACGTCGTCGTGCATGTACGACCGGACAAACGCGTGCTGCGGTGACGAGAGGACGACTTTCAAGTGGTCGTCGACGGCGTTCTTCAACTCTGTCAAGTTGGCCGGGTTGACGCGCAACACGGGTTCGCGGGGTAGTTTCGGGATCGCGTTATCAGATTGCGGGGCGTCTGTGGTCATGGCGGGCGTACCAAAGTGAGCGAGCGAGTCCACCGCGAGAGGGCAGAGTGACGAGGCGCAGACGAACCGGCCGTAGACTCGACAGGCGTGGCTCCCTCGACTTGTTTCGCCTTGTTCGCTGCCTTTTTGGCCATCCCTATTCCTCCGGAGCTAGCAGTCACAGTGGGTGGAAAGGAACAAGCAAGCCGGATTCTTTCAAGTCGCTCGACCGTGTCAGTCTCGTCGCTCTGGCCATACGTCGTGCAGAACGCGTTTCGGAATGACACGATGACGGTCCTACCTCTCCTGCTGGATCAGCTACACCAGCTCGAGGTCCCGTACGCTGCTCAGTGCGATGACCGCTTGCTCGTCGCGATCCTCCTCGCTCTCGCCCAGCCGACGGCAACTCCACCACAGACTCGCGCAGTCCTCGTGAGGCTCCAAACAGATCATCACGCTACGGAAGAGGATAACCAGGAGGCAGTCAGGCGCATCGCGAGCGAGGTCGCTTGGGTCGGTTTGCCCCTTTTCCCCCGCAAGGCCTCGCTCTTACTTACGCTCTAAACGCTCAGATCTGCACGGCAGCCTTTGCCCTGACTGCACACTCAGTCGAATGTACGCCCGCTCAATCAGCGCAAACATTCCTCCGGGCCTTCTTCCCGTCCGAAGCGGGCGCCGACGCCAGTCCGTCCTCGCAGCAACGGGACAGCCGGAATGTGCAACCGCCTGAATCGAACGAATCAACCAATGCTCCCCGACGACGCTCTCTCCCGAGACGGCGGTCGTCCGTCCCGCTCGCGATTAGTGTGCAGGCCGCCAACGAGCAAGCCGGTCGGACCAGAGATGACGTCCGGACGCCGACCAGGGTGCGCTCTTGCCTTTTCACAGCGGTGCCGTCATCAATTAGCTGACGCTCGAGGGCTGAGCAGCTACCGCGGCGAGCGAGTCGGAGCAAGAGTCAGGAAGCCTCATCCCCGCTCTCGTCCGACCACTTTGTCGACGCCGCCATGTTCTCCGACTATACGGGTCCGAACCCGGAAGACGGCGATTCGTCAGCCGGCGAGGATCTCTATCCGACGTCGATATCCCCAACCACAGCTTCGTTCCGATCAGCCGCGATGAGTCGCCGGATCGGGTCTGCAGACAGCGTTTCGTTCGCCGGGTCGTCGTCGAGGCCGCTCAGCTCGGAGCGTCGACGCAGCTCGGTGAGGGGGAGAAGGAGATACTCGGTCTCCTCTCCGACCCGGTCGCGAGCTGTAAGCCAAGGCGACGCCAATGAAGGGATCGGGGTGGGCCTCGCCACACCCACCCGATCGGACAATCTGCCGGCAGGACCGAACGGGCTTTGCCTGTCAGGTGCGACACCTCGTCGACAAAGTGATGCAGACGAGGTCTTGGCGCTGGACGGCACTCGCGCCGATAGTGCCAGAACGCCGAGCTCGAGTGCTCTGCCACCGCACATGCAACAAGCCTCATACCTCCAACAGGCGGAACGAAGACCGTCGATCGCTTCGATTCAGAACGCGATGCAGGGCAGTGGCGGAGTGGGGTCTCAGCCCGTCACTTTGTCGGAGCAGACTTCGGTCGCGGTGAACGACTACCGGACGCCGCTCAGCACGCGGCGTTCGTCGCCTTCGATCTCGTTTGCGACTCCGCCGGCTTCTCCACCTCGGTCTCGAGGAGGGTCGGGCTTCGCGGCGCACCCAATCAGCCGTGTCGGATCCTCGACCTATCCACCTGCCAAGCCTGGGCTTGTCAGTACGGAGCTGAACGATGGGTCCCCGAGCTCCAGCACCGTCAGCAAGCTCGTCTCCGAAGCGAACGCACCTACAGCCCCGTCCGCCGAGGGTTCGCGAGCTCTGCCGCAAGTCTTGATCGTTCAGCACCTCGAACGGGCTCGACCGTCGGTGCAGGACGAGCTGCTCGCCGTCCTGCGCGATCGGCGCGTGACTGTCTCGTTGCAGGTTGACAGAGCCGAGTCACAGGCGACCGGACCGTCCCGTGGTGACGGTCCGAGGTCGACCGACCCGCAGAGTCGTGTCTCCGTCGCCGATTCGCCCGCTGAGGCCGCCGCGACGGGTGTCGGTCAATCAATCGACTCGCCGCAGTATCGAACGTCCGCTCGACGAGCGGAGAGGACGCACAGAGTCGGCCTCGCCCTCGAAACGAGACAAGCCGAAACGTGGAACTTGCCGGACGGGTTCTTGTGCGTTGCAATTGTTTGCGAGCCGGAGGAACGGGGCTCGCGGCGGCAGCCAGGGCGCGATCGCGTATCTAGGTATACCGTGAGTCGTTTCACCCAACCCCTACTCCAGCGTACAACATGAGCGATGGCATGCTCACGAGGACTCGCCTGCAGGTCGACCAATTCTCCGTCTCTTACTCGATCCCGCTCGAGCGGGTTCTCACGTCGGGCTCTCACTTTCTGCCACCGACGCTGCACCCACTCTCTGCGCCGACGCAAGCCCTGCTTCACCCTCTTCCGCTGCCGATACACGCTCTCCCCGACTATATCTCGGATTCGCTCGACACGTACATATCGGACCTCGTCTCGGCGCTGCGACATCACCCTCGGCTCGAGACGCGCATGCTCACAGCTCGAGCAGTCAAGGATCTGCGGAGAATGACGGGACTGTGGGCAGCCTTGACGAAAGGCGAAGGAAGCCTACGATTAGGCGATTCGCCCTCGGCTGAGGCTCGCGCATCGAGCTCGACCTTCCGACCTGCGACTGCAAGTCCAAAGTCGACGCGGTCCTCCGCTTCCTCGTCGCTCGAGAGTACCTTGACTGTCCTCCCAGCGGACGTTCTCGCCGTCCTCGTGTCTGTCCTGTCACATCGACTGTCGGTTCGGGATCCACGTCACGAGGCCAGCCTCTTTTGGGGCAGTACGATCGAGGCACTCGAGGCACGACATCGTGAAGACCGCGCGACGGTGGAGGACCTCATTCGCGAGGTTGTAGCCGTGGTCTGAAGTGCCCTTTTACCGGAGAGCAAATCTGCATCGTTCTTGCAGCTACGAGCCTGCAGATGGACTCTTGAGCCATGTGAGAATTAGATCGCACCGCAAGAAGGAACAGGCAGCGTTATGGAACTTTTCGCAAAAAGCGCGCATCGGTGTGATGCGCCATTTTTGGCGAGCGTCCGAAGCGGCGACACGTGGCGGAGTTTCCCGCACCCTCATCGCTCACTCGCGCAGCACTCTTCCGATGTCCAACGTCTGGTCCTCGCCCGCTGGTGCTCTTGTCGGAGTGCAGATCAGACCAAGATGCAGCTGCTGGACAGACCACCGAGCGTTCGCGCTGCTATACCCGGCAACTTGCTGCCTGCCGTGCTTGTCCTGACGGCCGCCGCGCTGCCCTCGACACGCCGATGCTCGCTCTCAATGATGACTGTCAGACCTACGCGTCCTCAGCCCATCGCACATTGACCTTGCTGTATGCCGCACAGGCCCGCTGTGCCAAGCTTTTGAGCGGTCGGCGACCGCGAGAGGGCGGCAAACGTTTCTCTTCCTCCTTCCTCCTCCTTCGACCCCCGAGAAAATTCGCCTGAGCTGCGCAAGCGCTCGTTCCGCACTTGCTACGGTCTTTGTAAAGACTGCTATCGCATCGACAAGCACTCCTGAGTCGGTATAGCCGCCATGGAGACGCTGACCACGAGGGCCCTCGCGCTCCTGCCGCGGCACGACACGTCGAGCTTTACTCCCGCCGAAATGGCCGAGATGCTGCGCGACCCGTACGAGAAGACACCAAAGTGTCAGTCAGGTCTACGGCTGCCCATGGCAGGTCCACGTGAGCTGACGAACCCCACTGCACCGACAGACGCCAAAGCCGCCGTCGGCGCTCTGTGCGGCATCGTCGCCTTCTTCGGTCTCCTTCGCTGCCTCTCGATCGTCATGAGGACCCGCGTCATGCAGCCTGTCCGCCGATCTCGTCAGTATCGCCGTCTGGTCGCCTTCTTCCGCTACATCGAGACGAGTCAACCGAGGGCGATCGGTTGGTGCCGCTTCCCGACCAAAGGTGTCATCTTGCTCATCGGCCTCTTCTACCTGTTCATTGTTGGTGAGCATAGTCACGTCCACCTCGTGCTCCTCTCGTGACGAGCAATATACTCATCGATCGGACGCTTCTCGCTTCAGTCTGGACGTTCGCCCAAACGCCCTATGTGAGCCACCGGAGCTTGACTGCGTTGCGTATTTGCGCTTCAGCTGACCTCGAGCGACGCTTCCCCCACGCAGTACCGCTCGCGCTGGAACGTCGGCAGTCCTCCACTCGCCATGCGCACGGGGCTCTTTGCTCTCGGTTGCTTCCCCTTCATTCTCGCCCTCGGTGCCAAGGTCAACCTGATCGGCTTCGTCGTCGGGTGCTCGCACGAGAAGCTGCAAGTGTTCCATCAGTGGCTGTCATTCCTCTTCCGTGCGTTTCTTTTCGGGCTGCCCAGATCGCGCTTCGCTGGCTGACCTGCACCCGCCGACCAGTCTTCCTATCGCTTTTGCATACTTTCCCCTTCGTCGTTCAGGGAACGCGCGAGATCCGACCGAATCTCGATGGCCGAAACCCGAATCACCTCTCACAGCTCGAATGGAGCTGGCACGTCAAGCATTCCGTCGTGAGTCTGGATGGACCAGCATTCTCGGTCCCCACCCCTCGCGGCTGACTTTCTATGCCTCGCGCTCTAGTACTACTGGTCGGGCATCGCTGCGCTCGTGCCGCTCTTCTGGCTATGCTTCGCCTCGCTCACGCCGCTCCGCCGCATGGCGTACGAGTTCTTCAAGTGGATGCACATCCTCTCGGCGATCCTTTTCAGTGCCTTCTTCTACATCCACTGCAACGCTGTGAGTCTTTCTTCTCCACCGCGATCAGCCCTAAGCTTGACTGATTCGAAGCCGGACCTACTCAGCTTCTCACGTCCTGGTACGCCGAAGCTAGCGGGCGCGATGCGTCTTCAAACACTGACCGGCTAGCATGTTGTCCTCGTAGGCACTATCTGTGGGCGACTGCGGCCGTCTACCTCACCTCAGTGCTCATCCGCTTTGCCGTCATGTTTGCCCGAAATGGTCGGCACCTCGCACGCGGCCATGTCGAAGCTTTGGCCGACGACGCGATCCGTGTCACTGTCAACCTGCCGCAAGGCTCCGGACACGCTTGGACCGCGGGCCAGCATTACTTCGTCAACTTTATCAAGGCTCTGCCTTTCGAGAGCCATCCTTACACCGTTGCGAATGCTCCCTGGCGTGACCCGAGTAGCGCTGTAAGCTTTCACTTGCTGATGTTTACGCGGATGTGCTCGTTGCTGATCAAGGCGTTTTGCAGGCGACACCCGACAGGCTCGTCTTGCTGTTCCGCGTCTCGCCCTCGACGGGCCTCGGACCTCGCCTCCTCAAACTGGCCGACTCGACGACTCCGACCACGCCGGTCCTTCTCGACGGGCCATACGGCGGCCTCGCGGCCTATGACCTCGACTATACGCAGCACGACTCGGTCGTCCTGATCGCGGGTGGCGGAGGAATCTCGGCCTGTACCTCTGCTTTGGAGGAACTCGGCGGTCGGGTTCTTCGCGGCGAGCCAGGCGACCGGATCCGCCGCATCGTCCTCTGGTGGATGGTCCGAGACGAGAGTAAGTCCGTTCGAGCTTTGCACGTGCGCGCTAGACCTCGGCTGACCGTCGTCGCATCGCAGGCGCGAAGAGCTGGGTCGAGTCTCAGCTGGCCGAATCGACGCGCTACCTCAAGAAGGTCGTCGATCTACAGCTGCGCTTGTATGTCACCGGCGGCACCGACACTGACGAGGAGAAGCTCTCTTCGGAGTCTCCGAGTCTCGTTGCCGATGACGAAAAGGCCGAAATTCAGGAAAAGCCGCCAAAGTCTGCTTGGTGCGTTGCGCATTTTGACCGATGCGACACAAGCTTGCGCTGATGTTTGCTTGTGACAGCTCGAGATGCTGCTCCCGGCCGCCTTGGGTAGTCGAACGGGGTCGCCCAAGTCTGCCAGCACGTCTCTCCGACCTGTTCAACTCGCTCGAATCGGCATCTTCAGTCGGTATCGTCTCGTGCGGACCGGTCACCCTGACGAATGACGTCAGGAACGCCGTCGCGGCGCAGCAATGGATGATTGCGACTGGTCGTGCGGCCGAAGGCGTCGCTGAGGTTCAGCTTCACACGGAGGAATTCGATTGGTGACGTTCGCGAGAGCACCTCGGGAATTGTCCAAGCCACCCCCACCCTTGCATATAGAGCACCGCTTGACCTGTAAAATCTTCTCCCCGCTCCGGCAAATCCGAGCCTTCCCCGGCAAGCCTAGTGAGGTAGCTAGATCTGCAGGGGGAGCCTGAGGAGAGGCGACGTCACTACGAGCTCCGTGATGTGAAGAGCTCTTGTACAGCTTGCTATTCGCAGCGCCGGAACAACTATCTTGGGTAGCTGACATGGGGGAAGGGGAAGAGCACCCGTGCGGTCGACTGCATGTGCATTCGGGGGACGGAGTTGCCGATTCGGCATCCTGCGTGATCCGCTCGGGAAGTAGTAGCGCTGGCGATCAGTCACTAATTGAAGCCGAGATGAAGGCCGCGTTGGCGTCGAATGCTCGAAAGGGTCCCCCATCGACGCTCGTCGTCATCGACCGAGAATAGCAGCCGGAGTCTCCGTCTTCGTCGGTGACCTGTGTTGACGACGAGTGCGCACGCCTTTCTCGCTCCATTCTCGCACTTTCCTCACTCTTGCGCACACCCAGACCGTCCGCTGAGTCAACCCATTATGCACTTTTCCAGCACCGTTCTCGCCGCTTTCGCTGCTGCCTGGGCTTCCGCCACTTCTATCTTCCGTCGGACGTATTGCCCGTCGGCCTGCGAGCCGGATGTGACCGGCCAAGGAAACCGGACGATGATTTACTATGCCGCCGATAACAGCGGGACCATCCGCTGGACTCTCGATGCGACGGTTGAGAACGGCAGAGTAGCTAGCATCAAGGATGTCAAGGCGGTTAGTTTCTTGCGCTCGGCACACGCTGTACAGCTTCTTGCTCACCTGTCCTCGGCGCTTTGCAGTACCAGCTCCAAGAGGGAGCAGGAATCACGACGCCGACCACGTTCGACCTTCAGGAAGCGTTCTTGAGCCGCACGGACTACACTCCGTACTTCGACCTCACGTAAGCTGTGTACACCCCCCTGGACCTGTGTGTGCACCTCACTGACCCTATTCGGCGCTCTCTGCAGGATTGCGGGAAGCGCCAACTCGTCCCTTTGCGTCAACGGAGCCAACAACACTTGGAACTTGAACAACTGCCCGCAGAAGAAGGACTCTTTCGTAAGCTCTACCTCGAGCGAATACTTCCGGCCCGCTGGTTGACTCATCCGACGAGCTATTCACAGTTCACCGTTACCTGCACGTGTGGAACGCCGGACGACCCCGTCCAGGACTGCCTCTTCGAAGTCCCGACTACCGGAAACTGCGTGACTTTCGACGGCGTCGGCAACCCGTTGACGTTAGAAACGTGTGGCGCGCTTAATGTCACGACCAACCCGAAGCAAGTCTGGAATGTTCAGCAGCTTGGCGCCGGAGAAACGGACTAAGTAGCGCGCTAAGTAGCCTTCCGATCAAGCCTCCCTCCTCTCGCGGCATCGTATCACAGACCTTAGTCCGTCTCTCCCTCGCACGTACATATTGCATAGGACCGTACTTTCGCATCATATCGCCTTACACGCCTTTGTAGCGCCAGACTGAAGTCCCTCTTCTTCATATTGGAGGCTCTTTCCTCCGAAGCCCGGTCGATACGGCTCGGAGCTCCGGGGCGAATGTGTACAACAACGTGAAAAATCTACTCGTCCTGATGCAACACCATCGCGCGGACCCACCACTCGTGCACCCTCGCATCGTCCTTGTTCAGCTCGGGATGCCACGAACTCGCGAGCAGGTCGCCCTGCTTCCACATGACGACGTCGTTCTCTGGTCCTGCTGGAGTCGGATGCGCGAGTGCAGGGTTGCCGAGTGCGGGCTTGGGCGGGGCCACCGAGGCGAGAAGGGCGGGCGGCAGGCGGACGAGGCATTCGACGGGTGGCGGTTGAGCTGAAGGCGACTGGTTCGCTTCGGACGAGTCGACTGACGTAGCAGCTAATGGGAGGATAGAGTGAAGTGCGGGTGCTCGGATGAAGGTGGCGAGAAGGGGTGGCCTCGGTGGTGAGAGGAAATCGAGCGCGAGGGGGTGCGCAAACGATTGCAGCTGTTCATTCTTGAGTATTAGCAGCCGGAGAAGGTAGCGCAGCCTCCCGAATCGCCCGCTCACCTGCCTGCCGAACCTATTTCGAGACACTCGGACGTCCATCCCGTGCAAGCCCTTCCAACCCGCCGTCGTCGGTCCGTCAATTTCCTTTGCGAGGAGGATCGAACCGGCGCAAGTGCCCCAGATGCTCCTCTCGCCCGTCCCTCGTTTCGCCAGCTCGACGAAGTCGAGCAAAGGCTCGTACAACCCTGACTGCATGATCAAGAGGGCGATGGTGGTAGATTCGCCGCCGGGGATGATCAACCCTCGGCATCGAGCCAGGTCTTGCGGTGTTCGGACTTGGACGACGGGGAGTCGGACCGCTTCGGGTAAAGACTCGAGAGCATGGATGTGCTCTGCGAACGAGCCTTGGAGTGCCCTAACGTTGGCGAAAGGCAAGAGTCAGCGGTCGGGCGAAGTGGCGCTTCAAGCCGGGCGACCAAGAGACCATAGCTGCAGCTCGATCCACTCAAGGTGAGCTTTGACTGACAGAACCCCGATTGCGCTGCGTGTCGGAGCCCTCATTGTGGTCGTGCGGGTCGTCAAGCGGCAGGAAAGTGAACGGATGCGGCGTCCCGAAGCAAGCGAGCGGCGGCGGGACTGAATCGGTCGAAACCGAGCCCGATGCGGACGAAGCGCAGCGGAATCCGGTAAAAGTTTTTCTCTTGTCTCTGTCCGAAACTTCTCCCTCGGCCAAGCGACAACCCGCGCGGGATCGTTCTCCTTCTCGCTTCTTACACTCACCACACTCGACGAAAGATGGCCATCGAATCCAGCACCCAGACCAACGGCACCGCGGCCACCAACGGCAACGGCAACGGCGCTTCCCGCCCCACTTTCGCCGTCAAGGTGCGTCGCTCGCCGCTGCTTGCGATGTCTTCCGGGAGGCACTTGTACTGACACTTGGCAATCGCAATGCTACACAGGCCGGCCTCGCGCAGATGCTCAAGGGAGGAGTCATCAGTAAGTTCACCCTGCAGCGACTGCGGCGATCTCTGTCGTTCCCGCTGTCGCCGATCAGACTGCCTTTTGCAGTCCTGACTGACTCGTTGGCCCTTTCCTTTAGTGGATGTCGTCAACGCCGAAGAGGCTCGCATCGCCGAGGCAGCCGGCGCTTGCGCAGTCATGGTGCGTTGCTGGCCTCGGGCCTGCGTCTCGCCACTCCGACGGCCGCCTGTTCCGCGGGACCTGCCGCTGACTTTGGCTTCCACGAAACGCACAGGCTCTCGAGCGCGTTCCGTCCGACATCCGACGGGACGGAGGCGTCGCCCGTATGAGCGACCCGAAGATGATCAAGGAGATCATGGAGGCCGTGTCGATCCCTGTGCGTGGCTTCGGCCGCCTCGGAGCTGTTCGAACTCGTCGCCCATGTATGGTGCGTCCTGACACACTGTCCCACAGGTCATGGCGAAGTCGCGCATCGGTCATATCGTCGAGGCCGAGATCCTCCAGGCGATCGGCGCCGACTACATCGACGAGGGCGCCGCTCCTCTCGTTAACGCATCATCTTCTTCCTGTACTGATACACCTCGCTCACAGGTCTGAGGTCCTCACCCCGGCCGACCCTGCGCTTCACGTCGACAAGCACGTAAGTCTCGAGTGATCAGCTTCCCGTCTTCGCTACATGAGTTGACAGTCGGAATTCGTGCAGGCCTTTGACGTTCCCTGTATGCTGGAGCTCGTCTGTCTCTCAAAAAGGCGCGCATACTGACTACTACACTGTGCCTAGTCGTTTGCGGCTGCAAGGACCTTGGCGAGGCTCTCCGACGGATCAGCGAAGGTGCCGCCATGATCCGGACAAAGGGTCCGTACCGCTGTCTGACCTCGATAGATTGCTCTAGTCGCTAACCGACGCTTCTCTCTGCAGGTGAGGCCGGTACCGGCAACGTTATCGAAGCCGTCCGCCACGCCCGCGCCGTCAACGCCCAGATCGCCCGCGCCGCGAGCTGCTCCGAAATCGAACTGTACAACATGGCCAAGGAGTTGTCGGCACCTGTGGACCTGCTCCGCGAGACGGCCAAGCTCGGTCGGTTGCCTGTCGTCATGTTCTCGGCGGGTGGCATCGCCACGCCGGCCGATGCGGCGCTCATGATGAAGCTCGGAATGGACGGTGTCTTTGTGTGCGTTGCGCGCTGACGGTCCCTCCTCGGTGTCGTGATCAACTCGGTCTGACTCCTCCTTGCTTGCTCCTACAGTGGCTCGGGCATCTTCAAGTCGGAGAACCCGGAGAAGCTCGCCCGCGCCGTCGTCCTCGCGACGACTCACTACAACGATCCGGTCAAGCTCGCCGAAATCTCGACCGGTCTTGGCGAGGCCATGCGCGGCGAGGGCAAGCTCGGTGCAGCGGCCGGCAAGGAGATGACCGCTGACCGCGGCTACTAAGCGGCTCTCGCCCGCTGGACCGAGACTCATCGTTTTATGTCTGTACTTGATAACGTTATATCGCATCATTTGAAATCGTCGTACCGTACCATGCATTCACCCGCGAGCCGAGGCGAGCACGAGGCCGAGAGAATACTGTTACAACAAGGTGCGCGTGATGTGCTATCTACGGGGAAGGCGGCGATGCGTTGCGAATGCGGTGTAACTTGATGTTGCGGACGAGGTAGCCGCCCAGAATAAGGCCGTCGACGTGCTCCTCCTCCTCTTCCGGCTCAGTCGGGTCGGGCTCGGCGACAAGCCTGACCATCACGCTCGAGTTGGACGCCCCAGTTTCTCCCTCCAGGACGAGTTGCGCTTCAGCGGTCCGTTGTACAACCACATCAACCAAACCACCGTCCACGGCAAGCCCTTCAGCTCGGCGAACCAGGCCTTCCAGGGCTTGACCAGTCGAATTCGCGACGAGGACGAGCGGTACGAGCGCCTCCATCGTCTCATCCGATTCTTCAGTCGCTTCGGCCCCGGGCACGACGAACCCGCCGAGGTTATGACCTTCTTCGTCATCCGTCGGTGTTGGGTGCGAGACGACGATGACTCCGTTGGCGCCAGCGAGCGCCGCGTGATGCGATTTCAGCGCGAAGGAGCAGTGGCCACGGTGCAGGAGGAGAAGGTGCGGCTCGCGCTCGGTGCCCTCAGCCGGTGATGGCGAAGGCGGTTCGCAGCCGAGGATGTCGAAACGAGGGAGGCGAAGCGGTAATGGAGGTCCGTCGAGCATGAACGGCTTGGCACCTGGCGGTAACGCCTCCGGAGGTCGGTATACTATAGATGGCCCGAACGAGGCCGCGAGGGCGGGTATGTCTAGTTGAGCTGGGTATCGAGACTCGTCCGGCTCGACCTCGGCCGAGGATGCGAGCGAGTCTTCCGTGGCGATCGAATTGGACCGAGCTTCGAGACGGATCTTGGTTACAGGCTGTATGGCGGGAACCGTGGAAACGACCGCTTGGTCGCGAATGACGACGTGGGCGCCCGACGGTACGTTGACAGGTCCGATGCGGCTGATGAAGTAGCCATCTGAGCCATATGGCATCGGGGTGAGGAGGAGGCGCAACCCGGTCACCGAGTGAATGACCACGTCGCCGTTCCCGCTCGGATGTGGCGAGACCTGCGACGGTTCGGGAGAGACAATCTCCTCTCCACCGGCAGCGGCGAAGAGGAGCTCGATCCCGTAGTTCTAGGCAGGCGCGAGCGGGGTGTCGACGATCGTGACGGCGGGGCGAGAAGCGAAAGCCGAAGGCAAGAGAGCAGTGCGGAGGTAGTTGTGAAGCAGCGATCGGATGTTGGCAACCGGGTCAAAGAGGCGTTGCGAACCGACGGGGAGTTTCTTGCGGAAGATGTCAGCCTCGAGACGGATCCGAATCGGAATCGGATAGCTTGAGCGCACCTCTGACTCGGCGACCTGACACCAGCCATGGGGGCTCCACCGACCTGACGCGAGCCACTCAGAGTCGTCCGGCGGAGCATAACCAGCGAGCCACCGCGCGTGTTCCCAGTCTGTCCGGCGGTCCATTCCGAGCGAGAGAAAATGCGAGTACCGTTCGTCGAAAACGGGCTCGTGGGCGGGACAGGACCGCGCGAGCCCGGAGGCGGCGACCTCAGTGACGTTGCGGGCGTCGATAGAGCTGAATGCGCGGGCCAGTTTGGTCCGTCTTGACGGGGAAGGAGGAGAAGGTCGGCGGGGAATCTCGAGCGGATGACCCTCGGTTGAGAAGACGAAAGCTCCGTCGTCTCGTAGGAACGGCGAGTCCTGCTCGGTAAGGAGCGTCAGACGGGCGTCAACGGAACCGGAAGCCGAGCGAGCGCACCTCGACGAAGGTCAAGTACAGATACTTGAGCGTTTCGGCCGTGACGAAGCTAGGCATCTTGTCCTCGAGCTTGCCCGTCCCCAAGTTGAGCATCGCCGCGAACCCACACTCGACGCGCGTCCTCCGGTTGATATCCTCGAGCGCACGTTCCGCCACTTCGAGGTACCAATCGTCCTGCGTCGCCTGGAATAGGTACATGTTGCTCTCGATGAACTCGGGTCGGAGCGGAAACCCGTAATGTGCACCCGTTCGTCGGTGCGTCTCGTACAATTCGGGCAAGCCACTGAAGCGAGACCAGAGAAAGGCGAAGGGAGCGTGAAGCTTGGTCGCCGTGTCGAGGTCGCCCATGAGAGTGAGGACGCCGGGCATGAATGCAGAAAGCGAATCGACGGTCGTGGCGGACAGTTGACCGGTCATCATATTGACACCCCGGAACTGCAAGATATGAGGTCAGCGTGAAGGGGGGGGGGGGGGGGGGGGGAAGCAACTCGACGCGCAGACTCACCCAGAAGCCGTCTTGCGTCCGGACGTAACGCTGCAGCGCCGCGTAGCCTTCCTCCCAGACTCGCAGGTAGTCGTCCTCGCCGGTCAGAATGTACGCCTTGGCGGCGTACCTGCGAGGAAAGTCGTCTCAGCACATTCAGCTCATTGAGCCGCATCGAGGCAAGACCTACTCGTAGAACGAGTCGATGCCGGCACCAATCCCTGCCACGCCATGTAGCCACAAGCCGGTCCGGACATTGATCGTATTACCAATGAGTCCGATGTCGGATTTGCGATGCCAAACAGCAAAGAAGGCCCGGCGGGCGACCTCCTCAAAGATTGGGTCGCCGGTGAGACGCGACAGGGTGATAAACTCGAGAAGGAGCGAACCGGCACCTGAAGATTCCGCTCCCGGTGAGTACGTGATTCGTGCTCGACGGAATCGCGGGGATTATCGGACTGACCGGCGCTGCAGGTTTCGCCGCTTTCGGCCTTGCCGCCTTTCCCCCTCAAGCCGTGTCGCAGGTTGATCCGCGCGAAAGGCATGCCCGTCGGAGTCTCGAACGCCGGCAGCAGTCGCCTTCCGAGATCGTGTGCGAGATCGAGGAGTTCACCCCGATACCAGGGTAGCGAGTAGCCTCGTATTGACGACGAGAAGTTACCGCTGTCCGGCGGAGTTGCCAACAGATGGCCGGAGAGCTGCACATGCCGGACCTCGTCAGCTTCTCTCTGTCAGCAGACGCACTGCAGCGTCGAGACGCACAAGTCCTCCCAGCATCCGGATCGTGACCTCGAAGACCTGAACGCGCGAGTCGACGTCGAACGAGACATGCTCGATGGCGTCTCGTACGGCCTGCTCGAAGCCCTCCTTGTCCTCGAGCATCTGTGCGTACGTGAAGGCGCATCAGACGAGGTCCGAACCGCGCGGGCATGGACCAGAGGAACGCGGGGCACGCACGGGGAAGGTGTCGAGCGAGTCGACGACGGTCAGGACATAATCGCCCATGACGTCGTTGACTGCGGCGTTGTCCGGGTTTTGCCGGTCGTGGCCTTGCCCTTTGCACGACAGCGGGAGCAGCTCGTCGGCCGGATATGCATACTCTGCGCGCACCAGCAAGTTGGTCAGTCGCCTTTCCCAGCGGCGGCATGAGGAGACAAGAGACGCAGCCAGACTCACTCTTGTAGGAATCGTATGCATGGTACCACGTCTCGCGAGCTCGTGCGCGCAGTTCTGTCTTTTTCTGCGAGCCGTAGAACGCTGCGTGCGTCGTTGCCGGTCCGAGCCAGAGGAGCGTCACGGCGAACAGCGCGAGCACCCGAGTCACGCGAGTCCGAAACGGTGGCCGGGCGAGGCTGGGCGAGCCATGCATGCTCTCGCACGAGCCTACAGAGTGGCTCTTCTGGCCGCAAAGGGCAGTCGTGTCGCAAACTGCGAGAGTTGGGCGCGCAGACGAGTGACTGAAAGGTGGCGCCGCGGTTCTCTCGCTTCTTCCCTCCACTGCCCGCTTTTACCATGGACGCACTGCAAGCTATCGTCCCCGTGCTCGTCTCGCTGTACCACCCGTACGAGCGGACGCTCTCGCTCGCGTTGCCGGCGTCGACTCCGCTCGCTTCCCTCTCATCGCACCTCGCGCCGTACTGCCCACCGCAACAGCAGTACCTCTCGTACGCCAACGGTCGACCTCTCCCTCGCATCGCCTCGCCGAGCGCAACCGTCGCAGGTCTCGATGGCGCTCAGAAGGACCAGGGCGGGTTCGTCGCCCTCCGGCTCGCAGTCAGGTTGCCTGGAGGCAAGGGAGGGTTCGCCAGTCAGCTCAGGGCCCAAGGTGGACGCATGAGCTCGAACAAGGCCCAGAACACCGACTCGTGCCGCGGACTCGACGGTAGGAGGCTCAGCACCATGAAGGAGGCCCAAAAGTCAGTTCCCCCGCCCCTATTTTCGCGTTCTCCTAGGTCTTCCACTCGGCAGAGCGAAGGCCTGTGGCGCCTCTGAAATGGATGCGGTGATCTGACCTCTGCTCGATCATTCGCAGGCTCGCTCAACTCCTCGAAGCCGAGCCGGATCGCCTCGCCGCCGAGGCCCAAGCCAAGCAGAAGCGCCTCGACGACCTCAACGCCGAGATCGCCCGACTCGAACGTCAAGCCGGCGTCGACACTTCCGCACCTGTCGCGTCGACCTCGACCTCGTCCGCCGAAGTGAGCGGCAGCGGCGCCTCGGGTTCGCAAGGCGTTCGAGGTGGCGCGGGCGGACAGAAGCGCCGTCTGGAAGACTCGAAATACGTCGAGGAGAGCAAGGAGATCGTGAGCGGAGTCAAGGACGCCGTCCGAGCGGGTACGTCCGCTCCGCAGACGGTCTATCGGCTCGCGACACTTTTCTCAGAAACTGACCGCCGTGTCTTTCCTCTGCACTGTGTTCGTACAGCCATGCTCAAGAAGCGCAAGAAGAATAAGGCGGCCACGACGACAAGCTCCGAGGCCGCAACAGCAGCGGGACCTTCGCCTTCCGAGCAGCCGAAAGCGACTGGATCGTCCGGCAGCGAAGGCGAGAAGGAGAACTCTGCTACCGCCGCGTCAGCTGCGACAACCAGGTCCGCTGCCACCAAGGGTAAAGGCAAAGGCAAAGCTGTCGCGGTTGGAGAGGCCGAGCCCGTCGCAGAGGTCTAGACGTTCCTATCTTTGATCTTCCTTCCGTTCGATCCACCCGCCACCTGTTGTCTCTCGTTTTGCGTCCCCGCACCTCCAGATCTGTCTCTCAAGACTAGGACTGCGTCGATTCCATCTATGTATATTGTCTATTGCGGAGTGACTCGTCCCTTGTGGAGAGTTGAGGTGCGTGGCTCGGAAGGTCCGGCCCTTCGAGCACTCTCCGACGGCCAGCGTCGCTTCGCCTCGCATTACTCGCGTTCCGGGCAATCTCGGCCTCAGAGAAAGATCGCCGTCGTGCTGAGGACGACGCCGAGCGCCAGCGCCGTCCCGATTGTTCCGACGCCGCCTGCTCCGCCGCGAGGCGCAGCGGCCGACGAGTGATCCACCGCGAGCGCGTTCGGGTGCCCGCCACGTAGAGAAGCGGTCTGCGAGGGTGCAGAGAGCGAAATAGCCGTCGCTGCGCTCTTGGAGCGAATGTCTGCACCGATTGAGTGAGCGTGAGCGATAGTGAAGAAGGCTGAGAGTGCGAGAGAGAGTGGGCGCACAGTCGTTCATGTCCATAATGGACCCGGTCGAGAAGGTCACGGGCGTCACTGTTGACGGCGTAGTGGCGGTCCAGGTGAAGACTTGACCTTCCGTCGTGTATACCGCTTCGAGAGAAGTGTCCCGTCAGTTTCTCGAGACCCTATCCGCTAGTACGACATGGCGCACTCGGAGCTATGGTCGTTGTCACGATCTGTGCGCTGTGCATGGCCGAGGAGATAAGCCTGCTGCAAGACGCGCGTTATCGAGAGCAGTCGGAGACAAGAGCGTACCCGGTGTCGGTGTAGGTCGTCAGTTCTTGCGCATTGAGGACCGGCACACTCAAGCAGAGCGACAGCAGCAAGACAGATGCGCCGAGTCGCAGCCGACTCGGAAACGTGTAGCGAGCTGCTGCGGTCGGGGGCATTGTTCTGGACCCAGCTTGTGAACGAGCGGAGAGAAACAGCCACCTGTCTTGGCGGTTGCGAGGGATCGGAAGCATGACGATTCGAGGGTGCGCGAGCTTGACGATGCGTTTTTGCGTATGCACGTACGTTTAGCTAGGCCGGACTCGTCGTCCGTTATCGAGTCTGGGGCCACGGAGAAGAAAGCCGCCAACGGTCGGTGACGTAGAGGGTCCCTCACAACATCGGGGTACAGGTGCAGAGTCGCATCGGGCGGTAGCTGGTAGATTTCAGAGCGTATTGGCAATGGCAGATAGCCGCAAAGTGTAGCGCAGGGTGTGGAAGCAGCGGGAGGGCCGCGAAGGATCGCCGCCTGGCCGCCGACAAGTCGCGACTAGTCGAAACGACTGTCTCCCCCGCCATACACAGCTGGAGCGCTTCTGCACGACAGAGCTCGCACATCTCAGATTCAGCCCGGTCGCCGTGTCGTCCTGCCTCGCTCGAATCGCGCTGTCTCCTCTCTCGCCCAGCTTCGACGACGCGATGACTTCGACTGCCTCAGCGACGCCTCGCCTCTCGCTCTTCGCCTGCCTGCCGGACGAGCTCATCGAGACGATCGGTCGCGACGTCTACGGGGATCCGGAAGAGTGGAGCCTCGAGGGACTGGACGCGCTCCGCTGTCTCGCTCAAGTCGATCGCCGGACGAGGAGGATCCTGCAGCCGCTCTGCTGGAAGGTAGGGACGCCTTGACCACTGAGGCTAGTTGGAGCGTGTAGCTAACCTCTTCGAGGCTCCACTCGTGTACAGACTCTCTATGTCTCGATGGGAGCACGGGATTACGCCCAGCTCGCACAGCTTCTCGCCACCTTCGGCCCTCTGGTCACCTCCCTCGTGTTCGATTCCTCGCAGCAGCCCCCGGAGAAGCCGGATGCTGTTCGTCTGCAGGCTTTGGAGACAGCTCTCGGCCACTGTCCGAGCCTGGATAGCGTCTACTTCAGTCACGACACCGCTCTGCGCCACGACGACAACGTGTATCGGCCCTGGAACGCGGCCTCGATTTCTCACCAATGCGTCGCGCGTGCACTGGTGCCTCTCGCGTCGCGTTTGCGTCGGTTGGAATGCAGTGGCAGATACGCAGACCTGCGGTTCTACGCGCATGCCTTCGCCCTGCTGCTTCCGTCTGCAGCGAACCTTCAATCAGTCCACCTACCGATCTCGGGGTCCGGTTACGCCACGCAACTCCTCCTACAATGCGCACAGGCCCTCATGCAGATGACGGAGGTCCGCGCCCTCATCCTGCACCTGGATGTCCTCCTACACGCCGACCAATTCCGTCTGCCGCACCTCGAGCATGCCGACCTATACTACCTGGGTGATGACCCGGAGTTCCCAGCCTATCTCCAGTCCTTCCTGAGGTCCGTCTCTTCCACGCTGAGGCACCTCGCCATCCGCCTGCCGCCCGCCGACATCGTCCTACCCAACTTCGCCTCACCGATCGTCTTTCCCCGCCTCGAATCCCTGCGACTTTGCGGCTTGAGTACGACCAACTTCATGCTGAACCTCACCAGTGCGACGCCGACCTTGCGCAGCATCTGCATCTGTACCCTCGACGCAGACACCTTCGACGTCATTCGCGCGTTCTGCGAAAAGGCAACTACCAAGTCTTGGCGCAAGCTCGTCTTCGTGGAGGCATGCTGCGAATCGGGAGGGAGCTCAAAAGCGGTCTTTGAACGTCTCGCAGCCTGGGCGACCTCGTGCGGAGCGCACGTCGAGATCGAGGACAAGGTGTCCTGGGACGCCCGCAAGCTCGAGGAGTCGCAGCGCCGCGCCGGCCTTCGTCCCTGCTTCGTCTAGCCTAGCCTCGCTCGAGGTGATGCCGATTACTCGCTTACTAGCTTGCATACTTCTACACACGATCCGGCTGTGCAATTCAGAATCCCGCTTGATTTGGCTTGACAAGGACGTCGAAGAGAGGCGAATGCGAATCAAACGACTCGTGCGCCAGAGCACATCCGAAAGAGTCACTCGGATATTCTCGCGATTCCGAGCGAAAGTACGAGAGTTGGTCGAAGAAAAGGGAGCTCGCCGCGGCGAGCCGGCAACGCGAGGAAGTCGCCTTGAACCGTGAACCGGATTGAACCCTTTGGCTCGCGATCTCTTCCCCCGCGAAGCCTGCAAACGCTCGCAGAAGCTCTTCGCCACGCAGAGAATCCTGCTAGTTTACGCTAGGCTGTCCTGCCCAGTCTCGCTTGGATCGCTCTCTCTCGCCTGGCCCAGATTCGACCCGACGATGACTTCGATTGCCTCTGCGACGCCTCGCCTCTCGCTCTTCGCCTGCCTGCCGGACGAGCTCATCGAGACGATCGGTCGCGATGTCTACGGAGATCCGGAAGAGTGGAGCCTCGAGGGACTGGACGCGCTCCGCTGTCTCGCTCAAGTCGACCGCCGGACGAGGAGGATCCTACAGCAGCTCTGCTGGAAGGTAAGGCTTACCCAGGCGGTGTCCTGATCACGACACGGATCGCTGAGCTCGCTGCACATGCTCTCCTTCGCAGACACTCTACGTCACGACGGACGCAAAGGATTTCTCGAAGCTCGTGGAGCTTCTCGACGCCCATGGCCCCTTCGTCGAGAGCTTGGTCTGCGAGATCTCGCCGACGGCGATCAAGAACGAGACCCAAATGCAAGATCTTGCGATTCGCTCGCGCTTTGCCGGCAATTGCGAGACGTCGGCTTTCGGCACGACAACGGCTACCACTTCGGCGAGCCGTCGGACGGCATTTCGAGTCAGATCGAATCGATCATGTGTGCATTGTTGCCACTTGCCCCACAGATGCGCTCTCTAACCTGTGGAGGCTCTGCGGCAAGATTGGCAGACTATGCGCCGGCTCTTGCCGTCCTCCTCCCGCATACGGCTCGACTTCAGTCCATCTCCCTTTCGATCTACGGTTCTCTCGAGCATCAGCCGACGCTGCGCGTCTTCATCGACGCGCTCATGCGGCGATCGAGTCTGCAAATCCTCCTTCTGTCTGAGCCGATCCTTTTGCACGCCCAGCAGATCAACTTGCCGCACCTGCAACACCTCGGTCTCGATTTCGATGACTACGAAGAAGACGAAGATCTCTCGGCTCTTGTTACGTCCATCTTACAGTCTGCATCGTCTCACTTGAGGCACATCGGCGCCCGCCTGCCGAACGGCGCCATACACGAGCCCCACACTGCACCATCCATCACGTTCCCCCGCCTGGAATCGCTGCGCCTCTGCGGCCGTCAAGCGCCGTTGTTCATGTTCACAATCATCAAGGTGGCACCGTCGTTGGAAAGTCTCAGCCTGTGCCGGCTCGACGCGACCATCCTTGACCGACTGCACGCGAACTACGCCAAACAACCCGTCAAGGCACTTCGGGAAGTCGTCGTCAACCGCGGACCATACGCGCACCGCACTCCCGAGACTGATGGATCTTTTCTGCGCCTCAAGGCGTGGGCGACGTCGAACGGTATTCGAGTCCTCATCGAGGACGAGGAAGCCTGGATCGCCGGCGAGCTCGCGAAATCGCAACGCCGCGCCGGCCTCCGTCCCCGCTACATCTAGCTTCGCAGGAGAAGACGAGATTGATGCGCTTGCCAGCCTGTACACCCCCGCTTGCAGAACCATTTGTGTAAACGACGCCCTTGCTCGCCCGACTCTCGTCGTCTTCAGTCTTGCCCAGCAAAGTGTCTGTAAATGCAGCGCGAGACGAGGACGAGAGAGTGTACGAGGCGCGGGGGACGACTACATGAGGTGCGAAAAAGACAACATGGCTCATTAAGGATGCGCGGACTGATCCGGAAAAGAGAAAGGCGGCGGGAGACTGGACAAAGCGATTGCCGACGAGGTGAACTCTCTTGGTACGCATCAAAGCATCGCGACGGCGCCGACGAGACCGCCAATGACGGTGACGCCGAGCATGATGCTCCATTCGCCAGCGGACGCGAGCGGGAACGCCGAGTAACGCGAAGCGCCACCGCCCGCAAGGGCTGACTGCGCTTGCGCCTTGTAGGCGGACTGAGTCGTGACCGAGGCGGCGTCTGCAAGAGAAGAATATTTGTGAGTCTCGAGGAACCGCACGTACAGACGGCTCCCACGACAGACGCCATCGGTGCCGAGTAGCCGAGTCGCGGGACTCACATGCGCTGGCGGCTTGAACATTTCCTGAGGACCAAGCCGTCGGAGTCACGACGACGGGAGTCGTCGCGTACCATGTCACGATGACGCCCGCCTGCGTATAGGTGGCTGAGGTCGGAAGAGCTCGTCAGCTTTCAAGTAGTCCATCAGAGTCGGGAACGAGCAAGGGAAAGACATACTCGGATTGGGCGGGCAACCCTCGGTTGTGCACGTCGATTGCGGCGTCAAAACTGCAGAAAAAAAACGCAAGGCGAGTTAGCTCTCGTCGCTTTCAAGGAAGGACGCTGCGGCCGTAACGAGATCCGCCTGGCCGCGAGCGGGTCCTTCCGTCAGGCGTGCGAGCTCACCCTGTGCGGGCGCGCCCAAGTTCTCCGCCGCCGCTGTTGTGGTCGAAGTTGTCGTCGCTGCCGCCGCCGCTGTCGAAGTCAAGATCGAGAGCGTCCGGGTCGAGATCGGATCACCATTGACATCGGTCGCAACAGAGGCGATGACGGTGTTACCGGACCTGTCAGGGAGAGCAGGTGCGTCAGCATGGCAGTCATCTTTTCGCCTGTCTTGCTGTTGATAGAAACGGCGGCGGGCCAGCACCGCCGAGAACATGGGTCAACTGGCGTCAACACGGGGCGGACCGCGATACCCCATGCGTGCGACGGCGCTAGGAGTCGACGTCCTCCGTCAGACCCTGGAGTACCTCCGAGCAACACTTGCACGTCTCAGATGCCGGTCGAGGGCGCCGTGTCCTCCGGTTCGCTGGTTCGGAGTCCTCATCGGCGAACCGATTCGTCCCGCCACTTGTGCCGCTCTAGTCTCCGTTGGAGCCTTCGGAAGTAGCCTTACAAGTCATCGACAGTCGTCTGAACCTGTGCCTGGACCTGCACGGCTGCGATGAGCGCGAGGACGAAAGCGGCGAGGTGGAGTCGCGGCGAGAACATGTCGACAAGAAGAGCACTGCTAGACTCGACAGCGGGCCTTATACGGACGAGCTGAGTGCTAGATCGAGTCTGTTGAGTGCGCCTATAGAGAGCGTAGAGCAGCCTGCGTCCGTCCGATCCGACGAGCCCTTGGCGCCTCTCTCGAGAAGGGGAGGCTTCTCAGGTGGACCCGCGCACTTCCTCTCTCTTCCCCTTTAATGCTCGCTCTCACCTCATGCGAGCGCGCCAGTCTGAACTCGGGCTCAAGCGACACACGCAAAGATTGCAAGCTGAGCATCAAATGGGGGCGCTAAAACCCGTACTCGAGCATGAGCTCATCAAAGACGTCGTCAACGTCGGCCACCCGCAGCTCGTACTTGACACGGCATCCCGGCGGGATCGTGTCGCACTTGAGCGGCTCGCGGAGCAGGTTGAATTTGCACGTCTGACGGTCGGCATCGCGCGGCTGGTCGACTGCGACGATCAAAGAGAAGTTGGCGAGGCGAGGCAAGTTGCTCGGCAGGCGGTGCGCGCGCAGGGCTGCGTCGGTCCACTCGTTGAGCGAGGTCTCCACGCAATGAACGTTCTCGACCGACGCAGGCAAATACTCGTAAATGTATGGTCGAGGCAGCGAGGCGAAGGTGATGAGCGTCTGGAGGTTCGGCAGGCGTTCAAATAGCCTCTCCCATACTGACGAGCTGACCTCGGATCCGTAGATAGCCACATAAGTGACGGTGGGCGAGCAGAGTGGCGCGGCATCGAGCTGAGCGTCGTACAAGGCGAAGTGGGTCAAGCGCTTAAGGCTAGCGCAGTCGGAGCCTTCACCGCCACCGCGAAGCGCCGGGCCCCCTGCTCGGTGACACCTGTCATCCAGTATAAAATGCGACACCTCTGTGGCGCGGGCGGGACCGTACAGAGCAATCAGTAGATGATCGAAGGGATTGCGAAAAGGTAACGGTCCACACCCGTAAAAATGTCAGTCATCCCGACGCTCGCGGCGGACGGATTGATCCAGAGCCGGTCGACGATTATTTCGAGAGTCCCGAAGACCTCCCTTATGCGTTCCGGCTTGCCGTCGTTGCGATAACGAGTCAGGTCGAGGTGGACGCGCGTCGGAACCCCGCCATTATTTTTCGCAGCCGAGAGACGCTCCTTCAGGCGGACGAGGCCCTTGTCAACCGGGTCGTACTTGAAGGCAAAGTGATCATGCAGCTTGTCTTGCGCCCACTGGGTGAACGAGTGGTGTACGAGCGCGGCGGTTTGGAGGAACTCGACACGCTTCGCGAGGTGGCGCATGAGCAGCGGCGGCGTGACGAGCTCGAGGATGTGCAGCTCGAGCTCGAGAGGTAGGCGGTAGGCAGGCATGGCGGCTTCGAACGGCTCTGGGAGCGGGAGCGAGGGTGTCGGAGGAGGAAGGGATTTCAGCCTCTTGCATTCGTCCCCTTTCTCCTTTGTTGAGGCTACGTCACCTTCTGCTCGAAAATCCTGCATTCAAAAACTTGTCCAAAGTGACGATCAAGCGTTTATCGATTGCAAGCTGAGGTTGAACCAGGAGAGGGCACGACACGGGAAAGGTAACGCAAGCTAGATGACGAGTTCCGTGAGGATCCGCTCTATCGTCTCCTCCTCGGTCGCCTCGGAGCGAAGACACTCGATTGTGAGCGGGACCTCCCCAACCTTCGCCTCGAGTGCTTAGCGCAACGTCGCGAGCGGGTCCGGCGATGAAGCCGGGACCGGCGCGGCCGTCAACCAGGTAAAGGTGCAAGTCTCGAGGCGCGATGGCGCTGTCGGAGGGCTCGCGCCGTGACAATAGCCTAGTTTGGCAGGGTCCGGGCAGGTTGTCTGATAGAAACGGGCTGTGCGGGCGAAGGGTTGGAAAAAGGCGAGGTCATTGGGATGACAGGCGAGATCCGAGGCGATCGATTCGAAGACATCGATGCTCAGCAATGCAGTCGGTACTTCTGGGTAATCAAGCCAGAAAGAGCTCCGTATCAGGACAAGAGTCCGCAGATTTGGCAGCGATGGAACCGAGTCTTGCAGGTCGACGGAGCGAAGGACCAGCGAGGTCAGGTTCGCGGGAGCCGCCAGACATAGGTCTGGCCAATGCTCGTCACCCCAGGCATGCTCGTCGATCTCGAGGTATTCTGTTCCTGTAGTAGGATTCGTTTCGACCGCCAGTAAGCCCGAAGTTTCACCAGCAAGCGAAAAGACAGTCTATTCACTTACCTGTGCACAATGGGAATGGTCCTGCCGCTTCCAAACTGTACGGCGTAAACAGCCAGACTGACTTGACGGCAGGGAGCCAGGGACGAAGGACGTCGTATGGGCTCCACGGTCCGCTCAGCGCGTCGTCATCTTGATCCGCCGCGTGTTCAGTTGGGCGTGCGTGACTCTGGCTCTCACTTGATGAATTGTAAGGGTCGTCGAAGCGGTCCAGTTTCCATTTGGCGTCTTCGCACCATGCACGCGTGTCGAGGTAGAGGCGCGAGAGCATCCTCAACGAAGGCGACCCAAAACCGGCGGTCAAGCGCTCCTGCAAGCGCTCCTGCTCGCCCGCGCGGCCGCGGAAGGTGAAAAGAAACTGCTCGTGCAGCTTGACGTGCGCCCACTTGGTGAACGAGCGGTGTACGAGCGCGATCTGGCGGAGACCGTAGACGCGACGATGCACGCTCTTGGAGACCCGAGGCGGCGTGGCGAGCTCAAGGATGTGCAGCTCGAGCTCGAAAGGCAAGCGGAAGGCAGGCATAGCAGTGCTGGGCGATTTGGTCGCAGCTAGTGCGAGGGGGAAGAGGGCGAGAAGGAGACAGAGCTTCCCCTCGCCCTTGTCGCCCTGGTCAAATCGCCATCTGAAGGCGACTACGAGCCAAACACGCTTCCTTCTCGGCGCAAAGAGATGTAAAAAGCATGGCAGATTCAAGTCCGATCCGAGAAAGCTACAACCCAAGCGCAAGCATCACAGTCGCCAGTTCCTCCTCGTCGCTGTTCGTCGCGATGCGGCAGGTGAAGCGAGTTCCGGTGTTGTGAAGGGTCTGTTCCAATCGAGCGACGTGCTGCGTAGCTACCGCTGCGCGTGCAGAGTCCTCATCCGGATCGACGTCGGCTTGAAGGAGGGTGAATGTGAACGTCTGCAGGGTGCGGGGCATGCGTTTGGCGAACGTCGTCCATTCATAGTCTTCGAGAGCATCAGCGCTGGTGCTGGCGATGACGACTTGACGGAGGGATTGCGGCAAAGCTGCCAGATCGTCATCTCCGCTGTTGAAGTCGGTCCTGAACGAGAAGAGATCGGCAAGCTCGGGGAACCGCTTGCAAATGCGCGTCAAGCTCGTGTGGATCTCGCACTGGACCAGAACGAGTTGTGTGAGGTGCGGCGCGGATATGCTGAAGTCGCTGCAGGCCAAATGGCGCAAAGTGAGGGCGGAAGCTTGACTGGTTTGGCCGAAACCCCAGGCCGGATCTTCCCAGGTTATGCCGCAGCTCGAGTCGTCGAGGTCGACAATCGGAGGACCTGGAGGTCCAGCAAGTCTGTTAGGCTCGCGCTCTCAGCTCAAAGGATGAGAGCTCAGTGGACGAGAATCCTCACAGTCAAACGTGCACACGCGCACGAGTAAATGAGTGAGGTACACGAGGAATCGAGCGAATCGAGCCGGCCAAGCCGCAAGGTTGCCCGTCGCCTCCAAGCCTCCGTTGTCTGCCCCCATATGTAAGAGTCCTGCGCGGGGAAGACTGTCGGTAGACGGCCGGCGGCTGCTTCTACAATTTGGATACAAGCGTGATCAGCGAGAGACGTCGAAGCCAGGGAATACGATACGAGCTGTCAGCTACGTACTTGGTACAATTGCAGTCGTATTCGTCCGCATAAAAGAAGTTGCGCAGGTCCAGGAGGAAGCATTCCGGCTTCCAATCGGTCAAGAGCTCCGCCTGCTGTCGACGCCGCTCGAAGGCTAACAGTTGCGGGTCAGAGGTCCTGTAGGTGAAGACAAATTGCTCGCGCAGCCTGGCTTGCGCCCACGCGGTGAAAGAGCGGTGCACGAGCGCGATTTTGCGAAGAAACTTGACGCGGCGCTTCAGGCTCGGCAGCAGCCTATGCGGCGTAGCGAGGTCGAGGATGTGCAGCTCGAGCTCGAGAGGCAGACGGAAGGCAGGCATGGCGCGACTCTGTCAGCGTTGACGTGGGAATGCGTCCAGTCAGGCGGCGTCGGGGTTCTTCGCGCGCTCGTGTCGTCTTTCTCTTTTTCGAAAGGGGCGACAGAGCGGGCCGCCTCGCCGAAACTCACTCGTACTCAACTTGTCGTCATGACTCGCATCATGGATGCACAAAGTTGACAGAAGAGCGCCGATCTGCAGTGCACATGCATACAGACGTAATATCGCCAAACGAAAGTGGGAGACGAAAATCCGCATCGCGACGGTATCGCTACGGGAAGGCGGATCCGCGCCTCAAGTGGTCGACCTCCAATCCCAGCTCTTTGTAGTCGACGGGGTGCAGGAGCGAGATGGTCCGCTATGCTCCACCGAACGCGGGAAAACCAACCGGTCCTCGGAGTGCGCTGCCGCATTGGCAACGTCAACTTCCGCGGCCGGACCGACGGACATTGTCCGCCCGCTTCGGGTGATGCGGAAACGGACGTGATTGACTTGAGTCGTCGCGCGATGTCAGGCGGCGCGCGCCGATTCGCATTCGCCTTTTTTTCATCTCGCCAGCCCGGCCCTGACGACCTCGGCTCGTTCCCGGACGGCCTGCAGCTCCTTGAACAACGCCTGAGATCGTTCGCTCGCTTGATCGAGCTGAGCCTGAGAGATGACGGTGCCGCTCGGTGCTGCAGAGGAAGGGACTTGAGACGAGGAAGAAGGGGGCACGAAGCCGCCGAGGGCGGATCGGGAGAGGAGCGAGATCAAGGCCGAGAGCGAGGCGAGCGCCGCGTGCGGGTCTGCAGGTTCACAGTCAACGAGGCGTAGAGCTCGTCAGCACATTCGGGAAGCCGCTCGACGGCGCAATCGGTTCCTGCGTGAGACCCACCTGCTGGAGTGCCCGTTCCCTCGTAAGCCCTTTTTGCCTGTTGGACGAGCTTGAGCAAGTCTCGCTCGACCGTCTCGACTAGTCCGTTCGGTCCTGAGCACAGTGCGAGTGCCCTCGTCGCTTCTGTAGTCGGGTTCTCGAGGTGAATGCCCGAAGTCGTCGTCCGGATCGAAGCGGTCGGCTGCTGCGCGGCGAGAGGAGGCGGCGCGAGGGAAGCCTGACGGGGAGTCGGAGCTGTCGCTGCTGGACTCCCTTGCATGGTGTGCGCACTGGCGAGGTGAGTGGGCGGACCCGGATAAGGTTCTTCGGCCAAGCGAGCGAGCGAAGGGAAGAGTGGCTCTCGCTCTTCCACACCGCCCAGCTCGACTCGGTCGAAGTCAAGATGGTACAGATCCAGACTGTAGAGGTACGTGTCGGGCTGCACTGCCCGTACAGGCCCTTTCACTAGTTCCCGCAGGCACCCGCGCCATTCCTCCCCACTTTCGGCCGCCCTGGCGCCTTCTCGAGGCCGCTCTCGCCCTACCAGGACACGAACTGACTACGGGATCTCACAGGTCGGGGATGTAAACCCGCCTGCCGGTCAGGGACGCGCTCGCCGGTACTACAAAGCCGTCGACGCCCTCGTCGAATCGCCCGGCGCCGGCATCTCGGTCATTCCCGACTTGCTCGACCACTCGGTCAAGACCAGGCCCACGTTGCCTGCAGTAGGATGGCGAGACACTTTGCACTTGCACACCGAAGAGAAGGACGTGAAAAAAGTGAGCGACACCGCCAGGAGACGGAACCCTTTCTCGTTGTCCTCCTCCGAGGACAGGCCTTCGCAGGCAAGTGCTGACCCAGACGATGCACCCGCGAACCCAGATCGTCGACGGCCAAGAGACAACCGAGAAGAAAAAGTGGACCTACTACGAACTGTCCGACTACAAGTACCTCTCGTACGCCGAGTTTGGCGACCTTGTCGCGAACCTTTCCAACGCACTCGCCGAGACGGGCCACTCGCGCGACACCATCTTCAACATTTACGCCCAGACGAGCATGCACTGGTTCGCCATGGCCAACGCCTGCGCGAAACAGAGCGTCACGTTCGCGACCGCGTACGACAGCCTCGGAGAAGAAGGCGTGCGTTCTCTTTCTCTTCAAAGATCCCGCGAGAAGTCGAGTGGCTGACTCGCCAAACCTCGACCGCCCGCAGCTCGAACACTCGTTGAACGAGCCAGACGTCTATGGCATGTTCACCAACTCGAACTTGCTCGGCACGCTCGCCGCCGTCATCTCGCGCACCCCGACCGTGAAAACCGTCGTGTACGACGGCCCCGCGTCCGACATCAAGCCCGGTTCCCTCGAAGCGCTCAAGGAAGCCGGCGTCAAGGTGTTCACGTGGATGGAGTTTGTCGAGCTCGGCAGGGGACACAAGCACCCGGAAGTGAGGCCAAAGCCGGACGACGTCGCGTGCATCATGTACACGAGTGGAAGTACCGGAGCGCCGAAAGGTGTCGAGATCACACACCGACAGATTGTCGCTATCGGTGAGCGATCCACCTGCCCCGAGTCAGGGGCAGGACTGTCGAGCTTACTCGGCGCGGTTGCGATGCAGTCGGAGGAACGATCAAGCTCGTTGCGCACCTCATCACACCTGACGCCCGTGTCATCTGCTACTTGCCTCTTGTGGGTTCACGCCGATTTCTTTGCGATGCCTATCACACCTCCAGCGATCAACGGCTCACGATCTTGCGAGACGCGCGCAGAGCCACATCTTCGAGATGGCGCTCGAGTTCACCGTCCTCTACGCCGGTGTAAGCGCACTCTGTCCTTGCTTTTGCTCGTGTGTATTCGCAGACTGATCTCGCATATACGCAGGTCCCGATGGGCTACGGAACGGTCAAGACGTTGACCGACACATCGATGCGGAACTGCGTCGGCGACATGCGCGCGTTTCGACCGACAATCATGACTGGGTGCGTTGTGCTTTCGCTTTCCGTTTCTTTGCTCATCGTGTACTCATCGACTGCACACCACAGCGTTCCGACAGTGTGGGAACTGGTGAGCGCACCGAAAAAAAAGCCTGTGAAGACCCTGATGCTGATATAGCTGTTCGGACGCGCGCAGATCCGGAAAGGAATACTCCAGAAGGTCGCCTCGGGACCGTCATATCGCGCTTCGCTCTTCCATGGCGCGGTCGGCCTAAAGCGGTGGACAAAGTCGATCCCGCTCGTCAATTCGCTCGTCGGCGGCGTGCTCGACACGGTCGTGTTCAAGGCGGTCAAGCAGGCGACGGGAGGTCAGCTCAAGTACGCGATCAATGGAGGTGCGTTCACAGAACAGGGGTCGCGCAAGATTCCGAGTCCCCAACTGAACCTGGTCATCGCAGGAGCGGGCGTGTCGCAGGCGACCCAAGAGTTCCTCTCGTACACCCTGACGCCGTACTTCATTCAAGGCTACGGACTTACCGAGACTACCGCGTACGTCTGACTGCCCGCCAGACTGTCCGCCGAGTCGCGCTACGATGAAGCTGACTCTCCCGTACGCGCGATCCGCCATGCAGCCTCTCTTGCATTCTCCCGCCTCAGATCGTTCAAATCGGCGTCGTCGGCGTCCCGAACTTGTGCAACGAGCTCCAGCTGCGCGACTTTGAGGAGGCCGGGTACAAGGCGGACGGGTCGGGCGAAGGGGCGAACGGATTGCCACAGGGAGAGGTGTGCTTGAGGGGTCCGAACGTGTTCAAGGGTTACTGTGAGTCGGTGTACCTTGACGCTATTCCCCGGTTCAGCGGACCTTGGGTCGGGTCTCGCTGCGCAAAGGTGGAAACGAAGTCGGAAGCCGACTGACGTGTGGTCTTTCTGCAGACAAGCGCCCCGATCTGACGAAGGAGGCATTGACCGACGACGGCTGGTACGACGCCCCGCCTTTTGGATCTCGTGATAGGCGAGACTGACTACTCGCGCCTCACAGGTTCCTAACCGGCGACATTGGCCAGTGGAACGCCGACGGCACGCTGTCCATCATCGACCGGAAGAAGAACCTCGTCAAGCTGCAGGGCGGCGAGTACATTGCGCTCGAGCGGTTAGAGTGCGTCGCCTTCTTGCATTCGATGCTCGAGTAAAACGCTAGTCTAACGATTCTATTCGCCGCGCAGATCGACTTACAAGTCTTGCAACCTCGTCCTCAACATCGCGGTGCACGCCGACCCGAACGCATCCAAACCTATGGCGGTGCGTACCCGTCCCGTGTACTGCTGTCTCACTCCCCGTGTAAAGCTAATGCCGATGCCGTGCGCGGCGTACAGATCATCGTCCCGCACGAGCACAACCTCCGCAAGCTGCTCGAGGCCGAGCCGGACCTCCTCGGCGCGGGGAAGAACGTCGACCACCTCGACTGGGCGACCGAAGTGTGCCAGAACGACCGCGTCCTGAAACGCGTCCTCGCCGAGCTGAACGCGACGGGCAAGCAGGCCAAGCTGAAGCCGCTCGAGGCGAGTTACTTCGGGAGTTGCTGCTCGCTTCCGATCGCACCCACTCATCGCGTGACTCGTTTGCAGACTCTGCAAACCGTCATCCTGTCCGACTTCGAGTGGACGCCGCAGAATGGCTTCCTGACGGCCGCGCAGAAGCTGCAGCGCAAGACGATCTTGCAGCACTTCAAGGACGACATTTCGGTGCGTAGAAAGGATTCTCTCATTCTCCGTACGGACGTCACGTAATGTCCTACTGACGGAGCCAGAGCCTACAGAAAGTGTACCCTTGATGTTTGCGGTCGTGAACCCTTGTGTGGCGTGCCTCCTCCGTAATAGCCGTGCTCGTGCATTTAGATTCGTTCCATTTAGCAGCGCTTTCGACGTAAGTCCGGCACATCGATATTGGCTCCATGCGGCTGAGGCAACACAGCGACAGAAGCAAAGTTTGCGGTTATGCAGAGGTCTCCGGTGTGGAGTTCCTGAATCTCCAACCCTATTCGTGCACCCCGCACCTCGGTCTGCTGCATGCCCGAAAGCTTACAATGGAATGTAGCGCCTCAGCGACACAGAGCCTTACAAAGGTTCTGGACTGAAGCAGCATGTTGCTGTCGCTGTCATCACTGTCCGATACCTTGCGACAGTCCAGCGAGGGCACCGCGACGATCCCTTAAGAGCGGGGCTCGCAGTGATCATGGCTATCACGAACACAACGATGCGCCGCAGGATCGGTAAGGACGCTGACCTAGATGACCGTGCCGATGCCGAACCAACCGACTCATCCCCACGAACGAACCGTGGGTCCTCTTCTTATTGTTTGAACGAGTTCGAAGCTGATTCTCTGCTGTATCGCCTCGGTAGCCTCTTCCGAGCACTGGTGGTCGCGCAAATACACCCTCCCGCTGCCGACAAACCGATGCGCCTGGTGGAGGTCGTCCTGCTCCTCGCGACTCTCTTCCTCGTTGCGGCTAGTCCGTTTCTCGTCTACGGCTACGGCTACCTCTGCGCTTCTCGTAACCTCGTCAAGTCGGGCGACGTCGCGACCGTACGGCTTTTCACGGTTTTCGACCGCGATGGACGAGTTGTCGAGCCGGGCAAGATTCTCCTCCACGTTCACAACCTTGTATCCTCGTGATCTTCTCGAGGTATATTGCAAGTAGCTCTTTTCATTCACTGGCTGCCGGCCCGCGCGAGCTTCGCCATGGCGCTGGAGCGAAGTTCGCTGCTGCGGATCTCGCATCAACATGCACGTTCGCAGCTTCGGACGCTCGGAAAGCCATCAACAGCTTCCACCTCCGCTCCGCCGCCTCAGCTACGGCGAACAAGATACTTCTCGCGGCTGCGCGTGCAGATGGCACAAAAATCGGGCTTTGCCCGTGAGGTGGGCACCGTGAAAATTCTCACGCTCGCGCCGGGACCACTTACATACTGGGCAATGTGTAGCGAACTTAGCGCAAGTCCTGAGCTTTGCAAGTAGGCGACGACCCTTTCGCTTGAGAATTAAGGTAGGGGATTGGGAGGAAGAGCGGGAGCCTGCTGGGAGGCTGAGAAGGCCGAGAAAACGAATACAAGGATTCGTATGGGCCCATGGTAATCAGGCTCATGAGGTCGCTTTCTCGGCTTCCGTGACTTGCGGCAGGCTTTCGACTTCTCGGTACACTCGCGGAAGTCCGTATACATGAACCCTGCTATTCCGCAGCCAAGTCGAGCTACTGTGGCTGGCTAGCCCGGATGTCCATCACCAAGGAGCAGCTCAACGCGTTCTACCGGTCCCTGCTACCGATCACCTACTCCCGAGACTCGCCCGATGAGCGTTCAGCCAGCTTCAGTGCTTCCAGCTGTACATCCGTAGGCGCCATCGCCATGTCGGATCGATCCCGTTGGATCGTCCGCGACCCGAATCTCGTCGAGCACGCCATCCGAAATCTGCGAAAAAAGCTGGACGCGCACCTCATCAACAACGGAATCCCCACGCTGGAGCATCAGGTCAACATCGGGGATATCGCGAGGGCGTCCGTCAGTTACACGAACGAGACACAAGTGGGCGAGCATTTCCGCGACCTCTGTAAGGCGGTCTTCGACGTAGCCGGGGCCGCCGATGCTACGCTGCGAGCCGGTGCGCCGCGAAAGCTACGCACCGTCCCCAAGAAGCCGACCGGTCCGAGATTCCTCAGACCCGATCAGTCTATCGTCGAGGAGTCCATCGCGCCCGGGCAAGTTGCGGCGACGCGCACGACACGGGCAGTCATCGCGGACAAAGCTGTCCTGGCAGACACCAGCCTCTTCTTCCGAGTCGACGAGCTTTTGAAGGCGGCTGGATATGTCAACGTCAATGAAGAGGACGATGCACCAGTGAAGAGTCTGCTCGAAAAGGTACGGCCGTCGGCGTGTGACCCTGCGGTCGCGACTGAGCATCCTCTCCTCTCGCCAGATAACAGCGTCGGCGCGCCACGAAGCGACGTCAAACTTCTTCCTCTTCTGCGGCCGCTCATGGCTTCTCGGCCAGATCGTCCCCGTTGACGAGGACGGTCAAGCCGGCTTCGATGTTTTGCTTTCTCCCATGGAGACGCTCGTCCAACCTCGGGATCCCGCTTCCGACGACGACATCTATCGCTCGTTCATGCTCGCCGTACTGTGCTGCTTGTACGACGACTTGATCTTCGAACCGGAACGAAAGGACACGCTGCTCCAGAAAAGGCGCGACGAACTGCTGGAGAAGTACCGAGATCGACGCATCGCCTGGAGCAAGGAGGGCGCCCCGTCGACGTCGGAACTGTCCGCCTGGAGCAAGGAGGGCGCCCCGTCGACGTCGGAACTGTCAAGCGAAGACGACTCCGAAGTCCAAACGCGTCCCCAGGCCGATCCTTCCGATCTCTCTCCGACCAGGAGGGCAGGAGAGGGTGAACGGACAATGACCCGCTCGCAGGCGGGCTCGCCCGCCAATGCACAGTCACAGTCGCGTACGGGAGACTCCAGGTCACGAAACGATCTTGCGCAATGGATTCTTGAGGAGTCATCGCTTGGCGAGCATGACTTCCGTCGCGCAAAATCGAAGAAATCGGTGCGCCACTTTCGTGTTTGTCGAACATACACGAGGGGTAATGACACTGGTATCGTCAGCAGGTATCGCTCACGATCCTCGACTCGGTGAACATGCCTTTGCACCCGGCCTGGGCTAAGATGCACCTCATTTCTGGAACCTTGTCTCCCTTCCTTGATCCCGATGTGCGTATTCTTCTCTCGGCATGTGGACTTTCCGAAATGCTGACATGCTTACTCTTGCACGTAAAGGACCCGGCACTATCTTCTTTCACTGGTCAAACTCCGCCCCTTCGGCCACTCTCGTCGTTTCCGGATCGCATACCGTCGCGCGGGGCGATATCGGCGACTCGCTCTCCCGATTCGGCTCTTGACACAGCTCCTAACACTCCACCGACGGCCGTCGAGTATCTGCGTCACCTCCGCAAGCAGCTGCGGAAGCAGTACGTGCAGGCTACTTACCCCACGCCGCATTCTCGCCAAGTCGTCTTTACCGGACCGTATGGCCTCGGCCTCGTTGACGAAACGGACGCTCGCACCGGCTACGTCGTCAAACTTGCTCGGAAACGTCCTGCTGGGACGACCCTGCAGCGAGGCGACCTCGAGTACGAACTCGGGATGATGACAGGAGCGTTGCGCGATAACTACCTGGACGTGGTCCCGCTGGTTGCCGCTTTCGAGCAATCGACCGATCCTGGCGAGCGCGAACCGTACCTCGCCCTCGTGTACGAGTATCGCGGTAAAGCGCCGCCGAGCTGGTCAGATCTGCCGATCGAGATTCGGTCAGTCTTTGAGCGCGATCCTCGATCGCCCTTCCGTACCGGCTGACATGAGCTCTCGATCGTCCAGGTACAAGCTATACATCTCGCTGCTGCGCCTACATCAACGGTTCGGCGTCGTGCAGGGCGACATCGCACCTCGGAACGTGGTGGTCGACGAGGCCGGGAACGCGCGGTGGATCGATTTCGGGCAGGCCGTCGCCGGTCACGAGTGCTGCGGTCGTCAGTGTCCAGAAATCCGGACGGCGTTGAAGGAGATGGACCTGAAAGAGCACCGAAGGGAGTTAGCTGAGGCCGCAGCGAAGGAGGACTTGAGAACGTAAGGTCATCTGAAGCGGGCAGGCAACGGTGCGACCGTTCGCCCTTTTCTCGCACATTGACCAGACGATTCCTCGAGCCTTGCCAGATCCTCCCTAATGACCAACCGCCTCGTGAGCTTACACTGCAGAACTTCTTCTCTCTGCCTGCCTGCCTGCCTGCCTGCCTGCCTGCCTGCCGTGCGAGCCACGTATGACTGCAAGCGCGAAGAAAGTGTTCCCGTATGCTACTGCGGATCTCGCGATACGGGCGGGCGTCCGCTACGCTCGCCGGCGACAAACCCGGCTTCGTTCTCAACGCCCCAGCTACGGCACTGCATTGGCCTTTTTCTTCTTTCGTGGCGCAAGCACATTCACCTTAGTCACCTCCTGCTCGGCCGGTCGTTTCCCGCCGTCCAGCGCCGCCGAGAGCCCACTCGCCGGAACAAGGTGCGGATTGTCGATCTTGAATTCACGCCTGACAAACTTTTCGTAGCGCCTCCGCCACTCCTTCTCCCTCCGCTCATTCTTCCCCTCCTCCGTCTCGTTGTCGTTCGCGTTCTCGCCAGCGCCCTTTGGATCGGACACGTCGTCGAGGTCCTCTTCGGCCTTGAGCGCCTGCTCGAGACCGGTTTCCCATTTTGAGACGGCTTCGCCCAATTTCGGCAATGCCGGTCGAGCATAGTCGAAATTGTGAAGCTGGGACCAGAGTTTGGTGTAGGTGGTCGGGCGGAGGGACAGTGGGTGCCGTTTCGGGGCGTGGTGAGGGATCGAGATCGCAGGAGAGGTCGAAGACGACGTCGACGGCTCCTGAGTAGCGACCGGATCCGCCGTTGCGACAGCCGGCGGCTCTGAGGACGGTTGCTTTGCCGGTTCGCCGGCCGCGACCACGAAGAATCCGACTAGTTGGCCCGCGCAGCACTCTTGCCGGAACGCCATCCGCTCCCACCACTCTTCGACGCCTCCCGGGACCCCGTCAATCAACCGTTTCCGCTCCCTCTCGATCGCGCGTTCCGTCTCGGCCAACTTTTGCGCCGGCGTCGATCCCGTCGTGAACGTGTTGCTCGCGAGGGCGAGAAACACGTCGTCGTAATCGCCTTCGGTGCCGGACGACGAGACGGACGACGAGGTGAGCGAGTGGAGGAAGCGAGACTTTGGGTCGTCCGGGAAAGCGGGGATGTGATCCGTCAAGGGATGAGCCGAGGGAGGGTCGGTGGCCGGGTGCAGGGGTGAGGAGAGGGCCGAATGCGGGTGCGAGTAGGTCCACGGAGGCGAGGTGGCGGGTTGCGAGGCGGCCGGCACATAAGGGAGCGACTCGAGGTACGACAGCCCAGGAATCAGGTAGAACAGTCGAGGCGTCGCATCCAGAGCCGAGACTGAGCTGGACGACGCCGCCGCCGACGACGGAAGTGACGAGACGGCGAGTTCGATGGTCCGCTTCCACCACCGGATGAGCCCCTTGTCGTCGAGGATTTTTTTCTCCTCGTTGTCGACGCTGCCCGGGAACAAGTACTGGGATTGGGCGCGCGCAAAGATGTGGATCCGGACGCGGGTCGAGTTGTGCGGCGGGTGCAAGAGAAAGTAGGACAGGAACCCGGCGACGAGCGGACGAGTCGGGTTCGGTCGGCGCGGGCCGGTCTCGGTTCGTGCGCTCGCGAGGCCTGTGGTGTCTACTTTCGAGATGTACAAGAGGCTCGTCTGGGTCGCAGGGATGGTGTAGAGCGCCGCTTCGATCCCGACGATGGGGACGACGACGTGCTCGTCCTCGTTCTCGTTTTGGTCGGTTGCTCCGACGGTCACTGGCAGTGAAAGGACGACAAAGATGTCTTCGTGATACACTTTTGCGAGTTTGGCGTTGGTGGCGTGGGGGAAGAGGGCGTGGCTCCGTTGAGGGTCAGAACGGAGAACGTCGACGATGACGCGCGGGTGGACCCCGGCGGCGTTCCGTTGTAGCTGGGTCGTCAGGTAGTCGAGCAACGACGGAGGCATGGCGGTGACGCGGTCCGAGGCGGCGCTTGACGAGAAGCTGTAGCGGACAGACTCGACGGCAAAGTGCAAGTCTCTCGCTCTCTCTCTCTCGTCGTCTTGCCACTCATCGACCCTGTTCCGCCATGTCGACTGAGAAGACGTCCCTCCCCCTTTCGGGAGACGTCAAAGATCCTCTCCTGCCACTCCCGTCCCCGGCAACCCAGGCGTCGTCGTCGAGCGCGAGTCGCCGCCCCACTCGCCCGTTCGCTTACCGCGTGTTCCAGGCTCTCCTCGCAGCAGCTGCCCTCGGAAGCCTCTACTACCAATTCGGAACCGACCTCCACTGGCGTCGCTTCCCGCACGAGCACCACCGAGACCAGGGACTGGCGGCGTATGCGAAACGGTTGGCTTTCGGCCGAGTCGACTCGTCAACTGCGAACACTCGCCACCACGCGCACGGGCACGCGCACGGGGGACGACTCTCGTACCAACAGATCACAGACACTCTCTTGTCTGTCCCCGCCGCCGACAGCGCGAAAGCTGCCTCGAAAGAGTGAGTTCCTCGGTCTGCCGCAGCAGCTTGCTATTCTTAGCTTGGGCCTTTTCGCCCAACCGACCCACCGACAAAACGCTCATACCCGGTCCTCCCCTATGCTGCAGGTACACGGCCAAACCGCACGTCGCCGGTACGAAAGAGGACCGCGACGTCGCCCTCTTGATCAAGTCGCAATGGGAGAAACACCTCGGAGCTCCCGCCGACCCGGAGCATCGGAACGTCTTTGATGCCGGTACCAAGGAGAGCCGAGACGCTCTGATGGGCCCGCACGGCGGCCGACACGGCAAGTGCGGCGGCCATCGCCACCACAAGGGGAAGAAGCACCACCATCACGACGACGAAGGCAAGAAGAAGCATCACCGACACGGACACAAGCTGGCCCGGTTCCTCAGCAAGCTGCGGCGCAAAGTACGCGCGTGCGCTGCCCAAGTCGGTCTGGCTCCGCCTCACCACGCTCCGGACCATCGTCGCGGTCCTCACGAGCCGCCGCACGGCCGATCGCCGCATGGACCTCCTCATCACGGCGAACCCCACGGACCGCACCATGGCGGTCCTCCTCCTCACGACGGACCCCATGGACCGCACCATGGCGGGCCTCCTCCTCATGACGGGCCTCACGGGCCTCACGGGCCACCTCATCGCGGCCACTCGCGCGGACCGCGTCCGGCGAAGCCTCGCGTCTGGACCGACACGTACTACTCGCTCCTGTGCGCTTTCGTCGTCTTTAGCGCCGAAGCCTCGTAGCACGACTGACCACAACCGCGCATCCTCAGGAACTACCCCGTCAAGGCTGCGCTCTCGCTCACCCGTCCCGGCGAATCCGAGCCGTCGTGGACCGCCAAGCTCCAGGAGGACGTCTTTGCTGAAGATCCGACCAGCGGCGAAGGCGTCGGGATTTGGCACGGCTTTAGCAAGAACGGCACGGTCAAGGGACAACTCGTCTACGCGAGTCGAGGCACCAAGGAGGACTTTGAGTACCTCGCGAGCCAAGGTGCGTGTGCTCTTTCAAATGAGCGAACACGCACAGATGCTGATAGAGCATTAAGAACAGGTATCGACGTCAAGGGCAAGGTCGTCGCTGTCCAGTACGGCGGTTCTTTCCGCGGCCTCAAGGTCAAAGCCGCCTCTGAAGCCGGAGCGGTCGGCGTCGTCATCTTTACCGACCCGATCGAGGACGGCGACGTGATCGAGTCGGCCGGGTACAAGCCGTACCCTCACGGTCCCGCTCGGGCTCCCTCGAGCGTCCAGCGCGGGAGCGTCCAGTACCTCTCACTCTACCCCGGTGACCCGCTCACGCCGGGGAAACCGAGCTACAACCCTTCGCTCCCGAACGCGCCCAAGCGACTCCCGCGCGACAGCGAGGGCGTCAACGTGCCCGACATTCCTTCGATCCCGCTCTCGTACGAGGATGCGATCCCGTTGCTCAAGAGCCTGAACGGGAAGGGCGTCCAGTTTCAAGATGGCCGCGAAGGGAAGCCGAAGGGGTGGAAGGAGGGAGGGCTGAGGGACCGCGGTGTCGAGTATTGGACCGGACCGGGCGACGAAGAGGTCGAGTTGACCAACATTGTCGACGAAAGGGTGACGCCCATCTGGTGAGGTTGGGGCCGGTCTCGGTGCGCCACCTCGCGAGCACATACTAAATCGCGCCCTCTGACGTGTAGGAACACCTATGCGATCATCCCCGGTCAGACGGACGACGTCGTAGTCCTCGGCAACCACCACGACGCCTGGACCTTTGGCGCTGGCGACCCGAGCAGCGGGACTGCTTCGGTCCACGAGACGGTACGCGCTTTCGGTGCCTTGCTCGAGAAGGGCTGGAAGCCGCTCCGGACAATCATGCTCGCGGCGTGGTCGAGCGAGGAGTTCGGGCTGATCGGCTCGACCGAGTTTGGAGAGGATTTCAGCGAGTGGCTTCAGCGGCACGTTGTCACGTACCTCAATGTGGACGTCAGTAAGTTTTGAAACCTCTTCTCTCACTCTGCGATGACTGCCTCCTGTCCAGCGCACGATGGACTGACGTCCTGCCGGCTCACAGGCGTCGCCGGATCGGTTTATGACCTCGCCGCTTCGCCTTCGCTCGCCGACCTCCTCAAGGACGTGTCGGCTCAAGTCCCCGACCCCGACCGCAAGGGCAAGTCCCTCGCCGATGTCCGGTCCGCCGAGGACGACATGGAGGGAGCGGAGGCGCCGACCACACCGAGCGACAGCCTCAAGGTGCTGAACGTCGCGGCGCTCGGGTCCGGCAGCGGTAAGTCGTGCGCGTCATACCCGATTGGCAAGAGTACTGAGATGTGAGGACTAACTCTTGCAGATTTCACGGTCTTCTTGCAACGCCTCGGACTTGCTTCGGCCAACTTTGGCATGCGTCGGGGACGCAACGAACCGGGTGCGTGCATCGTCGTTTTCGATGTCGTGACTGCGATCGCGTTCCCGTGGCTGATGGGAAACGTTCGTCCCGCGTAGTCTATCATTATCACGTAAGGCTGCCTCGGTGAGGCTGACAGCAAGGAGCGGGAGACTAATAGTTTGAACCCCACACGCAGTCCAACTTTGACAGCTTCAACTGGCAGTCGACTTACGGCGACCCGTCTTATGAGCGCCACGTCGCCATCTCGCGCGTCCTCGGCTTGACTGCAGCGCGCCTCGCTGACGACCTCGTCCTGCCGATCAACATCACGGGTGAGTCGAGTAGCGCGCGCTGGATGAGCTCGTGGCGCAACTCGAGCTGATGGCTTGCCCTCCCCGCCCGACAGCCTACTCCGTCAAGCTTGGCGAGTACCTCGACAAGGTGGAGGCTGACCCGCTCGCTAAGGAGGTCGACTTGTCGTCCTTGCGCGCCCTGTCGGACAAGATTTTGTCCGCTTCGCGACGCCTTCAGGCCCACGCGTACCGCCTCGTCCACGGCGACGACAAGGTTGGCTGCCACAAGCGCCGCTCGGACAAGCGCGATGCGTACAAGCGTGCGAAAGCCTTGACGCGGATCAACCATGCCCTCAAGAGCTTCGAGGCGGGCTTTTTGGGCGACGAGGAAGGTCTGCAAGGGCGCGAGTGGTACCGTCACCTCGGTGTCGCCCCCGGTCGCTGGCTCGGTTATGGTGAGTGTCATCCTCCGCGCAGACCGGAGCGGAGTGCAACTCACTGACTCTGTTCATTTTTCGAACAGGTGCGACGACTCTTCCGGGGTTGGCGGAAGCGCTCGCTCTCGACGAGGACATCGACCGGGCCAAGCTCGAAGTTCAGCGCCTCGAGAGAGCCTTCAAGACGATACTTCACACGGTCGAAGCCGGTCTTCGCCACTGAGACTCTGCGAATCCGCCGCCGAATTACCCGACTCTCCATTCTTGACTTTTTTCCCGTCTCGAATCGGCTATCGCGAGACGGTACCGGGCCAGACCATTTGTTCAGTCGTTTTGCTCCAGGTTGTATCACTTTTGGTGTACAGGCAGCGAGGGAAAAATGCGAGACCTGATGAAACAAAGGGGAGACGGTGCCGGTTCCTCGTGAAAGCGAACACTCGAGGCGAACCCCCTTGACCCCGTTTCCAGCACAGTGAGCGCTGTCTGCCTCTTGCCCTTTGATCCGACTGTACCGGTCTGGTAGTCGACCGACCCCGTCTGCGCTCCTGTCCGCGCTCGATCTTCAAGTCCGACGTCATGCTCGTCTCTGCTTCACCGCCACTCCACTCTCGCTCGACCCAGTCGGCCTACTTTGCGCAGCCTGTCGCCTCCCCTTCGACTAGCTTTGCCGATTTGTCGCTGGCGTCGCCGCCCGTCAGCAAGGGCGCAGAGTACAAGAGTCGGCCGGAGGGACCGACACCAGTCGGACCAAACGGGCAAGAGGTCGTCGAGCCAGCGGTAGCAAGGACGCTAACGCGAAAACCGAGTCGAAAGGGCAAGGAGAAGGAAGAGATGGTCGTCATAGTTCCAGATCGTCCGCAAACGCCGCAAGGGATGAAGAAGGACGTCGGCCTCGATGACTTGCCAGATATTCCGCTATCGCCGGATCACCTCCCTCCCGCCTTCCCTTCCGGACTCAAGAAGCATGGCATGCCTCCCGATATCGACGAGACGGTCGACGCGGAAGGACGACCTCGCTTTGTCGGAAACCCCGACATCCGAAGGGACGCCGACGAGCCCATACTGCAAGAGAACAAGCGGCGCTTCGTCCTCTTCCCCATACAATATCACGAGGTATGTTGTCGCCGCAGCTCTTATGGGCGGGCTGGCCGTTGACCCCGCCGGTGCGGCTTTGCAGATTTGGGCGGCGTACAAGCAAGCGGAAGCGTCGTTCTGGACTGCCGAGGAAATGGTCAGACAGCTTCGGCTACAGCTTTTTAAGATTCTATTCACTGACCGCGCCATCCTTTTACAGGACATCAGCAAGGATCAGTTCGATTGGGAGCGGTTGAACGAGAAGGAGCAGCATTTCATCAAGCATGTCCTCGCCTTCTTTGCCGCATCCGACGGAATCGTCAACGAGAACCTCGTCGAGCGATTCTCGTCCGAGGTCCAGGTCGCCGAGGCGCGATGCTTTTACGGCTTCCAGATCATGATGTGCGTCTCTCGGGTCCCCCGGGAAATGCTCCGTTCCGTCTGCTGACTTCCTCGTTCGGCGCCGAGTAGGGAGAACGTGCACTCGGAGGTCTATTCCCTACTCATTGAGAGTTATGTGCGAGATCCGTACGAGCGCGCGACCCTCTTCAACGCCATCGAGACGAGTACGCCGCTCCTTTCCTCCATTCTATCGTTCGCCGATTCGAGCTCACGAATCCGTCCTACAGTTCCGTGCATCAAGCGGAAAGCGGACTGGGCGCTCCGGTGGATCAGCGATCCCCGCGCCGTCTTTGCCGAGCGTCTCGTTGCCTTCGCCGCCGTCGAGGGTATCTTCTTTTCCGGATCGTTTGCCTCGATTTTCTGGCTCAAGAAGCGCGGCCTCATGCCCGGTCTCACGTTCTCCGTACGTCGATATGTCGACTCTCCATTTTCTTCTGGACGCTTGTGAGCTGACACGCTCGATCGCTTGCAGAACGAGCTCATCTCGCGCGACGAAGGCCTCCACACCGACTTTGCGTGCCTCCTTTTCTCGCACCTGGAGCGCCGCCCGTCCCCTCAGCGAATCAACCAGATCATTACAGAAGCGGTCGAGATCGAAAAGGAGTTCCTGACCGACGCGCTGCCCGTCGCCTTGATCGGCATGAACGCCATCCTGATGCGCCAGTACATCGAGTTTGTCGCCGACCGTCTGCTCGTCGCTCTCGGCAACGACAAGCTCTACAACGCCGAGAACCCGTTCGACTGGATGGAGTTGATCTCGATGGAGGGCAAGACCAAGTGAGTCTCGCCTTCGTTACGCGTGGCGATGAAACGCATCGTTCTTGCTCCTGACGCCCCTTTGCCATACAGCTTCTTCGAGCGCCGCGTTTCTGACTACCAGAAGGCCAACGTCATGTCTCGTCATGCCGCCATGTCACGCACCGCGAGTCTGAACCCGATCGGCGAGGCGAGCGGCTCGAGTACACCGCACGACGACCGCAGCGGCCTCGTCCTCGACGCCGACTTCTGAGTCCCGTCTCTGGTCTTCCCCGCACGCTGTATCCGCTACTCGCCATCCCTACTCTGCATCGCGACCCTGTACCCGCGACTCTATGCTTCCCTCTCTTGTATCCCTCGCTCACTAGATCCGCCACCGCAAAGTCTTCTCGCATACCGCATCGCACTACTCAAACCCTTTCGTCCCCTTTCGTCGATACCCTCTCCACTCAGCCTACTCTCGCGTGTAGACGGCGGGAACCCCTTCGCGCTGCTACAGCTGCATAGGCAATTCCGCCGTCTTTGTACGATCATCTGTAGCCCAAGTCACTCGCAAATCTCCCTCTTCCCTCCGATCCGAATGGCGCAAGCCCTTCGAGCGATCTTGATGTCCCGCGGGCGAAAGTTCAGCCTGCTGTTCAAAAGGCTGTTGAGCGGAGGTTGGCCGTAATAATTTCGGTGGGGCAGCTCTTCTCGTCCGTTCGAGTCGAACCTCTACGTCATGGCTGACACAGGCTCCGATGAGGCGCTGCAAAAGTACAGCGAGGTCCTCGAACGCTTGAACTCGGCCCTGTACCAGCGGGAACTGCACGTCGAGCGCGAGCAGCTCGCGAAGCAACTCGGCATCGCTGAAGAGATTGAACAGGCGAGGCAGGTCAAATCGCAGTACCTGGCCTTGAGTACCGGTGCGTGTCCCATCAAACAGACTTGCAGGGTCCCGCTGAGCTGATTGCCTCTCCCGGCAGACGAGTGGCTCGCGTGGATCAATGACCGCAAGTCATCGCTGCCTCAACTCCCCGCCGACGATGTCACGCCGTACCTCGATGTGATCGAGCTGTACAGGCGAGGGAGCAAGGAGTACTTGTGTGAGCTCGGGTATCAGGCTTGTATCCTCCAAAGAGCGAAAACGCTGACTTCCGACTCTACCCTTTCAGCGATTCCTTTCCTCGTCAACTGGTCCGAATGGGTCATCTCGCAGTACTACGCCGCTCAGGGTCTCGCGCCGCCGCCCACATCCGCCGGAGGAGGCGAAGATGAGGACACTGCGATGCAGCCAGCCGAGCGGAAGGTCGGCGAGCCGGACCAGTTGCTCGGCGTCGTCTTTTCGCTCGAGGAGGTGCGCGACATTCGGGAGGAGGTGCTCGCGGTCGGAGGTACCCATCTCACAGAGGTACGTGTCTGCTTCAAAGTCGTCCCTCTTTTGAGAAGCGCTGATCCCGAGGTCGACCCTGTCCAGAGCTCCGGCCTGTGGAAACTCTGGAAAGACTTCGAGATGGACCTGCTTAAGGTGCGTCGGCGTGGCCGCCTTCTCCTCAGCGATACCGGAAGCCCTATCTGACACTTTTCCGCTACAGCTCGACACTACGTGCGCTCGCCCGTCTGTAGAAGCCCGCGCTGAGCGATGCTGACGATCCTCCGATACTCAGGCCCGACCAGCTCCTCGTCGTCGAACAGCTCTACCTCGCGCGCTTGAAGGTCCCGCATCTGGGTTCGCATTCTCCTTGTAATCGATTAACTCCTCTGCGCCGCTGACATTCGCTTCGGCAGACATCGCCGAGACGTTCTCGTCTTACTCGACCTTTGTCTCGACTTTCGACAACGACAACTACGACAAGAGCCTGCCGGCCGCAAACAAGATCTACAGTGGCAATGCGAAGAAGGCGGACGAGCGCTACCCCGAGGAGGAGAAGCTGGTCAGTCTCTGCGCTCGCGAACATGACAGTCATGCGCTGACCCAGGTCAACGCTGTCCGCGGCGGCAGAAAGCAGCCGGTTTCTCCGTCCAAGCCTATCTCGACTATATCTCGTGGGAGCGTGAGGTCAAGCGGCCCGATACGCCTCTGGTCAAGCAGCTCTTCGAGCGAGCGATCCGAGACTCTCCGGAAGATGCGGAACTTTGGGACGCCTACCTCGAATTCCTGGTAAGCTCGGCTACTTGCACGGTTGACGACACACGAGCTCTATCTGACTCTCTTGCGAGCAGCACAAGGTGCCCGCCAAAGAGGCTCACCTGCGCGACTCGACGGAACGGGCGATCCGCAATGTGCCGTCATCTGTGGCGATCTGGACAGCGACCCTGCGCATCGTCGTATGTCCTCGCAACCGGTTACGAGAGAAATCGCGACGAAGCTAACGATGTACGGTACGAGCAGGAGAAGCTAGGACTTGGCTCCGAAGAAATCGAAGGCGTGTTCCAGCGCGCGATGAACGGCGGGCTCTTGGGCACAGACATGGACGCCGTCGTCAACCTCTACCATGCGCGTGCCAGCTATTATCGTCGCCAGTCGGACGTCAATGGTGAGAAAATGCTGTCGTACTGGCAGTGTTCGCTCCAGCTGACCTGCTTTCGGTCACAGCGAGTGAAGATGGACCCGACGGAGGACTGGTCGGAATGGCGCTCGGTGTGTTGCAGGAAGGCGTCGAAGCGACAAAGAAAAGTCAGCTACAGCCTAGTCTCGCCTACGTTGACGAAAGGCTCACAGAAGACGCTGCTTTTGCAGTCCACAAGAAGGGCGATCTGCAAAGCCGTCTCGAGAAATACCTCATCAAGCTGGTGCGGACTCCGCCTGTCCACTCGATCTCTATAGTTTGCTCACTTCCACTCTTGTTTCCTCGCAGTACGAGCGCTACAACATGATCGACGAAGCCCGAACCGACTGGGCAGAGTTGACGAAGGCTCAACCCCATTCCTACGCCATATGGTACGGACGAGCCGACTTCGAAACGTGCGTCTGCTCCTTGATTGTGCCTTTCTCCGCGCATTGCTGACATCTTACGGCACAGGCGGCAAGGTGACTATGCAAAGGCGCACGAGGTTTACTCGCAAGGCTGCTCCGCTCGTGGCGTCGACTACCCGGAATACCTTTTGGACGCCTGGGTTTCGTTCGAAACGGAGTACGGTAACCTGGCGGACGTCGAGTTCTCGCTCGTCAAGAGCAAACGGCAGCGCAAGAACCTGGAGCGGCGACGAGCGAGAGTGCGTGATTTGAATCAAATGTGCCCTTGCGCAACTCACTAAAACACCAAGCCCGCCGCAGGAGGCAGCTGACGCAGCGCGCAAGGCGGCCTCGACGTACACGACCGCTACCGACGCCGATGCTTTCATCACCGCAGCTACCGAGCCTGAGGCCGAGACGAACGACAAGAAGCGCGAGCGGAGTCCGCAAGACGAGGCTGCATCGGCGTCGACAGCCAAGAAGGTTCGGATCGCGGAACCGGCGCCAGCTGCGCCGCCTCCCGCTCCAGCAAAGACCGCGGAGGAGCCGAGGCGGTTGGTCCTCAGTCTTCCTCAGTCATCGACTTGCTTTCGCACTAACGCTTCACATTTGATCGTGCAGTGATCGTGAGCACTCGACAGTGTTCGCAGTCAGCGACGGCTCGATGAGTGAGGAGCAAGTTCGCCAGCTCTTCTCAGACGTAAGCTCGTTCGCTTCGCCTTCCACATCCGGCGCTGGCTGACGCTCGGGCTCTCGCGCTGCAGTGCGGACCAGTGCGCGAGATGCAATTGAAGGAAATTGAGAATCGCACGTATGCGCAGATCGAATTCAAGGACAAGGTGAATTGATCAGGCCGCGATTCACGGTCCGCTGCTAACCTTCCCTCGTCGTCAAATCGCAGGAAAGCGTTCTCGCAGCTCGGACAAAGGACAAGAAACGGATCAACGACGTCGAGCTCGAAGTCTATATCGCGTGGGAGTGCTGCCTCTACGTGACCAACTATCCCGAGTCGTACGACAAGGACGCAGTGCAGAAGCTTTTCGAACAGGTGCGTCGTTGCCTCGTCTGATGCCTGCGTCCCCACTGCTGACAGTGTTCCGTCTCGCAGTATGGCGCGATCTTCGACATTCGGTGGCCGAGCAAGCGGTACAAGGCGACCCGCCGTTTCTGCTACGTGCAGTTTGCGAACCCGGTGCGCTCAAGAGCTTGCTTCTACACGCCACGCCCGCGTATCTAACGTGTCGGTCGTCTTGGCCACAGGCGCATGCGCAAGCCGCTCTCGAGCTGCACGGCCGCGAGCTTGAGCCGGGTCACGCGCTCGTCGCGCAGATCTCAGATCCCTCGCGCAAGAAGAGCCGGTCTGACGCGGACGCCAACAAGCGCGAGCTCTACGTCGCCAACATCGCTCGCTCTGCAAAGGAGCCCGACCTACGCAAGCTTTTCGAAACCTACGGCACTCTGAAGGAAATACGCGTTCCTACCGACGATGAAGGGTCGTGCAAGGGTTTCGCTTTCGTCGAGTTTGAAGACGAGGTATGTCCTCCCTGTTCACCCGCATCCCTCGTTGGTCTCGTCTAACTCGAGTTCCTTTCAGGCCGCCGCGCAAGCCGCCCTTGCCCTGAACAATCACGAGCTCAAGAAGCGTCACATTTCCGTTACGATCGCCGAGAAGCGGGCCGCGGGCACAGCCAGGTGCGTCGCACACCTGCCTCGATGACTACCTGGTGCTGACCTCTTGTAACCGACAGAGCCGGCCATATCGAACGTCGGCCCGAAGTCGAGGACCTGGGCGTTCGCGTGCGGGGCCTGAAGATCGAGACGCAAGAGGCACTGATTCAACAGGCTTTCGAGAAGATTGCTCCTGTTCGTCGCGTCAACTACATCGCTGGCACGACAGAAGCCGTCGTTCTCTTCGAGAACGCTGCCGTGAGTCTGACTCGCGCCTGAAGTTGCAACGATCGATTGCTGATGCTGTTCATCTGCTGCAGGATGTCGGGAAGGTCTTGATGCAGCGCGACGACATCAAGGTCGACGGCCAAGCTGTGGGCATCACTGGCGAGGCAGCTCGCAAGGCCGCAGCCACCGGCGACGGTCCATCCGCCTCCCTGATGCCGCGACAGGCTGGTCGTGGGCGAGGCCGTATCGGACTGGCGGGGGCGCGCGGCGGTCGCGGCGGTCGAGGTCGTGGCGGACTCGGCTTCGGCGGCAGCACCCGACCTGCCTCGACGGTCACTTCATCCCAAGGTGACACCGGCGCTGTCAAGATGGAAACTGCGGAGGTGAACAGCGCGGAGAAAAGCCAAGATGAATTCCGCAAGATGCTCTCCAAATAGTCGCCCTGCAATCCGCATGCCGTCGTCTTTCTTTTCCTGCCTCGCTCCTCGCTAGCACCTTGTCCTGTCGGCATCGACAATTTCATAGATACAGATGAAAGTAAGTCACCCCGTCTCATTACGGACAAGTAGCATTGGTGGAAAGGGGAATCGCGGGAAGAGGGCCCTTCGGTGGCGGGCTTGGAGGGGGGAGGAAGAGGGAGAACGGCCCGGACCCAGTCGAAAGGCCGGAAGAACGACGAGACGAGTACAGCGAAGAAGAGCTAAGTGAAACAAGGGAGGGGACGGACGATCTGGAGAAACTTGTCGTGGCGGAAAGGCGTGAAGTGTCTGCCGAAGATGGCGACGTTGATCGCACCGTCCGCTCCATCGGCCCCTTAGACTGCTCGAGCATAGACAGCGACGGCCCGTGAAGGCTCTCGCAAACGTGTCTGAGCTCGTCTACCACGCTGGCAGGAGACGCTTCGGTCGGCGCTCGGATCATCCGAGCGGCGTTTCCGGTAGCGAAGATCGGGTCGAGTGGCTCGCCGTCAGAGGCGGATTGCTCCACCGGGTCGCCGTGCGTTGACGCGTCGAGACAATGGCGTGCAGTCTCGCTTCGAGATGTCGTCACCTCCGGAACCTCGCACGCTGGTAAAGCCGGACGCGCAGCGGAAGGAGTCGCTCGCGCTCGGAAGTCCGGCTCGAACGTGTTGAACCCGGGAGCTCGCCAGCCGGCAGCCTCCGCGCGAGCTTCTGCAACGTCGCTCACCCGTTGACTCGCTGCGGCGACGTGGCTAAAGCCTTGACGTGCGGCGACGAGCTCACGGACGTTCTCCCGTAACGCATCGATCCAAGACGAGTACGTATCTTGATCTTCCATCCCGAGGATCCAGCTCGTGTCCCGCTCAAGGGCTGCGACACCACGACCTCCCCGGAAGGAACCCTTGCCGGTGACGAGAATCGCATAAGGGAGCCGGCTCTTCCCTTCGCCAATATTGTTGTAGTCTTGGAGGCACGGGATGCTGAGCTTCGACGAAGGGAGGAGGCGCAGACGCGCCGATTCCGGCTCGGCGGGATTTGCCGTTCGGAAAGCGTGCAGAGTGTACTCGTGCGAGGGGGCGATTTCCGCTCCAGATTTGGAGCGCGCGAGAACAATGAAGCGTTGCTTGAAGGTCGCTTTCCCAGCGCGAAGCATCGTGCTCGCGGTGAACGTGTACTTGTACAGATCGGCGAGTGTTCTGAGCTTAGGGATATCAGGCGGGGACACGTGATCAGGCTCGAGACCGCCACACTCACATTGCTTTCTCGAGTACGGCGTCTTGCTTGGCAGGGAAGGTCGGCAGTATATCTCCGTGGTCGGCCTCCGACGATGCTATGGAAGCCGTGCCAGAGCTGGCTTGCGAGCGAGCTGCATCGAGGCCCAGTACTTGCGCAGCTTTGGCGCCAGCTGTCAACTCTTCGGGCAGAGGGGGCGTTCCCATAGGCGGCGATTTCAACGGACCGCCCGGCGGCGAAGACGTCGGCACACCGAGGTGCGAGGCCAACTTTGGCGCGAGCTGAGAAGCCGAGTGGGCGCCGAGGACGAGCTCCACCTCTGGCGCGGACCGCTTTCGCAGCGTGTAGACGGGCGTGCGCTGTACCGAATCGTTACCAGTGTGGCTCGCCCGCTGCGAAGCTGATGGCCGAGCTCTCGCGAGGCTCAGGGTCGTCATGAGCGACGTGAGCTCGCGATGGCGCGCTTCTTGTTCAGCAGCTGGAGATCCCTCGCTCGGGATTGGTTTGGCCGGACGGCGGTTCACGTGGGGATGAGGAATCAGGCTGTGACGTCGCGCCAGATGGCGATCATGTCGGAGCGCCTCGTTTTTGCTCTCGCCATGACCCAGGTCGGTGGGTCGACCCGACGAGCTTTCGCGGATCGATGGGCGGATATTCGCGCCTGGCCCTGCTGAATCGTTTCCTACGACGCATGGGAGCGGCGTCGACCTTGTGCTCGCGGCAGAAGATCTCGACAGCGTCGACGCAATCGTCGACAAGACATCCTCCTCTTCCTCATCGAATTCGGGCTGACGCGAGAGCGCTTCGTGCGAGGTTGACGGTGGGAGTGGAAAATCCCAGATCGCGCGATCAGAGATAGCAGACGCCCTGTCGAACTCGGACCCGTCGGAAGAGGGGCGCAAAGTCGCAACGATACCGAGACCGACGGAGGCGGATGGTCCGAGTGAAGTTCCTATCGAAAAGGGTACATCAGCTCGGAGCACTCAGACTCTGGGGATAGCAGGCAAATGAGGAGACTGCGTATGTATGTGACGTACCGGCGGGTAGCGCAGAACCCTGGCCCGTGAAACTCACGCCGTCGGCTTCTTCCGCCACCGCATCGAGCATTGTCGCCGAGAAAAGTACGACACTTGCGCTCGAACCCGTGCTTCGGAGGCTGCTGACGACTAGAGTGCGATCGCGGGGTAGGCGAACGAAGCAGAGCACACGCCTCTTGCGCCCGTACGTCGTCTGACGAACCCGTCGTCCCGCTTTGGCCTCAATGCGGCAATTCGCGTTTTGCCGGCGTCAAGGCGCGTCGCAGCCTTTTCGCTTGACCGAATCAAGCCTTATCAGCGGGAGCGTAGAAGGGGACACGATAGAAAGCATGAGCAGTCGTGGGCGGCAAAAGACACGTCGGGCGTCGTCGCTTCGGCGTTCGGAGACTCCGACTGGCGCTCACTCAGCCAGGGTACGCCAAGCAGGCACAGCGTGCGGCTGCACAAGCAAGGTCGCGCCCATGTCAGCCAATCGACCGATAGCGCGGAGAGCCGCGGACACGGAGCGTGCACGAGAGAAAGAAAAGGAGGATCGATAAGCGCTCGAAAAGGGGGTGGCAACGAGCTTGCGCATAATCTGTCCAGACGCTGCATTTGAAGGCTCTATGATTTACGATCCACTTGGTCTCGGACTGCCTGTACGACCGGATCTTGAGCCGCCTTGCCCTTGGCGACCTCGTCGTGGTGATCCCGCTCGCGCGTCTGTTTCGCCCGCTGCTCGCTCTGGCCGACGGCGCGAATCAACTCTTTCTCCTCTTCTTCATTGAGGCTGAATTCCTTGACGAGCTCCGGAACGCGGTCTGCCGTGAGGAGGAGAGGCGGACCCTGGCCCGGGGCGGAGGAGGGAGGTGGTGGCGAAGGGTGGTAGATCTCGTCGAGCTCGGGGGACGCAATGAGCTTCAGGGAGGGTGACCCGATCACCGACGAAAGGTACTGTGACGCTTTCCATGCTATTGGTACGCGAAGAAGGGATCAGCTCGCGTTTTGACGAGACTGAGAAGGTCCGCGGCGAAATCACCTCGGAAATGGGACCAGGCGCGCCAGAGGACGTAGAAGAGGGGAAGACTGTAGCAGATGTTCCTCTTCAGTGTCTTGTAGTAAAGTAACGCGAGATAGTGGGCTCACTTGGGGATGATCGGGATGAGAGCGAAGGGAGCCGTGAACGGGCTGACTCTGGCAAAGCGAAGCGACGTGCATCAGTCGACGGTCTGGAGTGAGCCTGGACAGAGAGCGAGGGCGGACGGACAAGAGACACTTCCACATGGCGCTCTTATGATGTGGTTCCCGATGCTCGAGGAGAGACTTGAGCGATTCGAGGAGCGCCTTATCCTGGAGCAAACTCGGAGGATACAACAGCTCGACCTGCAGGTGCGTTCAGATGAGCAGGGGTGACGCCACAGCAGATCCGTGAGCTGACTGACCGTTTCTCTCGGTTGCTTCCCCTTTGCGACGGCGGCGTCGCCTTCTTGGGGTCGCGATCCGCCGAGTTTCGGCGCGAGGGCCGGGTCGATCGCCTTGAGTGCCCACTCTTCGTACTCTATTCGGTCCATCATGCGCTCGCCAAAGTTCTGCGCGGCGACATCATATCGAGGTCAGTCCAGAAGTAGAAGTGAAAGGCGTCAGAGCGCCAAAGCTCGCCCGCAGCACGTTCGAGAGATCTGCGCCCGCGGCGACGTACGTAGATTTTGACCTTCATGGACCCTTCCTTTGCCTTACCAAGCCCGGCCCACAAATCAGCGGCCTTGTCGATCGATTTGTTGAGGAGCCTGCGGTGCGTCGGCTGCCCAGATTGACTTGTGGCGGACGCGAGCGATCCTTTGAGCGCATGGAGGAGGAACGGCGGTGGTGCTGCATTCGGACCGCCAGCACCTTGCGTGAGGGGCAGGGCGAGCAGTTTCAGCCACTGAGGTTGAGTCGCGCGCATTCTCGAGGCCGAAGGAGAGGCTGTAGAGCGAGAACAAGCGGAGAGGCGCCGACTCGAGGTTGGATGACGTTTGCACCGCCTCGCTGTGCCTCGAAACGTGTGGCGGTGCTATTCAAACTCCGATGTATTCGCAAGTCTGTATTCAGCAATACCTTCAGGCTGTTCTCCCACCTCGTTTGGTCCCGGTGACCGGGACCGAATTTTCCCCAAAGTGCCGCCGACAAAGTTGCGCGCTCGCGTCGACGACCGAGCATAAACCAGTCATGGACCTCTCGATCGGTACGTCCTCTATCTCGACGCCCGTCTCGCGCAAAAGCGTGATCGAACGCGAGGAAAACTTTCGAGTTGGACCGAAGCATGTACCCACCCGCTATGGAGGACGGGCCATAGAGCCCGAGTGTTGACATGTGGTACACTTTCCTTTACACCCTTTACAGGCGCCAACATGTTTGCGGCGCCGCAGCAGCCGCAACAGCCGCAACAGCAGGCGAATCCACAAGCGGCCGGAGGGAGCGGCGGAGAGCCACAACTCGCCGGAGTCCCTGCCAACGGCTCGCTCCAGTTTGAGGAAGACTTGAAGGACATTCCGAGCGCATTGTCGGCTGCCTACAACGATGTGAGCGTCGCTACACCGCGAGTCGAGGGTCGAAGCGGCTGAAATTGACCTCTCGCTTGGCTTGTTTGGCTTTGCTCGCGTCGACCCAGGCCGCCACCGCGCCGCAGCCTCAGGTCCAGCAATTCCCATCTGTGCTTCAGACTCCCGGCCAGCAACCGACCTTTGCGCCCGCTCCCGGCATTCCCGTCAATGCCGCTCCTCAAGTCCTGCCCCCTCTGCAACAACTCGGTCCGGACGGGAACCCGGTCCCGCCGAAACGCCCGCGCGGTCGCCCTCGCAAGATTCCGGGAGTCGACAACCGACCGACCCCGTCTGGGAGTGGAGCCGACACGCCGAGCGGGAGGGGGAGGGCGAAAGCGCGGGGACGAGGACGCGGCAGAGGCAGGGGACGCGGCAGGGGAGGGAAGCGCGCGCGCCCGAGTTCAGACGAGGAGGACTTTGGCAACACGACGAGCGATACGGATGCCGAGGGCGAGGACGACACCAAGGGGAGCGTCGACCTGAACGAAGAAGTTGACGATGACGTACGTTCGTTCCTACTACACGCGCGCGAGGAGAGGATCTGCACCTGACGTGTTCCGGTCTTCATAACAGTTTGGCGCTGACGGAAAGTCGGCGGGTCCGACGACCAAGTACGGACGAAAAGTCTCGCGTCCTAAGACCTTCCAGCCGACCAACAAGCCGACCAGTGCGTCGCGCCTCTTTGCGTGCGGTGGACGATGTATCTGATCGAATTATGGATCCCCTCGCAGTCCACCGGAGGAAACGGAACACGGGCGCCAACGCGTTCGACGCGAACCTGATGTGCGAGGTGTGCCGCGGAGGACACTCGCCGAACGAGAACAGGGTGCGTGCCTGCGTTTGTGCTCGCCGCTAGTTCGCGACATGAAGCACTGACTCGTGTGTGCTCCCATAGCTCGTCATCTGCGAGAGCTGTAACAAGGGCTGGCACCAGCTGTGTTCGACCCCGCACATTCCGCACGAGATCGTCGACTCGACCTTGCCGTGGTTCTGCGCGCCGTGCGACGCCAAGCTCGCCGCGACGAAACAGCCGCAGGATGTGACTGACGACCAGAGCCCGAGCGCGCCGTGGACGACGGGCAAGGGCGTCGAGAAGGGCGAAGGGCTCGAGGCGGAGAAGGACAACGAGTACTCGGAGGAGCTCAAGCGCGAGTGGCTTGCGACGCAGCCTTTGACCGTCCTCGTCGGCTACATTCTGAGTATCGAAAAGAGTGCGTGTCTGGCTCCTCGTCCTGTCTCGCACGAGGAGGGGCGCCCTTGTACTGACCGTGCGCCTTTTTGCAGAGTTTGCGCCGGCGCACGAAACCGACTCGTCGACGTCAACTTCACTGCCCATTTGGCCTGCGGAGCTGCCCAAAAAGCTGCAAGAGCTTAAGGAGACCCTGGCGCAGGAAGCGGCCGAACGGGAGGCTGCGCTCGAAAGGCAGGCGGAGGAGCTCGCCGCCGCCCAGGGATCCGTCTCGATGAGCGGGACACCGGCAGGCAGCGAAGTTGGCACGCCCCTGACCTTCGACGGCATCACCATCCCGGGCGAGGCGCCCGCGCGGACGGCGGCTTCTCGAGCTGCGCAGCCTCCGCCTCAGCAACACCAGCCTGCGCCGCAGCTGCAGCAGTCGCAGCCGCAGGTCGCGCAACCGCCTCCTCAGCCGACTTTCGCGCCTCAGCACCAGCAACAGCAACAGCAGCAGCAGCAACGCCCACCGTCGCAGAGCGGCCACTCTAGTCAACACATGCCTGCCTTCCTCCGCCAGCCTTTCAACGTCGTACCGGCTCTCGGCGGCGCTTCTGGATCTCCAATCGGCTCCCCCGTCTCTTCGTTTGCGACGACGTCTGGTCAGCCGATGCAGCAGCTCGGTGACATCCCCGTCGGAGCCGGCAGCGCGCAAGCCCAGGCAGCACGGTACGCGCCGTATGGGCAGCAGCCATCGATGCAGCAGGCAATGCAGTACGGCGCGCATCCGGGCCAGCAACCGCAACAGCAGCAGCAGTCGCCTCAGCCGCATCAGGGGTTGCAATACGGCGCGCACCCGAGCCAACAGCAGCAGGCTTACAACGCGTACGGCGCCGCGCCGACGGGTCAGTACGCCAACGCGTACGCGATGGCGGCGCAGTACGACCCGCTCGCGGCCATGTCGCGCTCGTTCAGCGGGAACAACGGCCAGCAAGGCCCGCATCGGTAAAACGGTTCCGTCGCCGTTGCTGCTTGACAGTTTGCGGTGCGGAGGTTTTTTTCCGGCTTCGCTCCTACCACCTTCCTCGTCCTTCCTCTTTCCTTTCCTCATACAAACTTACCGGAACAGTATACCCCACGTGGATGTAATGTCGTGACTGCGCTTGCTTGCCCTGCTGCGCGTGCGTGCTATCGAGTCGAACAGAAGAACAACAACGTCCTCTTGAGTCTATCCAGGTGTTTCCTTCCTTCCGTTTGCGGCTAGCATCGTCTGAGACTGCGGGAAGCGACGGGTAAGGCTCCGAAAGAGTTGACATTCGGCGCGCGACTTCATCACTTTGGTCGACGAGGCGAAGTCAGACTCTTCGCCGCCCTCGTGTCGTCAACAGCGCTCTACTGTCGCTCGCGGCTAGCTCTCGGCTCGCACTAGGTCGCTAGCTTGGCCCTGACGCGCTCGGAAGGTCTCTGCGTGGCCTTGTTGTCACGGCAGCGGTCGTTCGCGGCCGAGTCTTTCAACTTTCGCTCGACGGCTACTCGCGCCGGCCTGCATGCAGAACCACGGCCAAGCGCGGAACCAAGGAAGACAGCCTCAGGTAAGCACGGCGTCGACCCGTAGGATTGGACGTGACCGTGAGGAGCTCGCTGACGCTGCCGACTTCTTTCCTCTCCGCTCTTTCGTCGCCCTGGCTTGCTGCCTTTACGTACGCGACGGACCGAACCGTGCCTCGACGTCTATTCAAACCCGCAGAACCAACTGCTGCAGCAAGAAGAGCTCTTTCGCCGTCAGCAAGCCCAAGGGACAACGTACGAGCAGCGGTGGAATCACGGTCCGCGAGACTATCAGCCACACGGGAACGACCGTAGCACGGGGCCATACTTTCCCGGCGCGACAAGTGGGCCATACGCTCCCGGCACGCCGAACGGGTCGCAGCAGCAAACCGCGCCTGCCGCCGGGTACACGCCCAAGTCTCTGCGGAACAACTTCTGCCACCGTGCGCCGTCCTACGCTCAAAAAGTTCCCGCGAGCACTCAACGGGCACCACCTCCTCCGTACCAGGGGAACCAAAGCGCATCCGACTCGCCCAACCTCCCGGGTGGGGGCCTCTTTCTCCCGCCGCAGCAAACCGACCACCGCCGCGTCAACGCCCCGTACAAGTCCCCTTTCCCGACGGCACCTCGGTACGGGTCTCATCAGGGGCAGCAACGACCCTCGTACCAGGGACACCGACCGGCGTCGTATCAACTTCCGGCTTCGTCTCGCGCGAACTACCACCAATCGGCCCATTTCCCGCCGCCTCCGCCGCCTCCTGCTCTGTTTCCCGAATCTTCCCCGGAGCCGGAACCGCAACCTTCAACCAGTCAAACGCCTCAAGGAGCGCTCGCCGTCGGAGGTATCGTCCTTCCAGCTCCTGCCGCCGCCAAGAAGCCACGCGTCTCGCTCGACTTGACCGCCGACGAGGACGACCTCACGAACGCTCCGCCGCGACGCTCTCGCGCATTTGACCATACGAACGACCTCGAGATGCCTTCCACTTTCACGCCGCTCGATCCGACAGCAGCGGGCTACCCGGGCAGGAACCGCGTGCCGGGAATGCCCGGCATCAATCCGACGGGCGGCGCCGATTTCTACGCCGAACCGGATTCACACCAGTCGACTTCTGGTCGTCCTGTGCGTGGAAGGAGGTCCGGTCCGGACCAGCAGACATACTGTGAGTGGGTACCATGAGGCCTTGAATCTTGGCGTTGCAAACTGACCGATCGCGTACTCTCTCTTTTCCTCAGCGTTCCAGAACAGGCAGCCGCAGAGCGCCCGCCAAAATGGAAAGGCAGGCAAGGCTCGCGTCGTCGATCAATTTGCTGAGCCGTCGCCTCGTGAACTGGCCGGCCGTAGCGCCCTGCAGCGCCAACAGGCGCAGGCTCAGAACGCCAGAAACGGCGCTCCAAAAGCATCGAGGCCACCGAAGGAGATCGTCCTCGACTCTGACGAGGAGGAGCGGCACGCATCGGCGGCTCATCCGCACGAAGACGAAGACGACCAGATCGAAAGCGGCGACGACGATGGCTGGACAACTCGGCGCCCTGTCGCGTCCACTTCGAAGCATACCATTCGAGGCGCCGCGAAGCCCTCCAATTCGTACGGCATAGACGAGCCGAGCTCGCCGGACCCTCTCGGTATCGCTAACCGGCGGGATGAAGCGCACCGGAACAAGAAGAGCGGGCCCACGCTTGGCGCAACAAGCTACCAGGCGGACACGATTGTCAAAAACGCGTCGCGAGCGCAGAGGTCGGTCCGGAGCATCGTCGCCGAGTACGAGCCGATGAGCAAGTCTGGAAAGAGACCCGTCGTCGCCACGTCCATGCGGAGAAAGGGCGAGAGCAGCGCGACGGTGAGCTGGTGTGCGAAGGATTAGCGACACGCGGACCGCTGGCTGATCCACTTACAACGGCACAGGCGGTCAAAAGGAACGACGGCGGACCGACGGACGACGGGGAAATGCCTGGCCTCTTCTCCCGCGCAAAGGGCAAAACCCCTCGAGCCGCGCTCGCCGTCAAAGGCGCCGCGAACAGGCTGCATGTCATCGAGTGTCGAGGCATCGTCCTCGGCGACGAATGTCTCGTCAATGTTCCGGAGAAGGATTGCTCCGTCATCGTCAACGCAAACGGCGCCAAGGCGGCCCACGTGCTCACTCTGCGAATCGGCGACGTCGGCACGTCGCCCGAGCCAGAAGCGACCATCCGCGCCGCAGACGTGCTCGATACGACATACTACATTCCGCTAGACGACGGTGACTCCCCCGGGCCGTACGTCTTCATCTCTTTCACGCAACAAGGACGCAAAGCATACGACGCGATCCTCAATCTCGTCCCCGAGCCTACAAGTAGTAAGTCCATCTATTACCGACAGATTCAGGAAGCGCCGAGGCTAACTGGGCGATGTCTTCAGATCCTCCTCCTCGAACATTGGTGCTCTTCTTGAAGAACGCTCCCACGGCCGACTGGGCTTCCTACCCGATCAGTGACGAGGATCATCTCCTCTCGGTACTCGCGGGCTTCGGAAAAGTCGCCCCAGACTCGTGAGCCGTCTCCACTGCGCAGACATTGCACTACAATACTCATCTGCATCTACGCGCCGCAGAAGAAGGAAGGCTGTACTTCGGCACGAGATCCTCGCACAAGTCGAAAGTAGACTTCAAGTCGACCAATCCGCGGCAAGCAAGAAGGGAAAGAAGAAGGCGAAGCAGCCTGACCCGAAACAACCGAGACTCAGGTCAGTCCGCGCAAACTTCCCATCAGCGCTTTCGCTACCTAACCTTCGTTGTTTCGTGTTGCAGCTTCGGACCACGATCACCGCATCAGAGCGAGTCTCGTCAAGCTCTGACGAACATCGCTGACGGTTCGAGACGCCGGAGCGAAAGTCAGGAGTACGAGGGTGCCACCCGAGCGGGTTCTGTCCCTCAAGCCAGCGGCACACGGCGCAGCTCTCGGCCATCGACGTCGACTTTAGCCGGATCGAACCGTGCACCGATCGATGCGATGCAGGTCGAAACCGCTGTTCCCGTCTTGACAAAGGAAGAGCAGGAATACGAGCAGTGGCTGAAGCGATGCGATGCGAAGTACAAGCCGGACGAAGTGTAAGCCGGCGAAAGATAATTCCGTGTGGAGACCCTCGACGCTGATGCGTGCATCAATAGCGTGGCGGAATTTCCGCCTGGACAGCCTGGCGCGATCACGCTGCCGTGGAGCGACATCAAGCGGCTTCGTCCAGACGAGTTCCTCAACGACACCCTCATCGAGTTCGGACTCAAGTACGTCGTGCGCTCTCACGATAAGCATCGCCAATGTATGCTGACACGTTCTTGTCAGGCAAATCATGCAGCGAATCGAGGCAGCCGACGCCGATCGGTCCCCGGACGAGAAGATTGCTCCAAAAGTCCACATTTTCAACTCGTTCTTCTACAAGCAGCTCTCGACGACCAAGAAGAAGGGCACAGATCCGTACAAGCTCGTCGAAAAATGGACGAAAAAGGTGGACCTTTTCGCGAAGCGCTACATTGTCGTTCCAATCAACGAGCAGTGCGTGCTTTCATCGCCTCTTTGATATTTCGACCTCTCCCACTCACGAAATCTCTCGCCCGCAGTTTCCACTGGTACCTCGCAATGATCATCAACCCGCATGCGCTGCTTCGTCCGCCGCCGCCGCCGGCCGCACCCGAGCCCCCACGACAGTCGGCCCGCACGAAACGCGCTGCTCTGGCCTCCGACGCGGTCGAAGAGCCTCGGGGCGACGTCAGGAGCCCGCATTTCCGCCTCCCGAAAGCGTTGCGCGAAGGCCAGAAAGGCCTAAGCGACGTACCGCGCGACATCGACAACGGAACCTCTGCCAGCGATGGCGAGGACACCCCCGGCGCAGAAGCGAATGAAGACGACGACAGCGCCGAGACGGCACGGCGCATCACCGAGCAGCTCAAAGCGAACGGCGATGAAGAAGCGACGAGTCAGAATCTGCGCGAGCTCACTCTAGAAGAGTCGCCCGAGCTGCAGAGTCGAAACGGGCGCGCTTCGCAGGTCGATGGCGACCCGATGCAGGTGGACGAACACGACAAGCGCGCTATTGCCGAAGGCGTGATCGAGGAAGGCGATGACGAGGAAATGATCTTCGAGGATGCGCGCGGCACGCTCGAAGGCGGCGGAAGCCGCAAGATCGACCAGTCCCCTTCGCCGTCCAAACGACACATGCGCTGGGGAGACGACGAAGCCGCAGGACCTTCTGACGCGGTCGCACAAGGTTCTCCCGATGTCGAAATCATCAAAGGGCAGTCGACAGACCTTCCAGACCGGGCCGCCTCACCAGCTCCCATCGGCCCGGCCGCGTCGCAGGAGATGAAACGCCTCCTACAACAGGAGCTCTTCCCGGACACTGAGTCCAGCGGCGCGCCGATTCCTGAGGATGGTGGCGAAGAGGCGGAACCTGCAGTCGTGCTGTCGTCCGGGACGATCAAGGGCGACGAGGGCGATGATGACGACGAGATTGAGGTCATCGCCTCCGCGGCGAAAGCTGGACCCGCCGGCGCTCGACCCGAGGGTAGCCAGGCCCCGCCGCAAGCTTCCAAGATCGGCAACATGACACACGGCCGCGGCCAAACGTTCGCCCCGGCCGATCCGGAACCGGATCGCCAAGAGCAGTTCCGACGCGATCGGGAGGAGGCACGGCGTCTTGAGCGGCAAGAAGCCGAGGAGCAAGCCGAGGCAGCGAAACAGCGCAGGCTTATACGCCTCGAGCAAGCCAAGGCTGAGACCGACATCGATGGGTGAGCGAAGAAGTTTCGCATTGGCTTGATCTCCCGGCTAAGCTGACCGTTTTCCATCGCGCAGCTGCTGGATCCTGACCTTCGACTCGCTTGGAGGCCCGCATAAGGCTGTCACGAACCGCTTGAAGCAGTATCTCGTCAGCGAAGCCGTGTCGAAACTCGGGAAACAGCCCGAAGAGCTCTCGATCGACCAAGTGCAAGCCGGAAGGGCGGACGTGAGTTGCTCCGAGCTTCCTGAGACGAGTCAAGAAGGCTGATGATGAAGCTGTCCCGTACGCTCACAGGTTCCGCAGCAGCCGAACTACTGCGACTGCGGCCTCTACCTCCTCCATTTCGTCGAGCACTTCCTCCAAAACCCCGATTACATGCTGAACGTTGTTGCCGCGGCTCAAACCGCTGCCGCGAAAGCGGGCAAGAAAGCCCAGAGGGATGTCCAGGACGCCGAAGAGGACCGCAACCTCAGCTGGGCGTTCGAGGAGGCGCAGATGCGGCGTGCCCGCATGCGTGGCGAGGTGAAGACTCTCGTCGACCAATACGCCGAGGGAGCCGACGAGCGTCGCCAGCGGGAAGAAGCAATCAAGGAGGAGCGGCGCAGGCGACGACAAGCCGAGAAGGAACGTGAGGAGGAGCTCCAGGCTCGTTTAGCCGTTGAACTAGCCGAACAGTACGATGCCGAGTCAGCTCGCGCTGTCGCCCCAACAGCGGCTATGGAAGGGCAGGTGCCTGCGCAGCTCGTTGCAGGCGGCAAGTCGGCAAGTCCGAATATCGGGCTCTCGCCGTCCGCCGACCAAGCGAGCCCGGTGCAGTCCGCGTTTCCGACCGACCAGCGCGGCAACGCAAGCCCCGAGGGGTTGCACTCCCCCGAAACCGCCGCGCTCGAATCGACCGTACCATCTCGCGCACTGGCAGCGATCGAGACCGTCGCGGGATCGACTGAACGCTTGCACCTCGACATCAAGGGCAGCGCCACCACGCCGTCATCTTCCGGACTCGCGATCAAAGGGGCAGCGCAGTCAGTTCGACTGCCAGACGCAGACGCCGGCGACCTCGAGCGCGGTCATTTCTTCGGCGGAGACGCCGCTGCTCTCGCCCCCGTCGCGAACGACGTCAATCCGCCTCCTGTCGACGCAGACGGACCGGTCGATGCGGCCGCCCTTGACGCTTTGCGCGCACTTCAGGGCTACGCGTCGGACGCGTCATCGCCAGCTCCTTCAGGGACCGCCAGCGGACACGAGACTGGCCAGCTCGAGTCGGACGACGAGATATCCGACGCGCTTCCCAGGAGCCGGGCATCAAGGGGCCGTGGCGCCTCGCCCCCGCGGCGCGAAGCGTCTATGTCTGCCGCGACGCTCGCACGTAACGAGTCCCCGGAGCTGCAGGAGCCGCCACCAAACCAGGAACAGCAGCAGCGTGACACTCCCCGCGCCGGCCAGAAACGTACGACTCGCAGCTCAATTGCCAGCGCGTCACCGGCCACCCTGGCTCAAGAGGCCGTCGTGGACGAGGAGCGCCCATCGAAGCGGCTCAAAGAGAGTGCCAGCGGCGGCTCGAGCAAAAACGCGTCGCGAGCTCCTTCTCCCGCCATCGACGAGGAAGGGCAGCCCTCGCAGTCGTCGGCTCGATCAGGCTCGGGCCGAGGTCGCGCCAAACGCGGCGGCGCCTCTAGGTCTCGGGGCGGGCGCAAAGTCTCGACGCCAGCGCAGCCGCCACCCACCATCACGATCCAAGACAGCAGCGACGACGACGTCGACGGTTTGGCTTGACCGATTCCCTTCTCCTCCCGCTTTTCTCGCTGCTTTCTTTGTTGTTCAGCTCCGTACCACTTGTTTGTTACTGCCTATATGCAATCCATCACGACCTCCTCCGCCGCTTCAAATAATGATGTCGATGCCGAGTGATCTACATGCATCGCGCCACGGTTTGCGGCCGAGCCGAACCGCTGCGTCACTCTCGGAGCTGTTTGGCGGACGCTGCGTCGAGTCGATCGCGAGTCGATGCGCGACGGCCGACGCCATCGCATCCGGGACGAGGAGGGTGGACATTCCTGCGGAGCCGCACCGCTGGAGTCCGACCGACTGCCGCAGGATCTGCAACTGCAAAGCGGCAGCGGGAGAGTTGCAGTAAAAGGTGGCAATCTGGTGCAGGAAGTGTATTCAGTTCTTTCTGCTCCGCCGACGGTTGGATTGAGGACGCACGGATAAGGGAAGATTATACCCAACGAGCTGCTCCTCTAACGGCGTCTCGGCTTGAATCGTGAGCATCCGCATGCGGCTAGCGGTCACGCGGTCGTCGGAAGAATCAAAGTCGAGTCCTTCGCAGACGAGGAGGATCGTGATCATCAAAAAGTACATCTGCTCCGCCTTTTGTCAGTCCCTGTCGAGAGTTGCCCGTCGCGTCAGAGAGATACGCACCTCGGTACCCTGGTGTATTCGCTTTGAGCGAGAGTGGCTGACGTTCTCGAGAATGCTTCGACCCTTTTCGAAGATAGCGTTGACGTCCGGCTCGAGCAGCGGCCGAGTCATCTCGACAGGTAGGGCATCGAGCGTCCGCCGCTGCACAAGCAAGTCAATCGTCCGCCCGAGGAGGTCCCACATCGAACGTGCCACGCCAAAGGTCGATTCGAGGTAGCGGTCGCCGGCGAGTGGGACAGGAGTCGAAATGCGCTGGGTGCCGTCGACGAGCGCGATCCAGGTCCGGTAAGCGCAGAGGATATCGTATATTTGGTAGCCGAGCGGCGTGGTCACGTCTGCAACGAGGTGTTCGGCCGGGACAGCGATCGGTTGGCTTATGATGATGTTGCCGAGGAGCAGCAGAGCGCGCGCAATCCTGCAAAAGTAGGGTTTCAGGAATCGGACCGAGGTTTCGTGCCTTGAATTCGAGGGAAACATGCGAGACTGACATGAGCGTCTCCGACTCGCAGCGCCGCAAGACCGCCCGATTGGCAGCTTCGTTCGCGAGCATTCGGTGTTCTTCGGCCTTGGACACGGTTTCCGGCCGCGCAATGAAGCCAAGTCGGATCGCCGCGTGGTACAAGACTGCGCGATCGTCTTCCGGCGGCTTGGACGATCGCGAGAACTGTCGGCGCAGGAAGGGGAGCATTTCTGCTTGAAAATGGTCGTGCTCCGGGTCCGTTACGGCGGCGGTCCCGATGAAGCGGACGGGGTCGCCTCCCGCGGCGAGGGTCTCGAGAACGGTGTACTCGGGAGCGCCGACGGAGGTCCCGAGTGCCAATTTCTGGGCGGCTTCGCGAGCTATTCGCGCGAGCGTCGGTGCGACCTCGCGACTGGTGGACGCGCCCGAGCTTGTCGGCGTGTCGCTCGTTTGCGAACACATGGCGGGCGACGCCCACTGGCGCGTGTGACCGCTCCCATCGTCGGACGGCGCAGGGTACAGGCAGGGAACCCTGCGGACGATGCAGCTTCGACAAGCCCACTTCTGACCCAGCTCGTCGATCCTGCCCTCGTCACACTTGACCCTCCGTTCCCTACATGCTTTACAGCCCGTGCGGGTCCGCCGCTTTGGCACCCGCGGTCGAGGGCCGTCGGGTGACTTGCTCGTCGACGACGCCATCGCGGGAGAAGCCGACCCGGCGGCTGTTGCTCCTTCGTCTTCTTCGGGCGATGGCTCGCCACCACTGTCTGTCGATTTGGCGAGCGCTTCGAGGATCGGGAGCGTCGACGGTCCCGCGACTGGCCCGACTGGCGGCGAAGGAAGCCACCAATACGATTCTTCAGGATAAGCGGGCGCCGCACCGCTATGCAACGCGAGGAACGGGTCGCCGTCGTCCATGTTGGTAGTCGGATTCGACCAGCAAGCTGGCACAGACGCCTTCGTACTATAGAGTACTTCGCTTTCGGATTTCTGGGCTCCACCTGGCGGCGAAACGAAACGCCGAAAACTTGTCACTGCGGGCCTTTGCTGCGGATTCGGAGTGATCGAGAAAGTTTCGGACTCGTTCCCAATTGGCGATAGAATTCATTCGAGAGGGTGCTACATGAAGCGTGATCCTTGCAGAACCTTGAAAACCCACGGAAACGACAACAGAGCTCGCAGCCCCGAGCAGGCGGCGGCATCGCGACATGGACATGCAGCGAGCGGAACCACGCGGCGCCGCGGCCGCCTAAACGTTCACGAGCTCGTCGATGAGGCGGACAACGGCCAAGCAACGCTCGTCCGTATAGTTCGGCGTCACGACCTGAAGTGAGAGCGGTAGCCCGACCATGCTTCGCCGCTCTTCCTCGTCGAGCCCTGTGCGCGCGTTCCAGGTCAGTAGCCAGCTCCGACCGGATTTCTCTGCTCAACTCACAGATCGCGCGGTTCTCCGCCTCCCCACGACTCGGTTTGAGGCCCTTCTTGCCCTCCAAGTATACCCGTGCCGGTTCGGAAGCGTAGGACGCGTCGAGCGCCAAATCTCGCTCTTCGACCTGCCCGACCGGCATGGCGGCTGCGCAGTATTGCAGAAGGTTCCAGGGGAGACTGTAAGTCACGTCATTAAACTCGTTGTGGCGGACGGCGGCATGCGATGTGATCGGGCAAATGACGGCGTCGAGCTTGAGCGCGTTCCAACGCTGCCGGTCTGTTCCGCGGGGTCCCAGGTCAGCTCGTGCTAGGAGCACTAGACTCCGGGCAAACGTACACTCGACGCGAAGTCCGAAGGCTTCCCAGTGCTTCCCGCGCATCTCGTCTGCATTCAGCTCGGAACCGGGGCATCCCGTGTCGACGTTTGGCAAGATTGGCTCGCCCTTCAAGGCGGAGGACAGCGTCGCTCCGCCATCTTGACGGAAGAACGCGTGCGCGAGCATGTGCGCTCGGTCGTGCATGTCGCCGACGTTCCATTCGATAACTGCGACGGAAGCGCTTGTCGATGAGCGTTCTCGTCCGACTTGGAGTGAAATCATAACGGAACTCACCCTCGTGGCCGGCATCCTGCAGCTTGGCCGCCGTTTCCTTGAGCATGCGCGAGATCGGTGGGTGAGGGGCAACCATGCCGTTGTCGTACATGATCCCGATGCGAAGGGGACGATCAAAGTGGACCGGCGTCCAAGGCATGGGCACACACGTCGGGTCGACGTTCCAAGGTTCGGTGGCCGCAATCGATTGCATCAAGAGCTCGAGCCCGGCAACGGAGCGCGCCATCGGTCCGAGCACGGGGAGGACAAACTCGGCGCCCGTTCCGCAGCCCACCCCGCCGAGCATGGGGATGCGGCCGAACGACGGCTTGAAGCCGTAAGTACCGCACATCGCGCTCGGGATGCGGCACGATCCGGCGATATCGCTTCCGATGCCGACGGGCGAAGCGAAAGCGGCCGAAAGCACGGCTTCGCCACCGGAAGACCCCCCTGCCGTCCGCGTGCGGTCGTTCGGGTTCTGGCAGCGGCCCCAGACATTGTTGACCGAGTCGGCCGACATGAGCGACATCGGAACGTTGCTCTTGACGAAGATGACGGCGCCTTCACTCTCGAGGGCCTGGACGACGGCGGCATCGTGCTTCCCGACGTGATCGAGCATGGAAGTGAGCCCGATGGTAGTCCGGACACCTTTCAACTCGTATTGATCTGTGACACATCGTGTCAATGAAGAGGTTTGCGCGCGACAGAAGTTCCGACTCACCTTTGAGGCTGACGGGCAGACCGTGCAAAGGTCCCGATGTCTTCCCGGTTTCGAGGCGATCTTCGTCCAGCTTTCTCGCCCTCGCAAGCGCTCGATCGAAGAAGAGCTCGGTGCAGCATCGGTACAACTGCTGTGCGATCGCGGCGGATTTGCAAAAAGCTGCAAGGTAGAGATGGTGAGCACGCGAAGGGTCGCCAAAGACGAGAGTTCTCCGACTCACCGGTCACAGTCTCGACCGCAGTCAGCTGGCCGCTCTGCAGCTTGGCGACGAGAGTCGTGACATCGGTATGGACTAGATCGAGTTCGGCTTGCGACAGGATGCCGGACTGTTCGAGGACGTGGTCGACTCGCTTCTCCACCTTCTCGAAGTCTTCCGTCGCATCGATCCACGCTGGCGCAAGGAGACGCTCGTCGATGCGCCACGCTGCAGGGATCTTGGCTTGCGTCTCTGCATAAGCATCCGCGGCGCGGACTTGCCAAGACGATTCGTCGAGGTTGGCGTTTGGCATGTTATGCTGGGAGCAGCAGGGTCCTGTCCGCACGACTCGCTCTGGATCACCTTTGACGCCTTGACTTCCGGGCCTTCGGCTTCTCCGCGAATCTTCCTTCTCCACATGCTCGCTTAAAATTCGGTTAGCAACCGGCCCCCACGGTTTTGGATGATCACGCTCAGCTAGCAGGCTTGCTTGCGCCGATCAGGACAAGTCGCCGCATACTGTACCTCAAGCGAACGGATCCGACGATTATGAGCTGGAAGCGAGCCCCGCATCGCATGGGCGGCCGATCGTTCTTCCTGGGACCTTTGTCGCAGAGCAGGAGTTCCTACCGCACGCAATTTGCCTGTCTCTTCTTCTGTCCGACACCCACATCGCCCGCGAGAAGTCATGGCGACGCCGAGCAAGTATACTTATGTGGGTTCGAGGTTCGCGTACGTCGCGCAGAGAGGGAGTAGCTGATGCTCTCTTGACCACCGCAGGACATGCCTCCCGGCACCGATATCCTGGACAAGGATGGCAAAGAGCACTCCGTCCACTATCCGATGCCCTCCGGTTCGCTACACGACCCGCTGGTCTGGAAGAAGTCGTACAAGGTGCGTGGCGAGCTCGAGAGACTAGTCGGCGCCGCATCGCCTGATCAGCCTCATATGCCCCGCAGACCGTCACCTACTGGCTCATGATCGTCTGGACCTTCGTGGCGACCCTCCCGCTGATCGCCGTCTCGTCGATCTACGGCACCCTGATCACAGAGTGAGCGCTTCTCTCCGTACTATGCAGAAGGGCAAATAACTCACCTCCGGCTTATCAGGTATGGCATGCCGCCGAACGAGATCTCTCAGGTGGGTGCATGGAACAACCTGGCGTTGGCTCTCGCCGGATTCGTGCTGGTGAGCTTGACGTTCGCGACGAAACCGGGACAACCTGACTCATCCGTTCGCCTCCTTCAGCTCCCCTACGCATCGGCTTATGGTCGCCGACCGATGCTTCTCGCCAGCAACCTCGTCTGTAGGTGTCTCTGCTTTTTTCTGGCGACTTCGCGTGTGCTGACTCTTCCCCGCGTTCAGACATCGCCGGTGTCATCTGGGTCACGCAGACTCATACACCACGGATGTTCCTCTGGTCCCGCAATCTCAACAACGTCGGCGCCGGCGCGATTGAAGTCATCGGTCTCTGCTTGACAGGCGATATGTATTTTACACAACAAGCCGGCAAGTACCACGCCCTCGGCTTCTTGCCCCTCATCATCGCGACAAACATCGGTTCGCCGATCCTCGGCGCTTTCGACCAGCACGGCGTTGGGTGGCGCAACTTTTTCTGGATGTGTGCCGGCCTCGCGATCGCCCTCGAAGTCGCCATGTTCTTCTTCCTGTCGGAGACGCTGTGGCACCGGACGAACGCGTCGGCCCGCGGCCACGTCGTCGAGAAGGTCGGCGCCGCGACCGATGTCGATCAAGACTCGCTCGACGACGAGGCGCAGAAGCATGCCGAGTCTCGCACAGAGGACGTCACCGAGTCGACGCTGACGGCCGAGCAAGCCGCCATCATCGCGAACGTCGGCAAAGGTTACCCGTCAAAGCAGCAGCGATTCGGCGTCTTCCCGCCCCGGAACAAGAACTACACGGTGATCCAGAACTTCCGCGACATCCTCGCGCTGTCGACGTTCGCGCCCGTCGCCCTTTTCGCGCTCTGGTGGGCGGCTATCGGAGGGTCCGCCACCGCGCAAGGCTACGTCGCCGCGCAGATCTGGGCCGCCCCGCCCTACTTGTTCACGCCGTCCGAGGTCGGTATGACCAACATTCCGCCGACGATCGGGATCTTGATCGGACTGCTCGTCGCTGGGCCCGTTGTCGACTGGGACGTCGCTCGCCAGGCGAAGCGCAACAGAGGCGTCCGCGAGCCGGAGATGCGCCTGCGCGTCGCGATTGGTGGTGGTTTGGTCTGCATCCTCGGACTCATGATCTAGTGAGTCGGGGATACAAGTGGATGACGTCCTCACGAAGGGGCGGCTCGTTGACGCTTATCTCCCGCAGCGGAATCGGCTTGCAACATCAATGGCACTGGGCGGCCGTGCTCATCCCCGGCATGGGATTGGTGAGTCGAGGGCCGGTCTCGTCTCTTGCCGAGTTACATATAGGCTCACGCAACTCGACGATCCGCAGAACCAGTTCGCCGGCGCGTTTGTCATCGCGGCCGCGTCGTCCTACGCGACCGACGTGTACAAGCAATTCCCGATCGAGATCGCGTTCATCACGACCATCGTCAAGAACCTTTGGGTATTCGCGCTGGGGTACTTTATCAACGACCTCTACACGAACGACGGCGCGCTCAAGTGCATCACCATCGTCTCGATCCCGCTCTTTGTCGCCGTCGTTTTGACTGTCGTTTGCGTAAGTCCGCCCTGGCAGTCTCTGCGAGCGGAATGCACCCGGCGGGGAGTTACATGGCTGACTTTCCGCGGTATGGATCTTTTTCGCAAACTACAGCTTTGGGTCGGCAAACCCGCTCGCCGTTTCAGCGCACGGTTCGCGATCATGCAGCGCGAGTAGTCGGGATTGCCGATGTCTGCTTCAAACCGACCAGTCCGACGCCGGACGCCGTGCCGGGGATGCGGCATCCGGTGGCGTTCGGCGAGGAGCGCCAGCGGAGCCGGGGGCGAGCGTGTACGTTACTGTCTGAATTAGCAAATCATGTTGTCACCCTCTGCCGTCCACTCGGCGTAGCTTAGACAGTTCAGGGACCCGCTCGTGACCGCGTGACATGCGGTCGGAACCCCTTTCGCGAAGGAAGGGCTGGAGAAACAGAGGCGAGCGGGATTGCCGTTTCGGCTATAAGCGCAGATCGCGGTGCCGCCAGAGCACTTCAATGAGCTCTCGACTCGTGTGCGGTTGAGGTCTAGCTTTAGGACGAGCGAGTTGCCGGTGTTGGGGTCGGAAGCGACATGCCGCGGGGCGAAGGGGGGACCCGAACGAGCCGGTCGCGGCCGTCGCGACTCGCGGTCGCGCCCTCTCCTCTCCTTTTTTTCTCTACAGCCTTGCTTCTGGTGCGCCTGACGAGAGGAGTCTGCACATCGCCTACCCCGTACTGATCTCGCTGTACTTGGACTGCAGAGTCTTACAGCATGTTCGCCGCCAACCGCACCGCTTCTTTCGCCAAGAGGGCGTTCTCGTCGTCGTCGAGGCAGAACACCCGCGTCGCCGTCCTCGGTGCCGCCGGTGAGCACACCCGGACTCTCGAACGCCCTACTCCACTCCGACGCTGACTGGAACTGGACCTGCAGGTGGTATCGGTCAGCCGCTCTCGCTCCTCCTCAAGCTGAACCCGCTCGTCTCGCACCTCTCGCTCTACGACATCCGCCTCGCTGCCGGTGTCGCCGCTGATGTCGGACACTGCAACACTCCGTCCAAGGTCAGTCCGCCGAGCCTCCTGACCTCGCGCGCCGTCGATCGGGCGATATCAGTGCCTCGTTCGGCGACTTTCGGACTTTTCCGGTCATCGTCTGGCGTTGACACCTGCAGAGTCACTTGATGGTGCTTGTCGATCGCTGTACTGACGAGCGCGTCTGCAGGCTGTCGGTTACGGCCCGGAGGACGGCGGCCTCGAGAAGGCCCTCGAGGGTGCCGAGATCATCCTCATCCCGGCTGGCATGCCCCGCAAGCCCGGCATGACCCGTGACGACCTCTTCAACGTGAGTCTATAGCTCACAGAGAGAGAAGCGCAGCTCTCACCGAAAGTCGGGCGCTGACCGGATCGCCCCGCTTTTCTTGCGACCACGCAGGCCAACGCCTCGATCGTCCGTGACCTCGCCCAGGCTGCCGCCAAGGTCGCCCCGAAGGCCCGCCTCGGAATCATCGCCAACCCGGTCAACTCGACCGTCCCCATCGTCGCCGAGGTCTACAAGAAGGCCGGCGTGTACGACCCGAAGCGCCTGTTCGGTGTCACCACCCTCGACATTGTCCGCGCGTCGGCGTTCCTCTCTGGAATCGCCGGCACCCAGCCGAAGGAGACCGACGTCCCCGTCGTCGGTGGCCACTCGGGCCCGACCATTGTCCCGCTCCTCTCGCAGCTCCCGGCCGGCAAGAAGGTCGTCGAGGAGGGCGGCGAGACCCTCAAGCAGCTCGTTCACCGCATCCAGTTCGGTGGCGACGAGGTCGTCAAGGCCAAGGACGGTGCCGGATCGGCGACTCTCTCGATGGCGTACGCCGGTCTCGAGTGGGCCGACGCGCTCCTCCGCGCTATGAACGGCGAGAGCGGCGTCAAGCTCTGCACCTACGTCGAGTCGCCGCTCTACGCCGACAAGGGCTGCGAGTTCTTCTCGTCGCCCGTCACCCTCACCAGCGAGGGCACCGTCGGTGAGATCCACCCGGTCGGCGACCTCCACCCGTCCGAGCAGGCCCTCCTCGACGAGTGCCTCCCGGCTCTCGCCAAGAACATCGAGGCCGGCAAGAAGTTCATGGCCTAAACGCCTCTCTCCCCCCTCTTTCAGCCCTCCCCTCTCACCTGTAGATGACACGATCGCTCTCTACACTTGGCGCCCGCCGAATGCAAAAGAACAAGCTGTTTCAGTTTCCTGTCGCTGGGGTCCTACTCTGCAAGCTGTCCGTCTCATCCGGCTGCTCTTCTCTGCTTGTCGCGGATGGCCTCTCGATGAACCTGTCCGAAAGGAGGTCGAAGTCAGTCTCGGTGGTGGGCACGATGCGCAAACGGCGGCGCCCGTACCCTCAAAAGGTTCTTGACGTTACCGAGAACGCTCGCTTCGATTTGCGCTTTAGACAGCTCCTCGTTGAGTGCCGAGTAAGCGGTGTCGAGCGCGTCGATCCGGTCTGCGACAAATTGTAAGAGCGCCGTCGCATATTTACTGCATAGCGAGTCTGGTCAACCTGCGCATACGCTTGAGCAGCCAGCGACAAAGTGACTCACGGGTCGCCCACGCGCTCGAGTTCCGAGAGCTGCTCGGGCGTCAACTGCTGCAGAGCGCCTCCGCCTTTCGCCATCTCGTCGCCGTCGTCATCCTCCTCCTCGACAAAGCTTGCGAGCAGCAACGCCTTGAGGTTCTCGGCGCCCTTCAGCAGGCTCGGGACAGTCGGCGGAACCCTGAGTCCTTTCAAGCCAGGGACCGAGTCGAAGAACCCTTCGAAACCTGGACCGCCGCCGGCGCCGATTCCGCCTGGTTTCGGAGGCGGTGCGACGTAAGAAGGCGAGTTGAGCCGGCGACGACCGCCGCGGCGCCGGGGCGCAGGTTCGGGCTCCTCCTCCTCCTCTTCGTGTTGCTCCCCCTCTCCATCGTCGTCGTCGTCATCGTCTCCGTCATCAGATCCGGAATCGCCGCGGCTCTCCATGCCCAGTGCCGGTTCGCTCGTCCCGCGGCGAGTCGAGCCGTCTTCGTCTGACCTCGAATCGTCCGAGTCGCCCGAGCGAGCGAGCGAGCTCGAGGCGCGGCGACGGCGTTTCCTGCCGCGCGCCACAGTGGCGGCCGGTGTGGGAGCCGGCGAGTCGTCCCGGACGCCACTCGACCGCGCCTCTTTTCCTTTGCCCTTGCCCCTCTTTTTCTGCAGAGGTGGTGCACGCGTGGGCGCTTCGTTTTCCTGGACTTCGACAGCCCTCTTGCGCCGTTGCGGGGCAGCCCGTTGTGGCTGCTGCGGCGAAGCGGGTGCGGCGGGCGGCGACGCCGAGTACCCCGGCGCGGGTGACCCTTCTCCAGCCTGCGACGCTGTTGCGGTCCTGTTGATCCGTTCGAGCGCTTCGGCATAGTGAGAAGGGATCGCTTCGAGCTGGATCGGCTCTTGCGGTTGGACCTGGAGCTGTCCGTACGCCGCGTACGCGAGCGAGGACGGTCCCGGGTCGCCGACTGGGTAGGGGGCGTAATAAGGCGAGTCGTAGGGAGTTGGGTACGAGTAGCCGTATGCTAGAGAGGGGTCTGTCGGGTAGAAAGGAGGTGGAGCGGCGAAAGGGGGACCAGCAGCAGCAGCAGCAGTGAGAGGCGGAGGAGGCGGAGGAAGTGGTGAGGGTAGCTGTTCGGCTGGCGAAGCTGCCTTGCGCCGGCGAGGCATCCCTGTACGGGCAACGTGAGCATCGCATGATCGAGTCTGCGTATCTCGAGAGACGCTCACTGCTGTTATAGCCGACACCGCGAGTCGACGAGACGGTTGGTTCAACACGCCGGCGTACTCGCCGTACGAGCAGCTGGAAGAGCTGGTACGCTCGTAGCCTCGGCAGCGAGCGTCGTCGTGTGGTAGCTATGAGCAAATGAACGGAAGCGAGCGAGGAGTCTACGTGACCCGCGAGTGAAAGCGCGCTTTTGCTCTCCGGCTCTGGGTCTCACCATAGCAGACACTCCGAGACTCTGTTGATCCGGGTCCCTGTCCCCCGATATGAAGCGCCTGCCTCGAGCGCTGCACTCTCCGCTGCACCGAGTACCGGTCCTGTGGTCGCTGTACCGCCCGCTCTTGAGATCGACCAACGACTACAGCCGGCTACAGCTGCCGGTCGAGCACGCACAGGCACTTACGAGCTACATCAGACTACGCTTCAAGCAAGGGCGTCACCTCCGAGGGCTAGACAAGGTTCGGAAGCAGCTCATCGAGGCAGAACAGGTCCGCTCCCCTCCGCCCCTTTCTCGCGAGCCAGTTCTCCTCTTCCCGACCGCACAAACTGACGGGGGACAGTCTCGCGCTTTCTCTTGGAACAGCTCCTCTGCCAATTCGACGCGGCAACCGAATCCGACTTGCAGGCCGACCGCATCCGGAAGCTTGCCGCCCATCTCTTTACTCGCGAATCCCTCCGTCCTCTTCGGCCCGCGCCTCCAGTCGCCGATCGAACGATACGGAAACCACGCGTCTCGCCTTCGATCATGCACGCGACCCACTTCTACCACCCGATCCCGCGCCTCCGACCTCAACCAATCGAAATCAGCATGACCATCTTCAACCGGCGCCGGACGAGTCAACGCCGGTTCGACAAGCTCGAGCAAGCGAACGAGTACATCCGGCTCGCGCAGAGTGAAGAGGCGTTCGAGGTGGACGTCGCTAGGCAAGTGCGAGGAGGGAAAAAGCCGCCGCCGACTGCGCAGAAGATGGGCGACGAGTGGAGGGCGTGGCGGAGAGACGCGCGCGCAAGAGAGATGCGCGAAGTGGCACGGTCAAAGGTGGGTCCTCTCCTGCGCGGGCTCATCGTCGACGCGTCCCCGGACTGACAGCTTACGCGTCTTGGCCACACAGCTGCGGATTCCAAACGACTTGCGCGACAAATCGCGCGAAGCCAACCGGCGGCGAGAGCAACTTCGTGCCGAGGCAGCTGCTGGCCGGAGACAGCCCGCTCGCTGAGACAGGTCTCTCAACTTGGTCGACGTGAGCGCGTGAGAGTGGACCGCAGCGAAAGCGTATGTCTGCGGAACAGGACGATTGGAGTCTTTGAGCGCACTTGCGCCTCCATAGCCTCGGATCCTTTCGCTGACGCACATACAAGCCGTGTGCTATATAGCCTACAGCTCATCGAACGCGTTCGGCCACTTCGGCTACGTCGGCAAGCCGCTGCCACGTCAGCGTCTTTCCCTTTTTCGGCTCGCCGTCTCACTTCGCGTCGCCAAAAAGTCGCTCGGCCCCACGCCCACGCTCAACGGACCCCTCTTTCCTCCTCATACAGCCCTCGCTACAGTCTCGAGCCATCATGTTCCACCGCTCAAGGACAGCAGCGACTCGCCTGACCCGATCCGCCAACGCGGGATGCCCTTCCGCCTCGGTCACGCGGTTCCCCCACTTGGAGCAACACTCGGCGAAGAGGAGGTCGTCGTCATTCCAACGCGGTCACTACACGCCGCCTCCCGCTGTGGCTGCAGGACCTGCATTGGGCGCTCTGCAGGCTCAGAGGGGCTTGAGTGGATCGGCAGTCCGGAGGAAAGGCCAGGTGAAGCCGTTCGTGCTCGCCGACATCGGAGAAGGCATTACGGAATGCGAGATTGTCAAGTGGTGAGTCTCGGAGCACCCGCCTCAATAGGAGCTGTTGCGTGCTATCGACAGCGGTCTAGAGCGTCGTTGCGACCGCGACCGAGGATGCGAAACGCACCTTTTTTTTCCACCTTTGAACGCGGATTGCCGTTCGTCGCCGGACGGCATGACGACCATCCTGTTAACCAGACTCTGAGCTCGCCTATCGCCGCCGCATGTTCAAGCAGCTATGGTCAGGGATAATGTCAAGCGCTGACCCTTGCTTTGCCGACTTCTGACAGGCTGGTCGAGCCGGGCGCGACGATCGAAGAATTCGACCCGCTGGTTGAGGTTATGTAAGCTCTCAACCGCTCCCTTCGTTCGCCATGCGGACGGGACTGACGCGTCCGTCTCTCGTAGGTCCGACAAAGCCTCGGTCGAGATCACGTCGCCTTTCTCCGGCACCGTGACCTCGCTGGCGGGCAAAACCGGCGACATGCTCAAAGTCGGCAGTACGCTGTGCAGCATCGAGGTCGACGGAGGTGAGGCGGAAGACACGCAGGAAGACCTCGCCGCCGCGGTCGACTTGAGCAAGGCGACAAAGGAGGCTCCGGAATCCCGCACCGTCAAGCAGTCAGAACAGGCGCACTCGCCAACCGTGTCTCCGAGCCTCGAGCCTCCGCTTGAGCGACACACGCCCTCCCCGAAGGCTTCGGCTCAGCCTGCAAAGGAGGTTCTGGCGACTCCGGGCACGCGACGATTCGCGATGGAGAAGGGGGTCGACATCTCGACTGTCACGGGAACGGGCCGGCATGGACGTGTACAAAAGGAGGACATCCTCGCGGCGGCAGCCGCGGCCTCCACTGGCGGAGAGTCGTCTGTCACCTCGTCTGCGCCTTCAGCGTCTCGCGCGCCGTCTTCTGGCGCGACTTCCTCGACGCCGCCCCCGAGCACGCAGAACCTCCCCCTCTCGCCGATCCGCCGCGCCATGTTCCGCGCCATGTCGGCCTCGCTCCAGATCCCCCATTTCGCCTACTCCGAGACGATCGACGTCACGTCGCTCGAAAGGATGCGACTCGCGCTCTCGAGCGACATCCCGCTCCGGTACCGGAAAACGATCAAGCCGGCGGACGAGGCGACTCTGGCCCGACTTGCACCCTGGCAAGACGGCTCTGCGCAGGTCGAGCAATCGAAGCGGTTCGACCGGTTGACGATGCTGCCCTTCCTGCTCAAGGGCCTGTCGATCGCGATGCACGAGCACCCTCTGTTCACCTGTTCGCTTTCACCCGCACCGTCCGCCTCGAACGCCGCGACCGAGGATCCGTCGCTCGTCCGGCGGTCATCACACGACATCTCGGTCGCGCTGTCAAACCCTTCCCCATCAGGCGGACTCTTCACGCCCGTCCTCCGCTCCGTCGACTCGTCCTCCATCTTTGATCTCGCGTCCCGACTCGCGCACTTGCAATCCTTCCTCGACCCGACCTCGTCCTCGGCGCCCAAATTCCCCTCCGAGTACTCGGGCGCGGGAACGCTGACCCTTTCCAACATTGGCGTCGTCGGCGGGAAATCGACCCACCCGGTCGTGCCGCCGACGGGACAGCTCGCGATCGGCGCGATGGGCCGAATGCGAGTCGAGCCTCGGTTCGTCGACGAAAAGGCGGCCAAGAAGGTGGCGCAGGGTATCGACGGCGAAGAGTTGTCGCTCGACGCGCTCCGAGTCGAACCGAGATTGGTCATGGTGAGTCTCGTATGCCCTCGTCTCAAAGTCCAGCTCGCTTTCGAAGACGAGTCCCTCTTTCGACTTTGGGACCAGATCGAGACTGACCTTCCCTGCCTTGCCTTGAATCAGGACGTGACCTTTTCCGCGGACCACCGCGTCGTCGAAGGTGTCGAACTCGCCCGCCTCGTCGAGACCTGGAAGCGCATCATCGAGCAACCGAGCCGTCTCCTGTCGTCATAGACCCGTTGCTCTCTCTAGATACATCTCTCAATACGAACCGCCGAAGCCACCAGCGTGAAACAGACACCCCCTTTTCTTCCCAGTGGAGAGCTCTAGACCTCGAGTGGGAGTCGGCGCGAATAAAAGAGAGAGAAGTGACTACGAGAGCATGGTCATCCAGGCGAGGAGGAAGAACAGAAGGAACAGAGGGAAGACGGCCAACACGGCGCGGTCCTTTTCGAGGCGAGTCCCGCCGAAAAAGTTGACGGCGGCTGCACGGGAACCGGCATCCAAAATCGCGTGTGAGCTTCTCCACGTGAAAACCAGTGCTCATCCCGCTCATAACCCGTCGGTGCGGACGGGGTAAAAGGACTCACCCCAGACACTCCAGGCGAGTGTGATGGCGCACACGGGCAATCGGACCCAGAGGAGGTCGACAAAGACCGAGACGAGCGCGGCAATGTCGATCGGAAAGATGCAGTACCCGAGCACGCACAGCGATTGGAAGAAGGAGCTGTTCCGAGGGCATCAGGTCAGGAGGGCGAGTCAGTTCTTCCTCGTGGACATGCGGGTTGGATGCGGCCCGCGCGCCAGAAGCCTCTTGGTGAAGCGGAGGAGAGCAGTCCAGGCGCGCGCGGAAGGAGCAGCGGAATAAGACTCACACTTTGCCTCCGAGGAGTTTCGCGTTCAGGGTGACGACGACCGAACCAAGCCAGACAATGACGAAGACGCCAGTAAAGATCGGCAGAGACTGATCCGCGGGGGCTGTTGGACATGCCGGCAGAATCAGTACAGCCACCGGGGTAAATTCGAAACCCCTGAAGGAGATACACACCGTTGGTCGAGAGCAGAATGGCGAGAGTGAGGCAGAACTGTACGGAAAGCCCGACCCCACTCTAAAGTCAGCTCGAGCTGTCCAAGCGTTCACTGATGCGAACGCATCGGAAGGTGGCCTGGCGGACGTACGATGAGCGGACCCCACAGGTCCCAGTCCCGGAGGACGGCATTGTCGGAAGAAGGATGCAAGACTTGAACAATCTTGTTCCCGATCGCTCGCAAGTCTCGCATCTATGGCGTTCAGGCGTGTCAGCATGTTCCGGCAATGAAGAGGGCTGCGACTTGAACGAGCGGCGCAAGACTGACGATAGTTTCCGAGACGGGCTCATCGAGCGTGTCGGTCCCAGTGTACCTGCGGGGGGCGCAGCGCGTCAGCTCACACGGGAACTTGTTGCCCGGAATATGGTGGCTGCGTTGGCGGCTGACCTGGTCTCTGTCTGGATCCCGCCGAATGCCGTCTGCCTCTGCGAGCTGCCGCCGCCGGCCCCACCAGCGCTCGTACCGCCGATCCGTCCCTCGAGCGTGGGTCCTGCAGGCGTCTCGCGGCCTTTGCCCTTTGCGTTCGCACTGGCCGGGGTGGTGTGAGTCGGCAAGAGTCCGTTGCGGGACGTTGCGACGAGGTCGTCTTGGAGTTCGAGGTCTTCGTCGTCTGGCGCGATCTCGTACGCGTGGTGGGACGACGACATGATGGGTCACTCGACAGTCGCTTGTCAGCGTATCGCAAGTGGGTCCAGAGAGGCGCGCAGTGTCGTGAGCGAAAGTCGAGGGTTGGCGTGGCAGGTGGAGCTGCACACGACCAAGAACTCGTACGAGACCGATGGGAGACCGTTCGCGCTGCTCTTGTCGCCTGAGCTGAGCGTATGGGCAGGTTTCACGGCTGTACACGGACCGGACTGTCAAAAGAGAGAGAGCACGTAAAGGCACTGCGAGCGAGCGACTTTGGGCAGGTCGTCTATTTCACCTCGACTTGTGAAAATCTCCCAGAGCGAATCAGCACAGCTAGTATCTATTCGTGTAGCTTTCGCAGGCGTTAGAACCTGCTCCCGAAGGCTGTACAGCAATCAGAGCGGTGAGAGCTCTATTGCGAGTCACGTGGACCAAATTGCGACACTTGCGAGCAACAACACACACGCTGCACAAACTCGCTCTCGACTGTAACAGCCAAGCGCAGAGGCTCAAGTGAAGCGTGCTCACGACTTGGAACCCTGTTTGGCCCCCCAGATAAGCCCTCACACGGACCCGACTCGGACTCGACCAGACTCTCGACGGCGCGAGTTGATTCAACCGCGAACACACCCGCGCGCGTTCTGCCTCGACGACAGCCATGCTCGACCAGGCGGGCCTCACCACGCCCGCCAAACTCGCACCGACGATCGACGGTCACGCGAACCCCGTCGTAGACATGGCCACGATCGAAGCGGCAAAGGAAAACATTGTCCCGCTCCACTCTGGCCGGTCCGCGTCCCAACTCGCCGCCCTCTCGACGTCGAGCAGGTCCGGACTCGGAGTCAAACTCGACGCAGAACACGCCCGGTTCCAGGCTCAGATCCGAGCCGTCGAGGCGTACGACCAGACCGGGACGTGGCCCCAAGGTCAGGACGGCCTCACGACGGACCAAGTCGCCGCGTTGGCAGAGGACCCGCTCGACGCGTCACACCAATACGTCCGGTTCATCGTCGCCAACTACCCCGCCGGAGCGAGCGCCGCCAACAAACTCGTCCCCGTCCTCGAAGCGACGACGAGAAAGTTCCTCGGGGACGACCGGTACTGCAACGACCCGCGGTACTTTCGCCTGTGGGCCCACTACGCCAAGAACATGGAGGACCCCGAAGACTGCTACCGCTTCCTGTTCGCGAAAGGGATCGCCGAGAAACTCGCCGCCCTGTACGAGGAATACGCCAAAGTCCTCGAGGCAAAGCACAAGTGCGTTCCCGAAGCGCGCCCTCTGCACTCCGTGACATCGCGCAAGACTGAACTTCTGTCTGGTTCAGGCGGAAACAAGCCGACCAGGTGTACAACCTAGGCATCAACCGCCGCGCAACTCCGCTCGACCGCTTGAAGCGGTCCTACCTCGAGTTCCAAGCCCGCATGCTCGTCGCCCCACCCGTCCCTTCTCCCCCTCGTGCCGGCGCAGCGCCTTCTGCGACCCATTCGGACGGCCGCGCGATCCTCGGCGCAGCGTCCGGTCCCAGCGCATCTGCTTCCCGACCCGTCGTCGCTGCGGGATCCGGAACCGGTGTCGGTCCCAAGGGAAACGGATCTGCCTTTGCCGTCTTCCGAGACGATGGAACCGGTGCGGATGCGGCAGGACAAGGTGCGAAAGCGGGCTGGGACGATTATGGAACGGTCAAGAGTCGGACGAGGGAGAACGAGCTCGAAAAGAAGGAGTGGGAGGGCGAGACGCGACCTGTTGCGGGCGGCGCTATAGGAGGAGGCGGCTTCAAGCTTGAAGTCTACCGCGACGAGGTGAGCCCGGCCTCGGTTCGCCCTGCAGTCGTTCGGGCGGTACGCTGATCCCCCATCGCCGAACACTTCGTCGCTGCAGACCGCCAGCGCCGCCGCTGTCTCTGCCGGGCGCCTCATCGACGAAGCGCACGCCGACGTATTTTCTCGCTCGTCGCGCGCCCCTTCCGAAGCGGAATTGCTTCGAACGAATCCGTTCAGGCATTACTCGTCGACTGACCTCGAATTGATCGCCAAGGATCCGCTCGAGGGTCTCGAAGTGTTGCCGAGAGCCGGGGCGACTTCTTCTTCCTCATCCTCGTCGGGGACGAAGGGCAAAACTGGGACGACGGCGGTGCGGAAGTCGAGTTCGAGCAGCAGTGGCGGCGGCCGGACAAAGCCGTCCTCGTCCTCTTCTTCTTCCTCCCGAAGCTCGACGACTGACTCCGCCAAATCCCGGGCTGCTCCTTCCGCGTCGAGCGCCTCCGCTTCCACCAGCACTGACGCTGCCGCTTCGGCCAAACCGAAGGAACGCGTCGCCGTCAACTTGCGCGAGCTGTACCCGTCCAAAGCCGAGGAGGTCACGCCGGAAGAGGTCCGGGCGCGGAAACGGCGCCAACAGTACATCGAGCAGGAGATTGAGAGGTGGAATGGGTGGGAGTGGGTCGGGCAGTTTGATGCCGAGGTTGAGCGGACCGGACGTGAGTGACGAGCTCCAGAAGCGAAACTTGCGGCGAACGAGGCCGACGAGCTGACGTCGCGGATCCTGATTACAGGAACGGTGTATCGAATTGATGAAGCGACTGGATGGCCGGAGCTGTACAGTGCGGAAGGAGGTTCGTGGAAGGACCTGTGCCACCTGCTCGATCCGGGCTAACCTCGTCCGCTTGTCGCAGCCCCGCTGTACGACTTTTTGCCTCGGCCGACTCCGCCGTCGTCACCGGTCCGGAAAGAACCGCTGCAGCAAGACCTGCTCGCGGCATCTTCATTGCAGCTCTCGCCCTCACCTTCGACAGTGGTATCCTCTGACGAGCCGGAAACGTTTGGAGCGAACCGTCCGGCCTCGCCGACGATCAACACTCGCGCGGCGAATGCACTCGCGGACGCTCTGTTCGCCAAGACGCTCGACTTTACCAAGATCAATCAGCGGTCGGCGACCGATCGAGGCTACTCGGACGACGATTCCGACGACGACTCGGACGACGATGATGATGACGATGATGAGGATGCGCCCTTTGGCGGCTTGCCGGCTTCGAGCGAGAGCCAGTTCTCGACGCAGGGCGCGACGCAGCAGAGCGACATGACGGACGCCCCGTTCGTGCCGTTCAGCCAGACCCGGAGCGAGATGGGAGACGATTCGGCGTTCTTTGGCAGTCAACGTCCGCCCGCGTCGGGATCGTCGTCACTCAATGGCTACCAGCACGATCTGCTCGGTGCGCTTGACGAGAACGACCAACCGCGCCTGCAGGACGAGAATGCACCGTTGCTGCCTTCAGTCTCGGCTCCTCCGCCCATGCAGCTCTTCCGCGATTCGGTCCCTACGCCAGCTTCCACGTCGAACGGCGCTGTCGGTATGACCGTGCCCGCCACACCGAGCGGTGGCGGTTTCCGGCCTGTCAAGCGAGTCGGTTCGGCGCGCGCTCCGCTCGGGGCCAAACCGATCGAATCCGGCGCGGCGCCGCCGGCGCAGCCTTCGTTCGGCATTTTCCGCGACGCCACGTCCGATTCGGACGCCGCAACAACATCGCAGCCCGAGCAGAGCCAATCACTCGTCGAGAACTCGTATGGCGAGGCAGCCGACTTTGAGGCTCCGCTCCGTGCAGACGAGCAGGACTTTGCTGAAGGTGGCGCAAAGGACGGCTACGACCTCGGACGGCGAGGACCGGGGCAGAGCCGCTATGCGCCCTTTGCGCAGATGACCCCGATCGTCGAGCGGACGCTCGAGTTCACTTCGGCTACGAACCTATCGGCGAGTACTCGCAGCCGGCGCGAGAGTTACTACCCGACCGGGGCTGCGAAGCTCACTTTGGCCGAAGAGGACGAGGATGAGGAGGAGCCGAGTACGGAGGAGGACGACGACGATGAAGGCGACCAAGCGTTTGTCGGCAGCTTTGCTCAGCCTTCTTTTGTTCAGCCGCAGCCGGAGCAGGTGGCAGCCCCTCTGCCGCACCTTCACTCGGCGCTTGCTCCAGAGGGCAGCTCGACGAGCGACTCGGACGACAGCAGCGATCGAGACAGCGATTCGGACTCGGAATCGGATGAAGACGACATCGACCTGGCGGCGCAAACTGTTCCTGAGCTCCTTCCGCCTATCGCGCCCACGCCTCCCGTTCCGTCACGTTCGTCTCTCGGTGGGGACGTCTCGTACGAAGCGTCTCAGAACACTTCCCTTCCCGACGGTCTCACCATCACGGGCGAGCAAACCGGGATGGCAACCGACATGCTCGTCAACGACGCGACCATGTCAAGCCGCGTGTCCACGTCCGAGCCGGCGCCGGTCAACCCGTACAGCGATGCGACTCTGGCGCGTCTCGTCGAGGGAAGTCGCGTCTTTGCTCATCCCGAGGTGCGGAACCTCACTGCGCAGGCGTCCGGCCGCTTCGACGCGTTGCAGCGGACGGCAAAGAAGCGCGAGAAGATCAAGGGCGGCAAAGATCGGACCGGTATAATCGACGAAGCGTGGGACCTTGAGCTGAACGGCGAGACCTTCTCTGTTCGCGAGAAGCTCGGGGAAGGCTCGTTCGGCGCGGTCTTCCGTGTCGCACTCCCGACAGCACGTGCCGACGACGAGGATGACGAGGACTACGACGTCGATGCCGAAGACGAGCTGTCGCTCGCGGTCAAGGTCGAGAAGCCGACCAACCTGTGGGAGTTCCACGTCTTGACCCAGTTGCATGCGCGCGTCCCGCCGCGCGTCCGGGCCTCGATCGTATCGGCACACCGTCTCTACGCCTTTGCCGACGAGTCTTTCCTCTGCCTCGGCTACTGCGACCAGGGCAGCCTCCTCGATGCCGTCAACCGCGCGAACGATTCGGGCGTCGCAGCGAGCGCGACGGGGAACGCCTCGCAAGGGCTCGATGAGCTGCTGTCAATGTTCTTCGTCATCGAGCTGCTTCGGACCGTCGAGGGCCTGCATTCGTCCGGCTTCATCCATGGCGACCTCAAGATTGACAACTGCCTGCTTCGACTCGAGGACGTCCCCGGAGGAGCGAGGGCGTGGGCGCCGGCCTACGACCCGAGCGGCAACGGCGGTTGGTCGTGCAAGGGCGTCAAGGTGATCGACTTTGGCCGAACGATCGACACGACCTTGTTTGCACCGGGCCAGATCTTCAAGTCGCACCTCGAGGTCGGTCAATTCGACTGCGCCGAAGTCAAGGAAGGCCGTCCGTGGACCTACGAGCCGGACTACTTTGGTGTCGCCTCGATCGCTTTCAACGTCCTATTTGGCCGCAACATCGAGACGAAGAAGGTCCCCGTCGAGGAAACAAATCCGGATGGTCCGCAGCGATGGACGCTCAACCACAACTGGCGTCGCTATTACCAGGTCGACCTGTGGACCAAGCTCTTTGACACGCTGCTGAATCCGCGCAGCGTCCGCAAGGACGGGGCGCTACCTATCACGTCCGAGCTTGGCGCCATCCGGCACGAGATGGAGGAGTACCTCCGCGCCCACGGCGAGAAGAATGGCAAGAGCTTGCGCGGCCTCATCCGCAAACTGTGAGTTTTCGTGCAAGCTCTCTCGCACCCGTGAGCTGACCGTCTCTGTGCGTTTCGCAGAGAGATCGCATCGATGTCCCGGTAGAGACCTTCCTAGTCCCCGAAACCTTTTTCGCTTTACACCTTTCTCCTGCTCTTAGTCCATCATGAATCGTATGCGCATCCACTCTTCGCACTGTTGGAATGACCTGCTATTTATCGTTCACCGGGTTGTCCGAGACGGTTGGCGGATGCGATCGAAACGAGGTGCGAGCGGCGTTTTGACGCGAGCGGGGAAGAGCGCCAGCCCAGCTCGAGTCGCTTTCCTTTTCTTCTCCTCTCCTCCTCTCTGCACCACACCGCTCGGATAGCGTCAAGGAGTTCACTCAAGCAAGAATGACCAAGACCAGCAAGAAAGCGGCGCAACACCGACCCTGGATCGAGATGCTCGACCAGGCGATCCACTCGGCGAAAGGGTGCGCGTCATACTGCTCGACGCCCCGTCTGCATCATTTCGAGCTCGGAACGAGATTGGTTCGAGCGCTGCATCTGAGCCAACGAGCCGGAGCCGAGACAATATCGCTTCCGGATCCCGCAGGGAAAAGATCAGCCGGAAGAAGATCTACTCCTACCTCGAGGTCCGTTCTGAGCCTTGTCTGGCTCTCGGACGAGCTCGCGCAAGTTTCTGACGGGCTTCGATATGTGCGGGCAGGACAACTGGCGCATCGATATGACCAACGAGCAGCGCAAGGCGTACTTCAAGCAGGCGCTGGAAAAGCGCATGAAAGAGAAACGCATCGAACAGGTCCGTCGATGGCTCGGTCCCGTCCGTTAGTAGACCTAATCAGGCGGACGTACTGGCTGCGGGGTTCCAGGGCCTCTCGCGATGCGGGCGCGAGGCGATTCGGCGAGAAAACTGACGTCGCTGTGTGCCTGTGACTGGACAGGACAAGCAGTCCTTCTTCTTCACGCCGCTGGGCACCAAGGCGTACACTGAAGAGTACGAGTCGTCTGAGGAAGAAGACCCCGAAGAGGATGCGGTCAGTCGGTGCTGCGCGATCGTCAACCCCTTGTCCGCGTGCTCTTTATCGGTACTGGCGGTCGTGCGACTGATTTCAACCCGGACCTTCTGCATCCATGTTTCCACTGCAGAAGCCGGTCAAGAGCAAGAAGATGGAGGAGGCCAACGGTGGGGCCGCCAGGAAGAAGCAGGCGAGCAAGTGAAGCCTGCCGCTGCGGCGAGCTTTCGTACCGTCATTTGGACCACCTCCGTTTCCTCGCCGTCCTTTCACCCCATCCCGCTTTTCTTGTTGTGTAAGAACTGCTTCGATTCGCTGCGCGGCGGTGGGAATCGCTCCTTCGCGGACCCTACACCAAGCGATGACCTTCTCACGAGGAAGCCGGGTCTGCTTGGTGGCTTTGCTAGGTTGCCAGGACACGGGACAGTCTAGAAAGGATTCGTGTTAACGCCCGAGGGTAGGCACTCGTCAGGCAGATGCGTGATCGCAGACCGCCACCACGTGCACTTCACAGGGCGAGGCAGAGGCTCCGCTTTCTACGACGCTTCTACAAGGTCACATTATGACCGTGCGCCAGGCATAGGTAGGCTGCACTGCACTTGGCGGCGTGCGATCTGCCGTGAACCGAGCCTCGCGGATGACTTGTAGAGAACACAGTGTGCGTCTTGGCCCCAAGCTTTCGGTTGCACAACTTACACGTGTACTCTTGCGCGTAGAGAGCAGCCCAGTGGAGCTCCCGATACGGTGTGATAAAGAACGCCAGAAGAAGCCGTTCGTTGAAGGCTGCCGAAAGCATGCCGGCAACCTGACCTGGTGCAACCGCGCAGACCGCCGTCTTGCTCCTTCTTTAACGGGCTTCGGTTGACAGGCTTCGATCGCCACGTGGTACGAGGAGGATCAGAGTAGAGTTGTAGCCGTGTCTGAGATCATGTCCGAGCATTTGCGCTCGTCGACAAGCTCGTGCACGCTCGCTCATGTGCAGAGGAGGAGCGAGTGAAGGACTTCCCCCCCCCCCCGCCCAGACGAGGTAGGCGTTTACTCGCACCGTTCAGTGGCATTATAAAGCTCATGAGTACATCGGCACGAAGCTGGAGGCTTGACAAGCCTTCTGAAACGGCACGCAGGGGGACATTGCCGTCCACGTCAAGTCTCGCAGATCGATCCGCGTCGCGATCGGACCACGCAATACCTCCATACTTACGCATATAAGTCCGAGCTCATCTCTGCAACCCGGCGGAGCAGTCAAAGGTGGGGGTCACCGGATGTGCTCACGCTGCAGCGAGCTAACGAGACAGTCGCAGCACTGGCTGGCAAGCTCTTCGGGTAGAATCCCTCCGCGAGATGATCTTTTACCTGCGCTAGCTTCATTGTTCATGATGGCGAGCTTGACTGTACCCTAGCAATCCGCAGCGTTCTCGTAGCGTAGCGTCTGGCGCTGAGCAAGAGCAAATGACGTTCGAAAGCAGGAAGCAAAACACGCCGCTCTTCGGTGCGCAGCTCTGCGTGGAGTGCAGCGAACTTGAACAGGCATACGTTGTCATCGATGTGAAGCACATGATGTGCAGGAAAGGGAGGAAAAGGCGGCAGCGGCCGATCGACATCTGCGCGAGCTCGGGAGCCGACAGCCCAAGTCGGAACAGTTTTCCCCAGCTCGTCCTCGCCTCTCTCTCGCCTAGTGCGACTCGCTAGCTCGACCAGTAACCTTGGCAGGCATGTCTGGAGCGAACGCGCAAGGGCGGCGCAAGCCGTTGGACCCGCGCATTCCGGCGCTCATCTCGAACAACTTGATCACGGCGCACCGGAGCTTCTTTGTCCTCGTCGGCGACAAGGCCAAGGCCCACTCGCAGATCGTCAACTTGCACTGGCTCCTCAGTACCGCTACCTCGAGCCTTCAGAACCCGACAGACGGTCAGTCCACTCTCGCTTCCTCGCGAGCATGTCAAAAGGCGGTGCACTCGGCTCGTTCAGCACCATACAGGCCGCGAGCTGCCACAGAAATAGCTGGAACTGACGCTCTCACCCTATGACAAACAGCCCAGAAGAAGAACCCGCGGCCGAATGTCTTATGGTGCTACAAGAAGGACCTCGGCTTCTCGTCGAACCGGAAACAGCGAGAGTCCAAGGTGAAACGCGAAGTCAAGCGGGGACAGCGCGACGTCGGAGAAATGAACCCGTTCGAGCTCTTCGTCAGCGTCACCGACATCCGATACACGTGAGTCGGTTGCAGGTCGAAAAAGGGGCGAGCGAGCGGAATGCTTTCCCACGCAGTCCTGTTGACCACATGCCCGTTGCGTCGTGCAGCTATTACAAGGACACGCACAAGATCCTCGGTCAGACGTTCAACATGCTCGTCCTGCAAGACTTCGAAGCGATCACGCCCAACTTGCTCGCGCGGACGATCGAGACGGTCGAGGGTGGCGGAATCGTCGTTTGCCTGCTGCAGGGGATGAAGAGTCTGCGAGGGCTGTACAGCATGTCGATGGTGCGCACACGCATTGGCGAGTTGTCCGCAAGTCACAGCTGACGTGAGACGCCAACAGGACGTTCACGCCCGCTACCGCTCGTCCATGTCCGACGCTTCTCCCGTTGCTCGCTTCAACGAGCGTTTCCTCCTCTCGCTCGGCAGCAATCCGTCTTGCCTCATCGTCGATGATGAGCTCAACGTCCTCCCAATCTCGGCCGGCAAGGATATTGAACCGATCGACCCGGACCTCGGCGTCGGCGTCGCCCGCTCGTCGGGCAAGGGCAAGCGTCGCGAACAGGAAGGCGAGGCCGAGTTGCGCGCCTTGAAGGAGAGCATGGCCGACACGAAGGGCGTCGGCGATGTCCTCGGCGAGGCGCGGACGCTCGACCAGGCCAAGGCGATCCTCACTTTTACCGACGCAATCGCGTCCAAGTCGCTGTCGCAAACCGTCTCGCTCACGGCCGCGCGTGGTCGAGGCAAGTCGGCGGCGCTCGGTCTCTCGATCGCGCTCGCCGTGCTGCACTCGTACTCGAACATCTTTGTCACGAGTCCGAGCCCGGAGAACTTGAAGACGCTGTTCGAGTTCATCTTCAAGGGCTTCGACAAGCTCGGATGGGAGGAGCACCTCGACTACGACATTGTCCAGTCGACGAACCCCGAATGGAAGGGCGCCGTCGTTCGCGTCAACATCTTCCGTCAGCACCGGCAGACCATCCAGGTATGTCTTGACTCGCACTTGTCGTCAAGTCCTTGTGAATGTGGTCGCTAAACCCCGCCATCGCTCGCAGTACATTCAACCGCAAGACTACCATGTTCTCGGACAGGCGGAGCTCGTCGTCATTGACGAGGCCGCCGCTATCCCTCTCCCGCTCGTCCGCTCCCTCCTCGGCCCTTACCTCGTCTTCATGGCCTCGACCATCAACGGATACGAAGGCACCGGTCGATCGCTCTCGCTCAAGCTTCTTCAGCAGCTGCGAGAGATGTCGCGGCCTTCATCCGCTCTCTCGGCTCCGTCCAAGGACGACGACGGCACGGCCGTCAAGGGCGGCTCGTCCTCGTCGACTCTCGCCATCTCGCGTACGCTCAAGGAGATCAAGTTGACGACGCCGATCCGATATGCGCCGGCCGACGAGATCGAGAAGTGGCTGAACTCGCTCCTTTGCCTCGACGCGACGATCGCCGTCCCGAGCAAGAAGACGCTGCAGGGTTGCCCGCACCCGTCACAGTGCGAGCTGTACTATGTCAACCGGGACACGCTCTTCTCGTACCACCCAGCCTCCGAGGTGTTCCTCCAGCGGATGATGAGCCTCTACGTGGCGTCGCACTACAAGAACTCGCCGAACGACCTGCAGCTCATGTCCGACGCGCCTGGTCACCACCTCTTTGTCCTGTTGCCGCCCCTCAAGGAAGGTGACAACACGCTCCCGGAACCCCTCGTCGTTGTTCAGGTCGCGCTCGAGGGCAACATCTCGAAGCAGACTGTGCTCGACAACCTCGCGCGCGGCAAGCTTGCAGGCGGCGACTTGATCCCGTGGACCATCACGCAGCAGTTCCAGGACGACGACTTTGCGAGCTTGTCGGGAGCGCGGATTGTCCGGATTGCGGCGCACCCGGATTACACCAAGATGGGGTACGGCAGCCGGACCTTGCAGGCGCTCAACTCGTTCTACAGTGGCGAGCTGCTGAACCTTGACGAGGTCGCCGCCGAGCTCGAAGTCGAGACGTTCGAAGACGTCGCCAAGATCGACTCGGACGCTTCGCTCGCCACGGACCGGATCGGAATCCGTGATGCCGCCAAGATGCCGCCGCTGTTGCAGCGCCTTTCGGAGCGTCAGCCGGAGAACCTCGACTATCTCGGCACGTGCTACGGTATCACGCCGTCCCTCTTCAAGTTCTGGAAACGGGCCGGCTTTGTCCCGTTGTACTTGCGCCAGTCGCAGAACGACTTGACTGGCGAGCACTCGTGCGTCATGCTGCGAGGCCTCAACAAGAACGAGGAAGAGGCGAACCGATGGCTCGGAGCGTTCTCTGTTGGTAAGTCTGCGCCCTCCATGCCTGCCTGCCTGCGGAGGACTGGCTCCGCTCACTTTCTTCTCGTTCCGCGCAGACTTCCGCAAGCGGTTCATCACCTTGCTCTCTTACAAGTTCCGAGAGTTTGGGTCGATCACGGCGCTCAGCATCCTCGAAGCTTCGAGCATCCTTGAAACGCTCGACACCCGGAGAAGTGAGCCGCACCCTGCAGAGCCCCGTGTACCCGTTCCCTGTGACTTGAGCTGACACGCAATCCGTCAGCTCTCGGCTCGACTGATGTCCGCGATCTCTTCTCGCCGTTCGACCTGAAGCGGTTGGAATCGTACGGCAACAACATGCTCGACTACCACGTCATCCTCGACCTCTTGCCCACTCTTGCCGGCCTCTACTTCACCCGCCGGCTACCCGAAGACGTCAAGCTGTCGGGCGTCCAAGCATCGATTCTTTGCGCTCTCGGACTGCAGCGCAAGTCGGTCGAGGACATCGAGGTCAGTCCGGCACACAAGCGTTTCCTACTCAGGTTCCACATGCTCATCGGTTGTCCTCTCGCAGACCGAGCTGCAACTGCCGGTGGCTCAGACGCTTGCCCTGTTTGTCAAGGTCATCCGCAAGCTCACCAAGGCGCTCCAGGAGTTGCTCAAGAGCGACGTTGCTCGTTCGCTCCCGTCTGAGGAGGCTGCGGCCGCCGCTGCCGCCCGCATCTTGCCGGCGCCGGACGCGACCACCAACGGCGTTTCGGGTGTCGCGACGCAGTTGTCGAACAAGGCGGCGATCGCCAAGGAGCTCCAAGCAGAGGGCGACGAAGTCCTGAAGCAGTTGAAGGATCAGCAGCGAGAGGTGATCGACTCGCTCGACCTGAAGCAGTGAGTAAGGTCTCCCTTCCCGTGCATCGCGACCCGATCCCAGAAAAGCTGATGACCTCCCGGCCTTCGCCAGGTACGCGATCGGGGGTGACAAGGACGAGTGGGCGGCGGCCGAGGCACAGGTCGCTGCCAAGCTCGCCGGCGGCAAGGCGACTGCTTCTTCGACCGTCAGCGTCAAGAACCCGCAGTCGACCAAGGGCACCAAGCGCAAAGGTCCCGAAGAGCAGCAGGCGAACGGGAAGAAGGACAAGAAGGACAAGAAGCGCCGGAAGCAGTAATGGGTTCCCTCTCCCCTTCAATGCGTTCCTTCCCTCCCTTTCCCGCCTACCTTTCGACTCGACCTTGTTATGCAATGTTGTCTTCATATCGCCACTCGGGCTTGCGTGATGTCCTCAGGCCAGGGCTGCGCTCTTCGGCTGTGCAAGTATTTTCCTGGCAGAGGCGCACTCATGTGTACGGCTCAAAGTGGTTCCCTGTGACTCAATCGCGTATCTGTCATCCTGGTGTCGTAGCCAGTAGGACTGTCTGTGTGACTCTCGCAGGGAGAAATTTCGCCGTTCCATCGTCGCGAGTTTTGTGATCGACCTCGCTTCACTCCCTGAAGCCTTCACGCGCTCTTCGAAGCACTCCGCGACTCCCCCACGAGCCTGCACCATGTCACTCCAGGACCCGCTGCTCCTGCTGCGGCAAGCGCTGTCGAGCGGGCAAGCGGTGTCGCTCCGTTCCTCCGCCGGCGCCGAAGTGTTCAACCTCAAAGACGCCGACGAGATCGTGTTTGGCCATGGCGACAAGAAGCAGGCGTTCCCCAAGACGACGGCGACGCGGTACCTGTCGGACCCGAAGGCGAGCGTCGAAGACCCGGCCGCCCCGACTTATGACCTCGCGACCCTGTTGCTCGGCTACAACGAACGGAACGCGCCGCTCGGAGAGTACCTCAAGAAGGCGAACGAAGCGGGAGTCCCTTTCATCTCGACGACCGACCGCAGGGCCGTCTGCAACTGGCTCGGCGGCGAAGGCGATGTCGATGGCCCCACCGGTCGGATCCGACCTCTTCCTGCGGGCGCGAAGCGGGGCGCGGATGATGAAGGAGCTGCGACAGCCGGGACGTCTGCGGGAGGCGCGGCGCCGCCCACGAAAAAGGCGCGGTACGTCCCGGATCGCGACGACCAGGAAAAAGTCAAGCGAATGCTCGGCGTCATCGACGGGCCCGCGTACGGGTTTCTCGTCGGTCCGAACGAACCCAAGGTCGAGAGGTCAGGCGGTGCGTACCACACTCGGGAAACGGTGCTCCGCGGCGAGCGGATCAACGTAGGCTCCTTCCCCTCTCGCAACCTCCTCCGACCGGCACAACTGACTCGAATCTATCTCGCCCTGACAGAACTTTGAATCCGTGCGAGCTCTGGTCGCACCTCGGCTGAAGCAGATGAAGGAGGACCTCGGCAAGCGGCAACCGGCACAGCCTGTCGCACCTATCGCCGCGAAGCAGCAAAAGAAGAAACAGTTGAACCCGATTATCATGATCTCGCCTTCCTCGACAGCACTCATCACCATGCACAACGTCAAGCAATTGCTCGAAGAGGCGAGGTGAGAGCTTCGCGAAGACGCTGCGCTAAGTCAGAAGTGAAGAAGCTGATTATCGACTTGACCTGCCGAACAGATTCGTGCCTTCGGACGATGCTCGGAGGGAAGCCGCCGGCGCTTCGACCGCTTATGTTGCCGAGGACGTGATCCAGATCAACCACGCGCGAGCAACCGGGACCGTCGGCGGGGCAGGGAACGAGACTCGGAACGCGCGGTACTTCGTCGTCGATTCCGTCGAAGCGCTCAGCAAGTTTGGTGGAGCGGGCAAGTTGGACGAGGCATGGTGCGTGTTGTACTTATCCGGCTCTGCTAAGACTGAAGCTGAACCGGCTGCGATGACTATGCAGGGACCGTGTGGTGTGCGTGATGACGACGGGACAGGAGTGGCAGTTCAAGCCGTACAAATGGAAGGAGCCGAAGGAGCTATTCCACAATGGTGCGCATGCGTTCCCTTTCCGTGCCCTGATGCGACAGAGCTGACTGGACGGCCGCTCCGCAGTCAAGGGCGTTTACCCGCAGTGGACGACGGACCCTCCAAACGCGAAGATTCGGAGCTGGAATGTCAACGAGCTCAGGGTCAGTCGCCTCTGCGAGCTCCTTCCACCTTCTGGAACGGTCCCGGAGCTGACCGAGACACTTCGCGCGTGCAGATCGACCGGACAAAGCGCCACATCGACAAGTCGACGGTGGCCGATTTCTGGCGGCAGCTCGAAGGGTGGATCCAGAACAACAAGCCGTGGTTGTCGTTCTGAGCGTCGAAGCGGTTTCCGCTTGCATATGCATCTCGCTTCGCCGCATTCGCGTCAACGGTAACCCGTTCTGAAAGGAGGAGGAAACCTCGCAGATGCGAGACCAGTCGTGCCATTTCCTTCCAGGTCGTCAGCGAGCGTCTATGATGCGAATTCACGAGTGCGCGGCAGTAGTTTCCAGGACTGTAAAGGGCTTCACTGTGCTGCGGATTCGCGAGTCGTGCCGGCTAAAGTGGGGGCGGTGCGAGCGGCCGGGGTCGTGCGCCGTTCACCCTCTCACCATAACGCTTAGGTAGCTCCTCGAATCACCCTAGCCCGATCGACGGGCTCGATGGGCACGCGTCGAGAACCGCGAGCGGTCCCGTTCGGGCCTCGCGACTTTCTCGTCCGCGTCGCTTCCAACTGGCGGACGCTGCCGTCGAACACCGCGTCGTCGCCCGTAAATGAGCCGTTGCTCGCACGGACAGAGACAGGCTGGGCTCTCGACACAGAGGACGAGTCCCGGCCCTCGAACTCGCGCAGAAGTGCCGGATCACGGACCCGCAGACTACAGTTCGGCATCGACCCCGACTACGTCGACGAAAAGGACACGGCGGTGAACTCTCTGGACCGAACTCGACGCTGGCTCGTCGGGTGCTTTGTCGTCATCCTCCTCGCCGGGACCGGTTGGCGGATCGCGACATCCGGACAGGCCGACCTTGCTCGCGCCAAATCTCAGTGGGACGCCGGTGTCCAGAAGGTGCAGGGATGGTCAGCAACGTCGAGTCAGCCTCCACAGGCGGGAGTGGCTGAAGAGAGCGATGGCTCTCCATCGGGAGGCGGGGCCGAACTAGTCGAGGGTGAAGGAGCAGGTGGCGGCGCGGATCCGCTCGATTCGCTCGGGGGCAACAAGGCGTCGACCGGGCCGGCCTCGGATGGTCCGCCTATGCGTCCCTTGCTCGAGAGTGACGACAGCTCGAGTGCGGGAAAACCTGGCTCTAGCGGTAGTTCCCTCAGCGCACCCGCGCCTCTGAACGTCCACCCAAAGCCGCGTCCGGTTGATCCTGCGACAGCAGCCGAGCAGCGCTACCTCGCCTTCGACAACCATTCGGGCTTCCACAATCGTACGATCTCATCGTTTGCCAGTCATATCCGCCGAAGCCGCCACTGACTATAGCCCTAATGTCACCGCAGAGAGGAAATCGCTAGTGAATGCACTCGTTCTCGCCGAGCTGCTGAATCGCACACTCCTCCTCCCTCCTGCTCGACTCGGCAACGCTGTACCGTGGGAGCCGGATCCGAAGCACTCGCTCACCTTTTCCGAGCGGTGCAAGGCAGGGCTCGAGTCCGACAAGCCGGTTGCGCCGAACCCCAAGTCGCACCTGATTGGCCTTGAAGAGGCGTGCCAGCCGCCATCAGGGTGTGCGTCGCTGACTCGCCCTGTTCGACGTGTCGAAGGGCTCCTGGACTGACAAGGTGGATCCGTGCAGGGACTTACGTGGGCTGGGAATTCCTAGTTTCGCCAAGCCTCTTCGAAGACCGCGACATTGTCGACCGCTGGAACTCGTCTTCGAGCTGGCTCTCAGCTGCTTCGGACGTCGGCGGGCTCGACATCGCACCTCAGGATCGTCATGTCTTGGAGGACCTGTATCGTCGTTCCTATCAGGTCATCGATTCGTCCAATACTGCGCTCGACAGCCACTTCGCATCTCGCCTCGACCTAGATAGCCTGCGCGACCCGGCTGGCCTCGGCCGGAAGCGCCTGCTGCAGTTCGGCAGCTTGTTCAGCGGATCGCGTCTGAAGCTCGTCGTTCCGGAGCACCGAGCCCTGTACGATCAGACGTTCCAACAGGTCGTCTTACAGAACGACGAGCTCGATTCGATCAGTAACGAGGTTCGAGATGCTCTCGGTTCGTACGTCGCTGTCCATGCGCGACTCGGAGACGGCGTTTTCAAAGTGGGTCAGGCCAGTCCAAATTACCGGTACGCGCGCATTCTGACCTCCGTCATCGCCCGCAGTCGCAAGCCGAGCGGAACATGCAGCGGCTCTTCCAGACTCTTTGCGTCGACGTATTTGGCTTGTCAAAGGCCGCGGCAACAAAGCTTTGGAAGGACGCTCGCTCGCCGGTCAAGGCGCGCCCGGTACATCGCGTACACGACCGGCGACACCTGATCGGTGGACGGTCGCCCGCACCCTCACCATTCCGCGTCGACTACGCATCAGTAGACGAGCCGGCCGAGAGGGACGAGGCTCTGGCAGCCGACGGAACAATAGACATTCCGAGCGGTCAGCGCTCGCAGGGGCAGGGACGACGTGCGAGGCAACGATCCATCGACGACGAGCGACTCGAACCCCGCGCCCCGCTCCGTGGAGGTCCAGCTCGGCCCCTCGCTCCGCACTTGCACTGCCGCGGCCGACTGCACGACGCGGCGAAAAAGCCAGCTCTCGCGCTCTTGAACACGCCACTCTACATCGCGACCGACTCGCACCATCCCGTCAACGATCCGCATTTGGCGGCCTTCTTCCGTTGGTTCCCGTGCACCTTTGTGCTCGGCGATTTCGCTCGCGCTGGCCGCGTCAACGAGCGTCCCATCGAGGCACTCGCGCAACTCGCCTCGCGCGAGTCCGATCAAGACACGAGCGTGAGCAAGTGGACGAGCGACTGGGACGGCAGCAACCTCGGCAACTTCCTGCTGCCCTTTCTCGAAGCCGAGGTCCGTTTCTCCGGCTCGTTCGACATCGAACAAAGCCCTGCTGACGCAGAAAAGCTCGCGCCCTGCAGATTGCCGCCCGAGCTGTCCGCGTTCTCGGTACACATCAATCGACTTTCAGCGGCTACACGACGACGGTCCTCCACGACAACTACGTCCAGCGCGGGCTGGTCGCCCCCTGGAAACACGAGTGACTGTGTAATCGAGGGCTCTCTTCGGCTGCACCGATGAGAGCGAAGTTTACCTGCAAGCGCTTTGAACACGAGCGTGGCGAGAGAACCCAGCGGCGGCTGCGTGACGTGTATCTCAGAGCGCTCGGCCGATTCCAACGACATTGCAGTCGCTGCTTGATCCGCCGAGTTCGGAGATCAAATGCTGCGCTACAGACGCTAGCTACGCTGACGCTATTGTCCGTCGAAGCTAGAGCGGCCCTGCGCGCGCGATTCACCGCGAAGTCGCCGACTGCGACTGCGGGGCGCGCTTTCGGCCGCTCGCTGTACTTTTGTTCGGCGAGCGAGACGGCTGCCGCCGGCGAGCGACCTATAGCGCACAGCTGGTCGTCTCTTTCCCGCTCTATGGTACGCGCACAAAGCCTCTGGGCCGTCTTCTCGAAGCGTCACTTTAAAGCTTGCGGAGCGCAATCCGCAGGCAGGGAAACGTGGTGTCGATCACAAATGATCGACATCAGCCAGAAGCTGGGGGACAATCATGACGTAGTCGACCGGAAGATGTTCTGACGACCTGCACACAGCTGCAGCGAGAAAGCGAGCAGACACGAGATCTCACTACGCTATAGTCACACCTTGCTCGTCACCCGGGCGCCGCTCGTCTCGCCGACCTTAACGAGAGCCGCACTTCGCACTCCTTGACGACAAGCCAATTCATAAGGCCCGTAACGACTTTGTCCGTTCGGCCGTCGTTTTCACGCGAAAGTGACGCGCTCGGCGCTCGCGCTTCCCCTGATTGCAACTCTTGCACGACTATCACAGTACGAGCTCGTACCAGCTGCTGCCTACGATGAGTCTCTACTTATCTTCGCACCCCGCAGGCTTGGACCCGTCCTCGCGACCTTGATCGGTTCCCGTGAAAGGCCGGCCCAGCGTTCTTTCGACGACGTCGCTTCCCGCTTCTTCGCCCGCTGCCGCTCGACCTGCCGCCGAGGATCGCTGCATCCGATCCCGCGGCGTGGAGTATCCCGACTTCCCGACCGGTCTCGGACCGCGTGCGAGACAGCTTGGCGGTCTGCATGAGCCACTACGGGTTCGAGGCAGCGACGAGAAGGCGGCTCGAGGCCGACGAGGATGACGCCGTACCGATGACTGCCCGGCCGGCGCTTGTCGATCACGGCGAGTTCGAACAGACTCCCTACATCGGACTCGACAAGATGCTGCACCAGGCGCTCCGGCTCGACGAAAGCGAGAATGACGCGGGCGGCGATGCCGCTTCGATGGGTACGTCTTTCGTCGATTTTCTCTGCCGTCGCGTCAAAGGCCGAGGTACATCTATGCTCTCTGTACTGAACCGTAGACACACCGTCCATACAGAACCCTCGTCGCCCGTGCCTCCTGCCTCGGTGCCCATTCCGACCCGACCTGGTCTCACGCGCGTTCAGAGCTCGTTCACGAGCTATTCTTCACGGTCACCGGCGAGCCGTACCACTTCAGTCACCAGTCTCGTGAGCTACTCACAGCGTTACCAAACGAGACGGATGAACTGACTCGGACAAACCTGGCAGTATGATTCGCTCGGGAGTTCAGCGCCTCGCACCAACTCTACGGAATCGGTCCCTCGGCAGTCCACGCTTAAAACGCAGATGCTTCCGCCTGGTCGGCCGACGGCCACTGCAGCTGCGCAAGCGGAAGATCGCACCCGGCCCTACCCGTCGCGATCCACCTCGAGCTCCTCCGATGCGCACTACCTGCCCTACCCACCGACCTATCCCGCCTCCGAACCGCTTCTACATCGCGGACCTCCTACCGCCGCGTACCATCCCCAGCGACCTCACCCGCACGTGTACCAAGCACCGGTCTACTCGGGCTACGTCGCGGGGCCAAATCCCCCGGCTTACGTTCCGACTCCGGGCGCCGCACTACCGCATCTCTACCAACCGGGGCTGTATGCGGCAGGACAGCCGTACTATGCAGTCAACCCCGGCCATCCGGTCGGCGCCGGTCAGCCCTCCGCGTTCGGCCAGCCCGTGTACGCCGGACAACCTGCCGGCTTGGTGGCGACTGCGGATGGGCACTACGTTCAGCTGGTCGCGCACCAGCCGTACAGCCCGACTTCAGGACCTGCGCCTGCGTCCTTGTACCCGCAACCTGTGTACGCCCCGGCGATCGCACCTTACGATCGGCCGCTCGGCGAAGGGTCGTTCGGATTGCCGCGACCTCAGCGGCAGCCGTCCGGCTACGCGGGATCGGAAGCGTCCTCGCCCTCGTCGTATCAGCCCGGATACCATCTTCCGAATCTCTCGCCGCACTTGCTGGACCACCACTTTGCGACACACTCGCCTCCATCGACTGAAACTTCGCCCGGAACGGGACCGGTATCGCCGTTCGACCCCACTTCGAATCCCATGCCGTACCCGATCTCGGCTAGCAGGAACTCGTCCTCCGAGCAGATCATCGAGCACCAACGACGCAGATTTAGCGGCGCTCATCGCGATGACGGGCGAACTTTATCGCCCGTCGGCCGAGAGCCTAGACCCGAACACCCCGCGTTCGCCCTGCGAAACTTCGCGCCTGGCCCGACTGCTTCCGTGCGACCTCTCGAGGGCGATCCTCGCTCGAGAAGCGACGTCGAAGGTGGCCCGGACGCGATGGAGCGCCGGTACGCGACGCGGGTAGGCTACCCGGCGCCCGTACTGCCGCCTCCAGCTGGCGCCGGCGGCGGAGTCGCCCCCGGGGCGGGCGCACCAGGAAGAGCAGGTCAACAAGGACCGGTCACCGCTGGAGGTCGTCCGGGCTGGTCTGGCTCGCGCGCGGGAGGAGGTGGAAGGGCCCGTAAGGATCTGCCGCGACCGCCGACGCACTCGCTGCATGCCCTATGGTACGTTTCGCGCAGCCGAAGATCTCGCCCCTCGATCGCTTCCCGCGGTATGTCTCCGTTGCATGCTGATGGTGGTTCGACGTCGCGCGCAGGGTCGGCAACGTACCTTCGGACGCCAGCCACGCCGAGCTATGGCAGTTCTTTCAGACGCGCCCGACGCCGAACGACTGCGGCATGGTCGCGACGCCGGGCGACGAGACGGCCGATCTCGACTCGAACGGCGTGGAATCGATCCACCTGATCACGCGCTCGAACTGCGCCTTCGTCAACTATGCAACGAACCTTCACCTGCACCATTCGATCGCCGTCACGAACGGCGTCCCTCTCCGACCTGAAGACGCACGATCGAAACCGCTCGTCTGCCGGGTCCGCAAGGCCGAGGATGACACGAAGTCGGGCGTCGGTGCCCAGCGAATGGGTGGCATGCATATGGCGTTCGTGCGCGCGCAGCAAGTCAAGATGCAACAGGAGCAGCGAGCCCTGCGGGACAAGAGTCCGACCTCCATCTCGGAGCAAGGCCTGTCGCCGCCGCAGGGCATGTCGGACAAGCGTCGGAGAAGCACGGTCTCGGTTAACAGCGCGGGCACCAGTATCGGATCCACCAGTACGACGAGCAGCTTCCTTGCCAAGCACTTCGAGCGCAGGTTAGTCGCCGTCCCGCTCGGTCCTGGTGCTCTGTGGCACTGACACGGTGTACCGGGCCGCGCAGGTACTTTATTCTCAAGAGCCACGACATGGCGGACTTGCAAAAGTCTGTCGAGACGGGGATGTGGGCGACCCAGCCGCATAATGAGGTGAGCCTCTCCCCTGAGCCGCGATACCGCTGCCTTCCCGTCTGACTCTTTGCATGTCTACAGCCGGTCCTTCAGCAGGCTTTCCGCACAGCGCGCAGCGTGTACCTCCTTTTCGGCGCGAACGGCGCGGGTAGCTGGTTCGGCTACGCGCGGATGGCCGGGCCGATCTCCAATGGCGGCGGCGGCAGTTCTTCGCACTCAACTCGATCGCACAGCTCTTCAGCGGGAGGCAGGAGCGCGACTTCAGTGGAGCAGCGCTTCATTTTCCCGGGCGGCGAAACCATCGTCGAAGAGAGCGAGGCGGGCGTGTCATCGTCCGAGGTCGAACAGCCGGCTCCGCACCTGTTTTCGCCCTCGGAGAACCGGTGGCTGGACGCCTCGCCTCTCGGTATCACTCCGACGACCACCGCGAGCCCTGCATCCACTCTCGGAGGGCACACTGGCGGATCGGCCCCAGCCACTCTGGCGGCCGTCCCTGCCGAGGCGCGCCGAGCCATGTCCCTTGAGCAAGAACGCATGGCTCTGGAGACGGCCGAGCGACTCCACCTGCCCCCGACGGTGTCTCCGGACCCTCGCAAGTCGGTCAGCTATGATCCCCGCCAGCGCGAGCCGAGCCCGCCTGTCGCGCCGCTCGGCGAACTGCGTATCAAGACGGAGGACCCAGACGAGGGCCTCCCTGCGTCCGGAGAACAGACGCCGGAAGAAGACGCCTTTGTCTCTGCTGTCGAGGCGCGCAACGCCCACCTCGAAAAGATCGAGTCCGCGCGTTCTCGTGCCAACACTGCGACTGCCGACAAGAAGTGCGTGCCGAGCCGCCGAGCCTCTCGCAGATGAGGTGCTGACTTGAGCGCTGCTGCTCCGCGCACAGGTCGCCGCCCAAGGCTGTCAAGACTGAAGGAGCCAGCACCCCGTTCGCGATCGAATGGATCGTCATGTCCGTCGATGAAGCCGCTGCTCTCATCCCCACACGCGAGAGAGGGACTGACAATTGCCACGTCGATGACAGCCGAACGCTCCCGTTCAGCCGCACTCGACACGTCCGCAACTCGTTCAACGGGAACCGCGAAGTCAAGATCTCTCGCGGTACGTCCCGTTTCGCCGGTCTCATCCCTTCAGTGCTCGTAAGACTCACTCGCCTCATGATCATTCTAGACGGCACCGAGATTGAACCGACGGCAGGAGAGCTCGTTCTCAACGAGTTCTGGCGACGCGACCCGTCGTCGCGGACCGAAGTCCCGGTCCGGCCGTCCTCGCCTCAACCTCTGTGGAACGGATCTGGCCACTCTGGCGCTCGGACCCCGTCTAATCGCGAGGCTGACTTGCAAGAAGACGAGGACAAGACGCCGCCTGGCCATGCGTCGGGCAGTGGAGCTCCTGCCCGCGCGAGCGAGCCGCCGCCGCCCAAGTCGCCGGCGGTCGTCTCGCCTTACGGAGGCCGCTCCGAGACTCTCTGAACGACGTTCAGACTCTCGTTCCGGTACCGATGAGGAGCGCTTGATTATGTCAACCTCGGGGTGGCGATTCCGTCGGGACTGGGCCTCGCTCCTGCCCTCTCTCCGCAATGCGCGCCCTCCTTTGCTATTCAGCGACCACGCCGACCCACGCTCCTGGCACCATCGAAAACAAGAAATGAACCGACAACTATCGTCGAAGGAAAACAAACAACACCCCGATACCCTTGCAGTGCACCGTCACCCCCCCTCGTCATACACGATACATCTGATACCCCTCCATTCGTCATGCATACACGAACATGATACCCCCCTTCTCCGTCCAGGTGCTACTGCAACCTGTGTGTATCTCTCCCTTCTGCTTCCCCACCAGCGGACCCTTCCCACCCGGACCTCGGCTCGTATCGAAGCCCGCGGTCCAAAGATGGGATTGTCGTTCTCTTTCATCCCTTGTAGCACCACCCCGTTCATCCCTTCTCGCTCGTATAGTCGCCGAGCGATATGCTGAGCTTTCTTGTCCTTTCTGAATCCCGCGCGCTGCACACGAATTCACGCGAACTCTCTGACGGGCTGGACGGAGGACGGAAGCGGGAAGAGTGAATACAGGGTGCGGGATTCTACAAGGGTCCGTCTATGGAGCGCGAGCCGTTGTGCTCTCGACGGCTGGAGCTGCTGGCGGTCGCAGCTCCGATATCGTCGTCGTCGTCGTCGTCGTCTCCGAGACCAAAGATTTCGTCCTCGGTCGCGCTCCACGGGTCGAGCGCCTGCTTCCTCCTCGCGCTCGCCGACGTTCCAGGACCAGATCCAGATCCAGATCCGAAGGGACGGCCGCTTGCTGTGGCAGCGGGGTCTTCGATTCGGGCAAAGCGGACCTTGCCCGCGGTGCCTCGGCGCGACTCTTGCATGTCGCGATGTTGGCGGATCAGCCTGCCTTGCTCGGCCGCTTCGCTCGCTTCGTAGTCTGCCGCCCCTTCGACGGCCCCTTCTTGATCGTCGTCGTCGTCGTCGTCTTCATCGTCGTCGTCGGGCATTTGGTCGAGGTGAACGTAAAGCCTCCGGAGTTCGGCGGCGCGCCTCGCCTCGCGCGAGTAGTGGTGCATCGCCGCGACGGCCAACGCGGACCCGAGGACGTTGGCGACGACGTCTCCGACCTGGAACGTCTTGTACGGCAACAGGGCCTGGATAAACTCGGACCCGATCCCGCCGACCAACGTGAACCCTGCGACCGTGACGAGTTCGTTCCAGTACCGCCAGAACGTGACTCGGCGGGCCGATTCCTCGACGACCCAGCAGGCGTAAAAGAGGGCGGTCGCTGCGAAGAAGCAGACAAAGTGGAGGACCTTGTCGGAGAACGGGACCGAGGGCGGGGCGAGGTGCGTCGCGAGGGACGGGTGGAAGCCGAGCAGGCTCAAGGTCAACAGGGCGAGGAACGTCGCGACGATAAACGCCTGCGAGAGAGAGAGAGGGAGAGTTCCGAGTCGGGCGTCAAACATGTCAGCGCCGTTGACCCGCTGAAACGTGCCCCAGGACGGCGTGACTGACGGGTCTGATCCTGAGTGGGAGCTGTGCGAGCCTAAAGGACCTGGAGGACCACTTTGTAAAGTCTGCGAACCCGCGGACTTGCTTTAACCGTTGCCACGATTGCCGGATCGGATTCGGACGGGACCGGTCGGACGGTAACCGGATTGGCGGGGCCATAGTTCGTTCAGAGCATGCGTAACTGGTTCGAGCAGTGTGAGCAGAGAGAGAGAGGGAGCGAGAAGAGCGAAGCCGGAGGAGTGACGACGTCGACGAGAGTTGCTTCCCCTCGCCCGCTTCCACACTCTGCCGTTCGAACTGAATGTGGACACGAGCACTGTCAAGAACAGCGGCAACAGCCCGCGTCCGCGCTCTGTCGACTACACGGTCCGCGTGGCAGTCGGCCGTCCCCACGACGAACCGCGACTCGGTCAAACAGACTCAGGACGCACTCTACGCCCAACAGGGACCGTCAGCGTCGACCCCAAACGCAACCGAACCGGCAGGGTTCCCGTACGACCAACCCTTGGCGAGCGAACGCGCTGTTCCGCTCGACCCGGCCGCGACTTCCCCTTCCCCGGCTGGTACACCTTCACAACCAGCACCAGCAGCAGCACCAGCCACAGCCCCGCTCCGGTCATCTTCAATCTTGCTCGACTCGGAACCACTTGTGCAAGACGCGCCCGTCTCGAGGACTCGGAGACCGGTCGGAGCGTTCCGAGGAGGGTCAGTCTCGTTTCCCTGCCTCGCGTCGCTCGCGCTCTCCCGCCTGAACCTGCCCTGGCTTGCCCGATATCGTGCTGTGGCTGCCTTGACTGACATTGTCTATGCCGACAGGATCATCGGCTTCCTCCTCGGATTGACGGCAGTCGGAGGGTACGGCTACTTGCGGGTCCTCGAAGACTACCGGCAAGCGAGCGAACGGTTGCTCGTCAGCGTCGAAGAGCTCAAGGGCAGCACAGAACAGGTGCGCTAGCGCGCCAGGATTCCAATCTTCTCCAGGCTCGTGGTAGGCAATCCCGTAGCGGCGGGGAACTGATTCGTCTCAAACGCTTGCCGACAGATGGCGACCCACCTCTCTCGGATCACGGCGCTCGAGTCGAGCCTCGAAAAGCTGACTCGGGACGCTGCGACCGCGCGCGAAGTTGGTTCGCTCCGGGACGAATCGCGGAAACTGATCGAGTCGCACCACCTCGACTTGCTCAACCTGAAAGCACATGTCTGGGGGATCGGTGAGTCGGCTGACTCGGTTTCGGGAGAAGCGTCGCTCACGCCGATGGTGCAGACCCGAGGACTGTGCTAGGCGCGAGCTTGGGGAATGCGAAACCCGTTCGCTGACGTTGTTCACACTATTCCTGCAGAGCAAGATCTTCGGAACCTGTCGAGGCGGGACACCTCGGTCCGGATCTGAGCCTACACTACCGAGACAGCAAGAGAAGGAACGGTGTACCAGTCTGGAATGCGGTAGACGTGGCGGAACCCGTGCACATGACTGCAGAACCAATTGCCGGACAGGCAATCCGATCACATCGCAATCTCCCAGCGTTCGGGAGAGGCAAGCGGGAATGGTACTTTGCGGAACGACTGTATATGAATGACGGCGACTATGCTACATGGTATGCGGGGGAAGCGCTCTCTCCGCAAGAGAGGCAGGCAAGATGCGAGAGAAAATCAACTCTGGTAGGCCAGCTCCCCGGCGCAGTCGACGCTGACGACCCAGGCGGTTACGTCCGGCGCCTGCGCCAGCGTGATCTGCTCCTCCTCAAAGCCACCACGACGTGCAGAGCTCTTTGACGGAGACGGAGAAGGAGAAGACGAGTCCAGCTCATCTTCGGCGTCCTGGTCGTCCTCCTTCTGCTGCTTCGTCGCGGCGTGCAACTTCTTGAGGTACCGGGCGCCACGGCTCGTCTCGAGCGGTACTTCTGCCTCGAGATCAGTCGAGTCCTCCGCCAAGGCGGAAGCACGGACGCTGTCGAGCGAAGCGACGGCCGAGTGCCACGGTGCGACGCCCGGTCGGCCCTGGGGCGGGGCTCGCTTCCACGGCCGCCACCACGGCGCCGAATCCTTCAGAGACGTGCTGCTCTGATCGACATCAGCCGAGAGGGTGTCGGCCGAGGACGGGGAGGACATTCCCTCGGTCGTCGTTTCCTCGTCCTCGTCGCCAGTAACCGTGCTGGTACCGAGCCGATCGTCGTTGGAAGTGACCTTGGAAGCCGAGGAGGCGGCGCTCGAAGGGACCTTGACGCGGTTCAAACCGCCGTGCCAGTCGGGGCGAGAAGCCGGGCGGGCTTTCGTAGCCGCGGTCGGGAGCGGCGCCTCGTCTTCCTGAGAGGCCTTCAAGTCGGTGTGCTTTTCAAGCGAAAGGTCGGCGTCCTCGGTCCCCGATACGGAGGCGGTGCTTGTGACATTCTGTTGCTCGAGTGCCTTGCCGAGAGGCGAAGAGGTAGTCGAAGCCCCGAGAGGGACAACGAGCGCGGAAAGGCGGCGTCCGTACACGCAGCCCGAATCGAGACCGACGCTATGCCAACAGATCGCGATCAGCCCAAGTCGTTGGAACGACCACCTAGAGACGACTCACGAGTGTTCCTGGACCGACAAGCCTTGACCGGCCCAGTGTCCGTAGATGACGCCGGCCTCCTCGCATGGCTCGTCTTCGTCGGCCTTGCTCGCGCATTGCTGCATGCCGGCTTCCCACGCCTGCCACCAGGGCTGGCTCCCCTTGGACGCCTTGCGACCCTTTGAACTCACGATCCAGTCGTTGCCGACAGAGGAGAACGCGTGCGAAGAACCTTTCGGAAGGGAGACGGTCCGCATGTTGAGGAGGGTGAAAGGCTCGGTGTTTGGCTGCTCGAGGAGTAGCGCCGTTCGGGTGGACGCGTCGGCGAGTTGCCGGGCCAGGGCCGAAGAAGCCTGGAATTCGAGAGCTGACGTCGACTCGAGGAGATCGGGCAGTCGGTTCTGCGCTGACGAACGGGAAGAGCCGGCCGACGACACGCGAGCGAGCGTCTTGCGCAGCGAGGCCCATGGCACCATGCCGGCGTGAACGACCCAGCTCTTGATGTCGTCGATCCAGAGCGTGAGCGGGAGGCTCTCGAGGTAGTCCACGTCGGCCGTGGAGAGTCGTTTCGCGAGCTCAAAGTGCTCGCTGCCCCATTCCCAGCCTTCAGGTACGACGAGCCCAAGTTCCTTGCGCTCAGAAGCGCTGAGTTCCGAAGAGAGGTACGCGTACTCGGGCCCGAGAAGGTCGCCGCCCTGGTCGACCGGCACTGAAGCGAGACGGCCAGAAGAGGTCGGCCGAGACTTCCAGGAGCGATCGGGACTAGCGGTTGCGGGGGCTGCCTCGACGTCGGCGGCGGGCATGGTCGTGGGCCTCGCTGCCGTGGTCGGACGGACTTTGGCGGGAGGCGGCGTCACTTGCTCGTCAGCCGTCATCTCCTCGTCGAGCTCCTCCTGTGCGTCGGAGTCTTCGATGGTCTGCGAGACCTCCTCGCCCTGCTCACCCGATGTAAACCAGTCGAGCCAACCGCGCTTCTGTCGCCGCGGCGCAGGCGCATTGTACCCGCCGATCTTGGGAGCGCCGCCGCGGATCGGCCTGTACTCGGCCTTGAAGCCCGCAGCGTGACGCAGCGAGCCTGACTTGCCGGGACGCGCAGCGGGGGATCGAGCGGGGAGAGGCATCGGTCCGTAGGCCTCCATCCATTTCCGCCATTCGAGGACCTTCTGGTCATTGTTGCCGCGAACGCCACGAGCTCCGTATTGCCGCAGTAAAGCGGTCGTTCGCAGCGAATCTTCGAGAGACGATTTGGTCAGGATGTCGCCCGTGTGGATGAGCGTGTCGCGCGAAGTCGAGTACGACACGCGGTGCAGTAGCGAGACAAGGGACCGATGCGTGCCGTGAACATCGCCTGAGGGCGTGTGGAGTGGTCAGAAGCTGCACTTCGTCGCACGCTAGGAGAATCTTGCGACCGCACTCACCGACGATGATCAGACGTCCGGCGTCCGCCTTGGCTGGCGAAGCCATCGCAAGAGCTGGCAGCATCGTGTGCCATTTGTAGGTCGACAGCGTGCCGTTGTCCGCCATTTGCATGACTTCCTGGCCGACGCTCTCGGCGAACCGACCCGTTCCGGCGACATTGAAGGAGGCCGATTCGCTCGACGAGCTTGCAGCGTCGTCTGGCAGGTCGTCCTCGTCTTCGGCCTCGGTGACTGCATCCTCCGCCACGCGGAACGTCGAAGCGTCCTTCTCGCTCGCTACCGCAGTCGTTGTCGCCTGCGTCAGACGGCCGAGAGTGACCGAAGCGGTGGGCCGATCAATAATCGCATCGAGGGCCTTGCTCCAGCTCGACTCGCGCTGCGCAGCCTGCGCGCCGTCGTAGTAGAGATCCGCTGTCGAGTAAGCCGTGTCGTTACCCGGATTCGAGCCGTGGAGCCATGTCGGCACGTAGTCGTCCAAATCGAACTGCTGCCACCACGAGAGATCGCTCGACGCCACGCTTATGTCGGTCTTTGCAGGTCGGAGAATCACAAAGTACGCGAGACCGCCGACGGCTCCGCCAGCGAGGAGAAGAGTGAGAATTCCGGCGCGCAGGGACCATTTCCGGCTCTGGACGCTCCCTCGTCGGTACCGCGTCCCGTCGACACTGCGCCAGGCCGCTCCGGCCCCGGCGCCACCTCTCGACGGTGCGACGGGCCCGTCCTTTTCGCCCATGCGCTTCTTCCGCCCCCGCGAGTTGTACATTAGTTCGTCCGCCTCGTAGTAGCCGTCGTCTTCGTCGTCGAGTCCCTCGACGTTCGCTGTCGTATGTCCGACGTTGATAGTGGTCGAGCCGGGAAAGCCAGTGCTGAGGCGGCGCATCGAGGGAGTCATCGCGGACGACGTGAACGACTCGGTAATGTCGCCCGGCTCGCCAACCACGGGCGTATACCGGCCAATACTGGACGCTCGTCGGTGAGCCGGCATGCTGGTGTGGATTGCGTTCTCGAAGGGAAGGCGTGAAACAGACGCTTGCGCAGCTCGTGATTGTAGATCCTCCCGTCGTCGAGCGTGTCGTCGCCTTGCACAGGTTCCGTTCGGTAGCAGCCGCGAGTCAAGCGAGTCCGAGCGCGCAGCTTTGATATCGGTCTGAGCAAGAGTAAAGTAACGCACGCCGAGGCGTCAGCGCGGCAAGGCGGGCGGGCGGGCCAAACGAGTTCGGGGCGATCTCCCGCGAAATCTGCCCTGCGGGGTGCAGCCTCGGTCGAGATGGCTGTGCAGCCTGGTGCATTCTCGCGAGCCGTGTAATTACAGCGAGTCTAGCCAAGCGGGTCGAGCGGGTTCGAGGCGAGATGGCGGGCTGCTCCGACCGCATTCGGAAGGTTTCATGTTCCAGAGAGCGACAAAGGGGAGGCGTTGCTGTGGGTTCGCGCGAGTGAAAGGCGACGTGCAGGCAGCGTGCAGGCCCGATATGCACCAAGCCTTGTCCAATCCTCGAGCCGTGAGCTCCGCGAGACCGTCCGAATGAGGCCCTTTACTGGGATCCCGATCGACCGTGCCTCTTGTCTCCTCTTCCTTGCTCATGCTTCCTTTCCAGCTGCTCCATACTCAAAGTCTGTCCGCCATTTCGACAGCTGATCATGCTGAACAGCACCGCTATTACTCGCGCTCGCGCCCACGACTTGCATCCATAAGCCGTTAGGGCCGTACGACGCGCTGGCTCCCGCTATGGCTCAAGCTGTTGCGCCGTGTCAGGCTGCAGTAAGGCATCAAGCCACGCACTCGCAGGCTTGGGAGCGGACAACGGCGCTGAGCTGCTTTTGCCCGCAGCCGGTGTGCCCCCCCGCTTTCCCGTTCATGTGCTTATCTCGGACGACCTCATCGGTTTTTATAAAGACTGTCCCAGCGCGAGGGCAGCAACTCGGGGTTACTGCAACTCGGTCGGAAACCTGTCGGCTGTCAGTCCCGACAATTCAGGCGAGGCAGACCGGTCTCAGGGCGACCGCAAGTCGGAACGGACTCAAGGTCACCGAGGTGAGGCTACGGTCCCACAGTACGGCTCCTCAGGCGCTCGTGTTACCTGTCGTTTGAGGGCTACAGACCGGCCAACCGCGATCTCGGAAAAATTGATGAGCGGGTGGCTGCGGATTCCAACCTCCACCCTTCTATGACTCTTCTCATTCCGCCGACCTCCCATGGGAGACTACTCGCGATGATGCACCTCTCGTCTGAGCGATTGTAATACAAGGAGGTCTGATCCGCACGTTGTTGGCGCGAGAAGGGGCGTTGCACCGCCTCTCTCGGCCGACGACTTTCGGTCGAAGCGAATGTGAACGGGCGCGGCCGCATCCTGCATTGTAGCACTCGCGAGAGCTTCGAACAAGCACCCTTGCAACCCCTCCGGACCCCTCTCGGGATCTGTCGAGTGAGTCGCTGCTCGTTCTGCCGTTCCCCAACCTTCTCCGGAACACGCGGGGGGCGATGAGAACTTTGCGCCTCGCTCTAGACTGCTAGGCCGGACGCTGCACTGCCAGGACGAGGCCAAGCACTAACCCGGACGCGCTGCAGAGCCCAGTATAGCCTTGATCCACCTCGATTCGACTCGACTCGACCGCCGCGACCCCCCTTCCTCCCCGGCAAACGTCACCGCAAGCAACGAACCCGCCAGCATGCTCCGCCTCGCCACGCCAGCGTTCAACGCGACACCTGCGATCTGGATGAATGCGGCTCGCTCTGTTCACAGGTCTGCAGTCACGTCGGGACTCGTTGCTAGGCAGCAGCTCGCTTCCTCTTCGCTATACCCCGCGGGCCGCATTGCCGGACTGCATTCGACACGGCTCGTCCACCTCGACACGGAGCGGCAAACTTCAGCCGTGCAACACCCTCCGCCTCCAGCGGAAAGCGGCTCACCATTGACGAAGCGGAGAGACGCGTCGGCAAGCCGGACCTCGTCCTCTTCTTCCCCTTCTACCCCGTCAAATCTGTTCCAACACACCGACTCGTCCAGACCACCTCCGCCTGATCCGCTCGCACCTCCATCGCCAGATGCCCGAGTCCCGAAGCGGCGAATTACCTCGGTCAACGAGTTGCCGAAATCGTTCGGGCGAAACCAGATGATCCAGATCCCCGAACGGATCCAGCACGACTTGGAGGACGTCATGAGCACGTTCAAGGCGCCAATCCGGTATGCGTTCGCTTACGGCAGTGGGGTGTTCCAGCAAAAGGGCTACACGAACGAGGTGAGGGCGCTCGGGGAGCCGTTCCTAGCTTTTTGCGGCCGGTTCGACCAACTGACGCCGTTCTACACGCACAGGACAAGCCTCTGCTCGACTTTGTCTTTGCCGTGTCGCATCCATCACATTGGCACGCGATCAACATGCAGCAGAACCCCGAGCACTACTCGTACACGATGCGATTGCTCGGCTCGAACGCCGTCGCCTGGATGCAGGAGAAAGGCCTCGGCGCAGAGGTGTGGTTCAACGTTGACGTGGAAATCAACGGCAAGGTGAGCCTTGCCTGCATGCTTGATTGCCGCGAAACAAGCTGACCCTCCCAACTCTTGCTGCCGCAGTCGTTGAAGTACGGCGTCATCTCGGTCGACGCGCTGTGCCGGGATTTGCTCGACTGGGAGACCTTGTACATTTCGGGACGGACACAGAAGCCGGTGAGGAGCCGTTGATTCGTTGCGACATGAACGAGCAAGTCTGATGAACGGCCTCCCCGTCGTCTCAGGTCCGGATTCTGCACGACGACGCCCGCGTCCGGCTCGCCAACCAGGTCAACCTCGCGTCCGCCTTGCGGACCGCGCTCCTCCTCCTGCCCGAAGAGTTCACCGAGATCGAGTTGTTCGAGGAGATTGCCGGCCTTTCGTACCGCGGCGACTTTCGGATGCGCGTCGGCGAGAACCCGCACAAGGTCCGGAACATTGTCGCGGCGCAACTCCCCGCGTTCCGGTCTCTGTACGGCGGCTTGCTCAAGAGCTTCTGGAAGAGCGTCCACACGATCGGGGAAGACTTTACGCCGACCGCTGCGTACCCGTTCGTCGAGGAGATTGGCGGCGTCCGGTTGATGCGCCAAAACTTGGCCGCGTCGGTCCGAGGGCACACGGCGTCTCGGTTGCCGATCGGGTTGAGGAACAAGGTCCTCGGGCACTACGAGCGCAAGTGGAACCTCGAAGGGGCGCTCCTCCGGGAGCGCGACCAGAAACTGCACGACAATGAGCGCGAAGGGTTGCCGCTCGACCTCGAGTCGACAAAGATGTGGGAGCGGATCGTCGAGGACGCCGAGTTCAAGCAGGTGATGGACAAGAGTGAGTCTCGTCGAGACCTTGCCGATCGGTTCTGCAGGTCTGTGCGTGTTGCAAGTATGCCAGAGCTGATTCGCGTGCATCGTCTTTGTACTCACAGGCCTTTCGCAAATCGTCGCCCGGCCGACGTTCAACCAGTCGCTCAAGGGCATCCTCTCGGCCGGTCCGCTCAAGTCGTTGCGCTACGTCGGTCCGAAACTCCGGAAAAAGTGGCTCGCCTCGACGACGTCGTCCTCGCCTGCTCCGCCCCCGAAACCGATCTCGCCACCTGCGGCTCTGGCGGCAGACAAGGCCGCACCGGAGAAGCAGCAGTGAGAGCTCGCCCCTTCGGCCGTGCCTTTTCTTCCTTCGTCTTTCGCATCATCGAAAAAAAGCTCTCGGACGGGAGGTCACAGCTCCCTCGCTACCCGAAGAGATTCCTTCATTCGCGCCCGCCCACTCAACTCTGCATCGACTGCCCTTTCTACCCTTGCATATGCTCTCCCGTGATCATTCTTTGTCATGTAGCACTCCTTTCGGAACAATACGCAAGCCTTTGGCTTTGCCCGTGAAGAGATGGCGTGGGAAGCGTCGGATTTGGGGGCGGACTCGAGCATGATCAGCTCGTTGGTGTAAAGTAAAGACTCGACGGTCTCGACGAAATCCCCGCCGAGTTTCCTTCTGGGTGCCGCACGATGGCGACAACGTCTGTTCTGTCATCCTTGCGCGCCGGTCAAGGACCAGAATTCAAAATCGTTCAGAAACCGGTTGTCCAGACTTTAATCTACGCGCTACGCGGTGAGCTTGGCCGGGAACTGCAAGTGAGCGCACACGAGCACGTGCGGGATGAGCGGGAAGAGGGAGGGAGTACCGAGAATCAGTGATCGAAGAGCTAGGTGGGTCACGGAGTGCGCCGGGACAGAAGACTGACCTTGTTCTCCTCTCGCTGCTCGTCGAACTTGGCGATCTGTTCAAGGAAGACATGGCGATCAACAATGGTCAGCTTTCGCCGTACGTGAATCAGCGATGCGTCGATGCAGCCCGGCGCGGATCGCCGTGCGGCCGATCGGGGGTGCGATCTCGAGCGAGACGGGTCGCATTTTTCACGTACCCACTCGTCTGCGCGCAGGGAGGGCGTAGGGTCAGTGAATCGGTCGGAGAGGCACAAAACAGGAGAGAGGGACTGACTCGGGCACAAAGAGTGATAAGTGCGGTAGAACTGTCCGTTCAACCGAGCGATCGAAAAGCATGTTAGGGCTACGCTCTTCGTCTGCTGTCGAACAAGTTCGAAGCTCTTTTGTGAACGCACCGTCTTGCACGCGGGGAACTCCTCGCCCTTGGCGTCGACGCAGCGGAAGTAGTCCTAGGAGGCGAGCGCACGGGACGAGTCAGGTTCCGGTCCCTAGCGCGTGTAGAGAAGAGACAGTGGTGTGCCTATGACTCACGACGTAAGCCTGGAACTGTTGTGCGAGGCGGCCCCGGGTGCGATTGGCCGATCGAGGATGGCAAAGTCGGATGGGGGTGGTGCAAGATCAAAGTTCAGGGACGAAGTCGGCGAGGTCAGCGCCGGGTCAGTCGTCTGGAGGGTAGAAATGAGCCCGGGAGCGACGTACGCAGTGCTTGGACTGGTTCGTGTTGGGGAAGCGGGCGTCGAACGCGGCGGTCTGGAGGACACGGGTCTGTTGGGCGAGGTGTCTTGTCAGGTCTAAGGGGTGCGGTACCTGGTAGTCGCGGTCACTGACCTGTTATAAGGTAGCACCAGCCAAGCGTGCGTTGGAGCGTGTGTGTTTGAGAGAGATGGCGGAGGGTTCGGAAGGATCGGGAAGAGAGAGCGAGGCGAGGCGAGGCAACGAAGAGTTCAGCCTGCGCGGCTTTCCGCTGCTTGAGGAGAGTGATCGACTGACCTCGTCCGACATTTTTGCTGCGAGTTGTACGGGGCGGAGCGGGGCAGGACGAGGGCTGTACAGAGTCGGCCGCTCTCTTCTCTCTCTGGGCCGGGTCCACTTCAGGAACCTCCCCTCCGCTCCCTCTCTCAGCCGTCTTTCGACTCTACAGTCTCTCTGTCCACGCACACAGACCGTACAGCGCGATGGACTTTCTCAAGAACGAGATCGCGTCAAAGAAGCGCGTCCTCGACTCGGCCACTCCAGCCAGCGGCGCCGCCTCTCCCGACGCTCCTCCGCCGCCAAAGTACCTGAAACGGTCAGAGTTGGACAGGATCAGGCAACTCGAACTCGACGCAGAACGCGCCAAAAGGGAACAGGAACGCAAACTGAAACTGTACGGCAAACCGACAGCTCCCGCCGCTGCTGCTCCTGCTCCTGCTGCTCCTTCGCCGACGAAACGAGCGAGGTCGACTTCAGCTGGCGTAGAAGGTCACGCAGGCGGGCGCAGCGCGACTCCCGAAGTCGCAGCAGCAGCAACCACGACGACGGCCTTCACTCCCGGCGAAACGTTCCACGTCTCGAACGAAGAAGCCGTCCGCCGCCTCCGCCAAAAGGGCCACCCGATCCGCCTCTTTGGCGAATCCGACAAGGACCGCAGGTTGCGCCTCCGCGCCCTCGAACTGATCGACGCAGACGCGAGGACCGACGGCCAACGGAACGACTTTGCCCGCGCGCTCGAGGGCCAAGAGTTGGGACTCGAGCTGGAAAAAGTCGCCCAGAGGAGTTCGGCAGCGGCGGCTTCCACAGCAGCTGGCGCGGCGGCGACGTCGTCCGCCAAGGCCAAGGCCAAAGCGACAGACTCGTCAGCGGTCGGCACTCCTGAACCCGACTCGAAATCGCTCGCGCCGAAAAAGGCTCACGAGGCCGACAAGGACCGGTCGGGGAGTAAGGAACCGAAACCAAAGGACGAGGACGTCCTCGTCGACCTCAGTCTCGTCTCGACCAACCCGCACAAGGTCTACCCGCAGATCTATCACGCGTTCAAGGTGGGGGCAATCCTGTTGCTGTTCGTTTCCGAGGGTCATCAAGCTGAAGTCGCATCCGCCTCGCAGCGAGTCCTGAAAGAATGGGAGCAGTCGCTCGCCGACCGGCCAGGTGCGCCTCGGACCCGACGGCAATCTCCACCTGTGCTCATGCTGACTTCATCGAGGCGTTATGCAGAGGCGGTCAAGCGGTCGAACCAGGGCAAGATGGCCGCCGCCACTCAGGCCACCTCGGCCGAGTACCTCAAGCCCTTGTTCAAGTCGCTCAGGAAGCGGGTGCGTGCTCGGCTAGCTTTCATTGCTATGACGTGACTGTATGGGCGAGATAGCTGATGTTCAAGACTCGCCTCACGCGCAGGAGCTCGAACCGGACGTTCTGAGGAACATCGCCGAGATTGCGTACTACATGCAGATCCGCGAGTACCTCAAGGCGAACGACGCCTACCTGCGGTTGTCCATCGGTAACGCACCGTGGCCGATCGGAGTCACGATGGTTGGTGTGAGTACACCGGCCGCTTCCTTCGTCCTTCCTCGCGATTTTCGACTGACTCGCTTCCCTCGGCCTTTTACTGCTTCATCGCGGCCGTAGATCCACGAGCGCGCAGGACGAGAACGTATCTTCAGCGACAACGTAGCGCACGTACTGAACGACGAGACGTCGCGGAAGTACATCCAGTCTTTGAAGCGGCTGGTGCGTCCCGTTGCCTCCCGATCGGTTTCCTGGCTCTCCCTGCTCCGCGCGGGTGACCCTGTACTGATTTTGGGAATCGATGACGTACAGCTCACGTTCGCTCAGGCAGTCCGGCCGCCTGCCGACGTCTCCCAAAAGTGAGTCGGCTGGCTTTTTCGACCTTTCGGCGTTTCCTCGTTCGGCCTGCGCTTCGGGCGTGCGCGGGTCCGGGTGATGTCGTCGATGGGATCATGACTGACGTGTCAGAAACCTCGCTTGCAGGATGGGTTGATCCGGTCGCTGTCGCCGTTTGTTGCTCGTCGCCGCATGTACTTCCTTTTCTTCGTCCTGTGCCAGCCTCCCGCTACCTCTACTGTTGTCTCTTCTACATCTCGTACATTCGCAGGACTCGTCTCGTTGTCTGGCTGCATTGACTATCCGGTCTCTTTTGCCATATCGCAGACGGACATTACGCGCAGAGGCGGCCAATTTTCAGCAAGTCGGTCTCGGACGGGCTGCGCGATGCCGCCTAACGTTCTGCGAAGCGATGAGCTTCATATAGAGAGAAGTGCGACTCGAGCAGGGTCGACTGAGAAACGAGGTTGGTCGCGCGCGAGGTCGAGATCAACGCCACGCCGCTCGCGCGCTTTCCTCCCTTCCGTTTTCTTCCACCTCACAAAGCCCTCCCATCTCAGGCAAGACCGTACCTCACTTGACGGCACGAACAACGGCCATCATGCTGGTGCCCGACTACCTCAAGGTGTACGTTCCTCGCGCGCGCCTCCACCCAAAAACAAACCTCGCCCACGCTGACAACCACTCCCATCCTCGCCCCGCGCAGAGCCGCGCTGCTCAACAACCAGTCCACCCGCGCTCGAGCCCTCGAGTCGCTCGCCTCCGAAGGTCCCGACCGCTCGTCCGAGACCATGCGCGCCCTCCTCCCGTACCTCTCGCTCCCGACGCTCTTGTCGCTTCGCTCGTCGCACGAGAACCTCGGACAAGTCGTCACCGAGACGCTGTACGACCTGATCGACGCTCAGAGGGATTGGGTCGTCAGTCCGGAGTGTCCGGCGGAGCTCCGCGACGCGTACCTCGTTCGCGTCTTTGGCAAAGAGTGGGACGAAATCCAGGACCGCATGGACGAGGTCGCCTCGGACAAGCTCGGACAAGTCTCGGAAACCACCATTCTGCCCGGGACGGGCAAGGAGCAGGAGGAGGGGATCTGCGCGACCTTGTCCGGGTTCGAAACGGACCTGCGTGAAGTCACCGGCGGACTTCTCAAGAACGGTAAGTCGTCGTGATTCTCTCGCTCGTCGCCAGCTCAAGATACCAGTCTCATGAGTCCGTCTTGCGTCATCCCGCAGTCGATTGGAGCAATGTCATCATTGGCGGCGGAGCGGTCCTCAGCATCCTGAGCGGCAAGACGCACGACGTCGCGTACGCCAACTCGGACGTTGACCTGTTCCTGTTCGGCCTCAAGCCGGAGGAGGTACATCCCGCAGGCTCTTGTACACAGCCAGAGCAAGGAGCTGACTGCTATGAGAACGTACCCGCAGCTGCTCCCGAAAGTCGCCGCCCTCATCGAAGAGATCCAGTCGGCGCTGCCGCGCAACAAAGCCGGCAAGAAGGGCCAAGCGGATCTCGAAAGCTTGGTCAGACGTCTTCCTAGCTTGAGCCTCGACGACGATGCGGCTGCCTGGACTGCTGCACACAAAGATGAGCTCCTCATCGTCAAGGGTACGCCAGGCAGACCGGACTTCGCACGGGCTCGATCTGGCTGACGCTAGCCTCGATCTGATCAGGGTTCAATGCCATCACGCTCGTCCCGCCCACGTCTGCGCCGTGCCGCCGCAAGATCCAGATCATCCTTCAGCACCACGCGAGCGTCTTTGACGCCTTGGCTTGGTTTGACCTCGACGCGTGCGCCGTCGGCTACACGGGGAAAGCTGTCGTTGCTCTGCCGCGTGCGGTCAGATCGCAGTCGCTCAGCAATGACTGGCGCGGCGGCGTCAACTTTTTCGACCCTTGGTTGGCTCGCAAGGGAGTAAGTCAGTTCGGAGCCTGAGCAATCTGTGCCGCAGCTGACCGGTCGCTGCCTCTTTGAAGGATTCGTCCGGCAACATGCTTGCGAGCCGCGTCATCAAGTACCAGCCTCGTGGGTTTGCGCTGGCCCTCGCGCCCGCTGCCGCCGCTTTCCTCGAGGCGCAGGGCATCAAGCTTGCCGAACAGCTCACGTCCGCCCTGGTCCGCACGGTCATCAACCGCGACGCGCCTCTGTACGGCCTTGCTGCCTTGTTCCGCCGCGAGCAGGTGGTCCGCGACAATGCTGAGAAGGCGGCCACGCGCACCGCGACAATGTTCGACTACGGTTACGACTCGGAGGAGTCGGGCGAGTTTGACGAGGACGACGAAGACTATGACGACTACTACGAGCATGACTACGGATTTGGGCGCCATGCGAGTCGCCGCGCGCGTTTCGCGAGCGAGGGGACCAAGTCGAAGGACAACTCCGCCCTTCTCGAGGATTACTGGAACTACAACATGATCGATGGTGCGCGCTCCGGCTGCACACTTAGTGAGGATCAGAGATTGACGCCCCCGCCACCGCAGTCACCAATGCCGTCAAGAGTCTGATGACCCAAATCGAGATGGTCGCCACCATGTTTGGCTCCGAGACCGAAGAGATTGACCGCGGCAAGCAGCTCTCGGACCTCCTGATCCCCTACGTCTCATCGTTCGATGGGCGCGGCGCTCTCGGTCTCAAGCCCGAAGATCTGAAGGCGAGCCGGGTCCCGAGCCTCTCCGACACCGCGCTCAGCATGGACGTCGTGCGTTCTTTGAGCGTGCAGCTCCGCTCGGTTCAGTACATCATCAGGTGAGCCGCAACGCGCTCCACTGTGATTCTGGTGCGCTTGTCTCTGAATATCCTCCGCTGTTGCACAGGATCCCGGCCTCTGTGCTGCCGATTTTTGACCGCGCCGAGCAAAAGATGCGCGATCTCGTCGAGCGCCTGCGCAACGGCAAAGACGAGGTTGCCAGCAAGCCGGCACCTGCGCAAGACTTCCCCGAGGCTGTCAGCCAGTCTTTCCACCGCGTACTTGCGTCCGCGCCTGGCGCGACTGCTCCGAACTCCACCGACATCAAGGTCGACCACGCCAAGCCGCTCAAAGTCTTCGTTCCGGAGTGCTTCCCCGGCCCCGCTCGTCGTGAAGACAAGCTCGGCGCGAACGCCTTCGGCCTCGGCGGAGTGGAGGAGACTGCCGAGACGCACCACCTCCTGACGCCGCTCACGAACGCCGCAGCCGGCGACGAAACGGAGGGCAAGTGGGTCTACCGCGTGGCGACGATCGCTGGGCTCTGGCAGATCCGCGGGCTCGACCCCGAGATTGACCAGGCGCTCAACATCATCTGGGAAGGTGTGCCTTCTCTTAATCGCCCCTGCGCGCTGATATCGTGTGCTGACCTTGTTCGCCCGCAGCCTGGACGATCTTTTCGCACGCGGCTGTCACGCTGCCCGAAGAGCCGTCCGACAAGAAGAGCTCGCGCAGCGGAGCCCTGCCGACCAAGCTGCAAGAGCAAGACGCGACGCTTGACGACCTGATTCCGAGCAGTGACGGGCCGGGCGCTCGCCGCCAGCCAGCGCAGACGCAGCCGCAACCGAATGTCCTCAAGGTGCTCAGCTCGATGCATCGCTCGCTCTCGACCATTTCCGAGGCGGCGTGGCGTGATGAGGCGCGTCAAGGATCGGTGGAAACCGACATCGACCGCCACTGGACCGGCGACCGTGCGCGTTGGCTTGAGCAGTGGTTGACTGGCGAGGAGATGGTTTAAAGGACCGACGGTCGACGCTTGAAATTGCTTGAGGAGTCGCTTGGAGTTGCCTGCAACGCTTTCGATGTATTTGGACGGTATGGGCGTCTGTGCTCGGCTCGCTGGAAGCGTGAGCTACGTTCGTACCTTGGAGCCGCAGTCAGGCGATATAAGAGCACACGGCGAAGGCAGTGCACGACCTTCTACGGCGTCCATCGTAGGCGTTCCCGCCGTCGACGTCTTCGGCTATGACCACGACGAGCTAAAACATCGACGTGGCGCGACGCGAGCCTCTTCTTCGCGCCCGCGTTCGATCGTAGCTTTGGCCCGCTGGGCTCGCCACACTCGGCGCCTGCGTGAGCCCGTGCCATGTCTTTACCGCCATACCTACTCCTGTGAGCTACATGCGCGCTGCTCGTCATTCGCGCCGGCAGCCGCAGCGTTTGGGCCGAGTTCACTCAACTGATCTCGTTGAGGCCGTGCTATAACGCAGCGCGACGCTGCTCAACTCGCCTGCGACAGTCCAGAACGCGTTCACGACCTTGCAAACATGGGGTCCCGAACGGGGCTTTGATGCGCTTCGAGCCTTGCTGCCGTACCTCAGTCTCCCGACGATCATCCGCCTCTGGCGCGGGTTCGACCAGCTGAAGGACGTCATTTCGAGTACGCTGTCCGACCTGATCGACGTACAAGGCGACTGGGTTGTCAGCGCGCAATGCCCGCCGGCCCTTCGCGACTCCTACCTGGTGCACTACTTCCACTCGACCTGCAACGCCAACAACTCGGGGATCCTGCAGGACATGCGAGAACTGTCCGAACGACAACGTCGGCTCGTCGAGGCTAGCGGCATGATCATCGACGCTGAGTTGGAGAACAGCTACAACGACGACTCCGGGAGCGAGTCCGAAGAGCGCGACGAAGCTCCAGAGGACGAGAAACCCTGCACTGCCTTGGCAGACTTTGAGAAACGACTCGCCAAGAAGACCGATGGGCTCTTGCAGCACGGTAAGCCCTCCGAAGCTCGTGGCGTCCTGCTTGCCCCATAGTGTCCTGCTTGCCCTGCTGACCTGTATCCGCTTAGTCGACTGGAGCAACGTCGTGATGGCGGGTGGCGGAGTCCTCGGCATCGTCACGGGTAAGAACCAAAGCGAAGCGTACGACAAGTCGGATATCGATCTTCTTCTGTACGGCCTGCAGCCCGACGAGGTAAATCGGTAGCGAGCAGCTTCCACCGCGGTTGTCGAAGCTGTACTAACGCCGGGGGTTGCGCAGCTTGTGCCGGAAGTCGCCTCACTTATCGAGCAGATCAAAGCGGGTGTGCGCATCCGCACGTATCCAGAGAGTTTCTTCACGAGTCCGTCACATGCAAAGACGCTCGTTGTAAAAGGCGCGAGGCCATTTCCGCACCACTGCAATCGTCGGCCTGCCTTTGCTGATTTCCGGCGCTCGCCTTGCAGGCTTTAACGCCATCACGATCGTCCCGCCGCTCTATGCGACGAGTCGGCAAAAGGTTCAGATCATCCTGCAACACCACGCCTCAATCTTCGAAGCTTTGGCCTGGTTCGACCTCGACGCGTGCGCCATGGCATATACCGGCAACGCTGTTGTTGCGCTCCCCCGTGCCATCCGTTCGCTATCCTTCAGCTCCGATGCGTCTGGGGGCATCAACTTTGTCGACCCGTGGACCGCTCGGAAAGGCGTTAGTCCTTCCCCGTAACGTTCGCGAGCCTGTCCCACGATGACACAACCGGCTTCCCCCAGGATCCGACTGGGAATATGCTGGCCGGGCGAGCGATCAAGTACATGTCTCGCGGTTTTTCGCTCGCGCTCTCACCGGCCGCCGCCACGGCCATCGCCGCTCACGGCCTCGACTTCGACACCGCGCTGACGGTGGCGCAGCGTGCGATCCGCGCCAGCACGCCATCGATGCCCGTGCTGGGCCTCGGCGGGCTCAAACGGCGCCAAGACTTTGTGACAACCGCTATCGCCCACAAGCTGGAAGCCAAGCGAGAGGCGCGGCGCGAGGAATGCTACGACCGGGAAGCTTTCTACCGGAAACGCTTCCCCCACGATTGTTGGGATTACGGCCGCGGCGCGTACTACGGGCGCTTCGGAGGACGCGCGAGACACTTTCAGCGACTCGACGAGGACGTGCTCCATTCGACCGAGAACGAGCAGATCCACGAGGATTTCTGGCAGTACAACCTCGTCGATTGTGAGTGCATGCGGTCCGCATACTGCCGATCCGCCTCGAATGAGCTGACAGCCTCGCTTCTTGCTGCAGAGGACCGAGCTCTCGTCGGTCTCGTCACGCAGGTCGGGCGGATGGCCAAGATGTTTGACCAGGAGACCTTCGGTGTGTCTCGAGATGCGCCTTTCTAGGGGGTCCAGCGTCGAATGCTGACCTCTCGAGTCTCGACCTGCCCTGCATCAGAGGAGAAGCACATCTCGGACGCGTCCGCGAAGCCGTTCCGCGACCTCGCCGTCCCGTACATCTCGACCTTCGAAACGCGCGCCGTACTTGGCTACGGTGGCGAACAACCGCCTCAGGCCGTACCTGTCGAAGACGGTGCATCAAACGCGAGCGTGCTGGCCGGTGCCAGTGCGCAGCTGACCGCAGTTTAGTACATTGTCAGGTACGGCTAGCTTTCCGGCTTCCATCGCAAAGTAGGGGACTACGAGGCTTACACTTCGGTGACCTTCAGGCTCCCTCGATCCTTGCTCCCCGTGATCCACAAGGCGGAGGAGAAGATGCGAACGCTCGTTCACGAAGTGCGGACGGGAGCGTACCCCGCCGCCATTCAAGCACCGTTGCTCTCGCCCATGTTTCCTCCGTCCGCCGATCAGATCATCACGATGGCGGCAGCGCCTCTGCAGAACCATCCCCGCGGACCGTCCATATCCGCTCACATCAAGGTTGCCCCGGCGAAACAGCTCGAGCGCTTCCTGCCCGACTCGTTCCCCGGTCCAGCCCGGCGCGAGACGAACAACAGGCTGTTGGAGCAGAAAGACGCGTACGCCGTTCATCACCTCCTGACTCCGCTCGTCGGCGACGAGTCCAGCGCTTTCGACATGTCGCGCAAGTACGTCTACCGAGTCGCGACTATCGCCGGACTCTGGCAGTTCCGCGGTCTCGACGACGACATTGACGAGGCGCTCAACATTGTGTGGCAAGGTGGGCACTCGCGTACTTGCGATACGCGCGCTTCCGAATCGCTAACGTCCTCCCCTCGCTCGTGATAGCTTGGACGATCTTCTCTCACGCCGCCGCGACGATGCCGGAGGTATCGAGCGAAGTTCAAAAGCGACTCGCCCTTGCCGAGAAGCTCAAAGAGCGCGACATCCGAGACGAGCCCGTCACTCAGCTGCACGGGTCTGCGACGACCGATCCGAAATTCTTCCAGCAGCCCGACATGATCACGACCGTCGCGACGCTGCACAACTTTCTCACGACACTTGCGCAAGCCGCCTCGCGCGGACGCGACACGAGGGTGCCTGTCACGGCTGGTCCGGGGCAGCACTGGTCCGGCGACCGGCTCAGGTGGCTCCTCCAGTGGATCTCGAACAAGGAGATGGTTTAGATGTTTGCAGCGGGAAGGTCATTCTACAGCTCTACGTGACTTGACTGCTTCCTATGACCTTGCTGACGTTCACGCTGCGACAAGCATCGACCGACTTTGAGGTCCGGTCCGGGAGCTGAGGGAGCTGGGAGAGCCGTCAGGTCTGCGGACTTCGTCGGACGCGATCGCACGCTATGACCTCTGCTCTTCCGAGCTGAACCTTGCGCATCTAATCGATCTGTCGTCATTGACACTAGATCGGGAAATTGGATTGGTTGCGACGACCGAGCTAGTCGCGCGCTGATCTCCTCACCGCGTCTCTTGCCTTTCGACCTCTCACCGTCCTCGGCTCTTTCCACCTCCCTTCACCCGTCGTGAAGACGACTGAGGATGAAGCTGCCGGACCCTCTCAAGCTGTGAGTACCGCCTACTTAATCTGGGCGTCCGACTCGACTCGACCCGAAGCTGACGCGCTTGCCTCTTCCCCGGTCCGTCTCCGCCCTCGCTTCGCACAGGGTCGCGCTGCTCGGCGCTGCCGACACCCGCTCTCAGGCTCTCACCATCGTCGATTCCGAAGGTCCCGCCCGCTCGTCCGAGACCCTGCGCGCCCTCCTCCCGTACCTCTCGCTCCCGACGCTCTTGTCGCTTCGCACCTCGCGTGCCGACCTCGGACAAGCCATTACTGAGACGCTGTACGACCTGATCGACGCCCAGAGGGATTGGGTCGTCAGTCCGGAGTGTCCGGCGGAGCTCCGCGACGCGTACCTCGTCCGGGTCTTTGGCAAAGAGTGGCCGGAAGCGAAAGCCGGTATGGAGGAGGTCGCATCGGGCGAGCTCGAACGCGTCAAAGAGCGTCTTGTACTCGATGCGACCAAGGTCGGCCAGGACGACAAGGCGCATCCTTGCGCCGGTCTCGACGAGTTCCGTGACAAGCTGAAGAAGGCCACGGGAGGCCTCCTAGAGCAAGGTACGCAAGTCCTTTCGTGACTCGAAACCGCTTGAGCCCAGCGCTGACATGTACTTGCCCCGTCTGCGGCGCGTAGTCGACTGGAACAATGTCGTCCTCGGTGGAGGAGCCGTCTTGAGCATTCTCACCGGAAAGGGCGACACTCCCGCCTATGCCTCCTCGGACATCGACCTCTTCCTTGTTGGTCTTGCGCCCGACCAGGTACGATTCCGCCATACCGTGAGACAGGCTCGCCGAGACTGAAGCTTCGGATCCGCCCGGTCCAGGTCATTCCCAAGGTCCGCTCCCTCATCCAGCAGATCAAGGCCGCGCTCCCGCCGAGACCGAAGCCGACCGTCACCAAGTACAGCGGCAGCTTTCTCAAGGGCGATCAGCGCAGCGAAGAGGTCGAGGTCGACGAGACGGACCCCGAGTGGCGCGCGGAGCATGCTTTCGACTGGGACGAGCAGTACCCGGGCGAGCTCCTCCTCATCAAAGGTGCGCTTTTCGACGCTTTTGCGCTCTATACCTCAGACAGTGTTGACGTCGAGCCTTCTGCTCATAGGTTTCAACGCTTTCACGCTCGTCCCGCCCGACAACGTCTCGCCGCGCCGTACGATCCAGATCGTCGCGACGATCAATCAGTCTGTCTTCGACGCTCTCGCCTGGTTCGACCTCGACTGCTGCGCTGTCGGTTACACCGGCGATTCCGTTGTGGCTGTTCCTCGCGCCGTCAGGTCGCTTTCACTCGGCAAGTGGACCGGCGGAGTCAACTTCTTCGACCCGAAGCTCGGCCGTAAAGGGGTGAGTCGGCTCAGACGGCGCCTGTCTCCATTTCAGGCTTGGAGTAGTCGAGAAGTGAACGGGCTGACATTGCTTTCTGCTCGCAGGATCCCACGGGCAGCACGGCTAGCTCGCGCTCCTGCAAGTACTTGCAGCGCGGCTTCTCGCTCGCTCTGCCAGCCGCGGCGCTCAACGCTCTCGGTGATGTCGGTTTGAACTTCTCCGAGGTGATTGCCGCGGGGCAGAAGGAGGCGGCGGAGCAGCAGCAACCCCGGACCGAACCGGACCTCTCGCTGCGCCGCACCGACGAGCTCGCCGGATTGGCCGGTCTCCTCCGCCGCGAAGCGATCGTCCAGCGCAAGCTCAAGTCGGCGAAGAATGCTGGAGCAGGCAAGCCCGTCGAAGCGGACGACAACGGCGACGTCAAGCTCGACTACGGTTACCGCAACGCCTTTTGGATCAAGACCGTCTCGGAGGCGCTTCTCAAGTACTCGGGTAATGGCACGATTGCCCACGAGTTCAGGGAGTACGCCGCGAAGGACGTCGCGACCGCAATGGAGAACCTCCTCATCGACGTGGACAAGGCTGCCAGCGGGCAGAGCAAGAGTGAGTTGACCCGCTGGAGGGACGAGCGTTTGGAGCGGTAGCCGAGGGCAGTCGCTGACCTGGCTCGACACTTTCCGGTCACAGAACTGCCCGGAGCTCCGCGCGAGAACGCGAGGGGCATGGACCACCCGGTCGGACTCGACCGCCCTTACGCCGATTACGTCGTGCCGTATGCTGCCGGATTCGATGTCGATTTCGCCCTTGGGTACAAGACCGTCGCCGACGATCCGTTCCAGCAGAAGTGGACGCAGGTGCGACCTTGCGTTCCGAGTAGGACGCCACGAGGGTCTCTGCTAATCACCTTCTCACCTGGCAGATCCGCGACCTTCAGTACTTCATCAAGTGCGTCCGCAGAGGCCTTCGATTCGCCGCTAAGAGTTCTCGTACTGATCTATCGAGAAACAGGCTCCCGACCAAGCTTCTCCCTCTCATGGAAAAGACCGAGAAAACGATGCGCGACGTGATCGCTGGCAAGACCGTCGCTCAGCTCACCGGAGATGCGGCAAAGTCGCTGCCGGCGGTGTCCGAGGCGCTGCGCGAGCCCATCACCCAGCTCTTCGCCAAGTCTCTCCTCTCGGTCGCGCCTGGTCTGACTGCGCAGAACGCCGCCATTGACCGTTTCGTGCCCGACTCGTTCCCGGGCGCCTACAGGTGCGCGGCTCCGAGCAGCCGCCACTTCGCCCAGAAGAAGGCGCCCGCAGGGCACGGGATCAAGAGCCTTCTCTCGCCTCTTTCCTCCGTCGACGGTCGCGAGTTCAAGCCGTCGAAGGACAAGAATCAAGTCTACCGTGTCGTCACTTTGGCGGGCTTGTGGCAGTTCAAGGGTGTGACTCCGGAGATCGACGTCGCCCTTCAGATCATCTGGCAAGGTAGGCTTCTTTTTTGAGACGCGTGACGCTGCGTGTGAGGAAGCTGATCCTCGATCTTCCCACTGACAGCTTGGACGGCGACTGTCCGCGCCGCGATGACGCTCCCGCGCGACCTCCCTTTCATGCAGATGTCGAACATGTCGCTTAAGAGCTTCAGCTTGGAGGACGCCCGCCGTGACCTCCTCGACCCGAAGTCGAGCATCGCCCGCATCGTCCGCGGCATGAAGCAGTCGGACCGCGACAGTGCGATCAAGTGGCTTGAACAGTCGACCACGAAGGAGGTGTTCGACACTCTCAACCACGAGCTCGAGCAGATCGACAAGATCGTCAAGGCGGAAATGAAGAGCCCCGAAGGACAAGCTGTCGGCGAATGGGACGTCGACCGCAAGCGCTTCCTTCACCAGTGGCTCGCCGGCAAGGAGATGGTTTGAAGCATTGTTCGGGAGGTGTGCTTGGTAGCTTGGAGAACCGCTTGAATTTGCATGCGCTTATGCTGATGTCTACGGCTTCGAGGATTGGTTTCAGGTTCGTTCCAGGCGCAAGAATGCTACGAAGCGAGGCATGATGTACAAGTGACCGGTCAAGATGAGAAGAGAGGAGACAAAACGAAGCAATATGAACCATGAGGAGACGAGACGAGTCGAGGTCGCGGGCGAGACGAACGGAGGAGCAAAACATGCAGAATACGAAAGGGAGAGCGGAGAAGGTCACGAGGCGAGCAGAAAACCAGGCAGAGAAGTCAACGAGCCGGAGAGAAGAGCGTGAATGGTACGGCAACAGGATCAGGACGAGGGGAAAAGACGAAGGGGTGTAGGTCGAGGGGAATCAAAGACCAGTTCGGCTGGTCATTCGTTTGGAAGGGGCGCTCTAGTCGAGCTCGACGAAGCGGCCGGTGTCCTCCAGCTCGTCGCCGGAGTCGTCGAAGTCGTAGTCGTACTCGGCAACGAGACCGTCGACGTAGTCAGGGTCGTCAGAGTCGGATTCGGACGCAAAGCCCGAGTCTTCGAAGGCGAAGGCGCCCGCGTCGTCGTAGAGCATCTTGTGCGCGAACCGCTTGGCCTGTAGCAAAGGAGCGCATCAGTACGAGCTCGACTGACTTTGCGACCGTGTCAGGGCGTACCTTCTTGATGTAGGCCTTCAACCGCTCGACTTCGGCATCGCGCCGCTTGACCCGCTCCTGCTCGTCGGCAAGCTCCTGCGAAGGGAGAGTAGAGTCAGCGCGTGTCAATCAAAGAGCTCACGAGGGAGATCGCGCACCTGCCGCAACGCCTCGACCTCAGCAGTCTCCTTCGAAAGCTGCTTCTTCAGGCCCGAGATCTGGCGCGCTTGCTCGTCGATCTTGCGCGACAGCGAGGCGGTGAGCTCCGCCCCAGCAACGCGGCGCGAGTAGGCGCCCGGCGCGAAGGTGCTCGGGGGAATGACCGGCGACGCCACAGCGAAGGCCTCCGACTTGCGGTCGCGGAACGTCTTGGCCGGCCGCGAAGAATCCTGCGGGATGCCTTCGGCGGCGCCCGGCTCGGGCTCGTACGCCCGCTTCTTGCCCTCGACCTTCGACGAGTACTTCGGGCCGGTGCGCGGACCCGCATCGGGGGTGTCGACGGGCGGCAAGTCCGACAGGCTTGCCCGCGAAGCGGCAAAGTCCGCGAAGCCGCTGGACGAGGTGGACGTCGACGGAGGGGAGACCGAGGACGAGCTCGAGCTCGAGTCCGTGGACCAGGGCGAGCTGGAAACCGAGCACGCGAGAGAGGACGAGCTCGAGCTCGACGGTGCGAGGGCGGCAGCGGTGGCCCTCAGGTTGAACCCGGGCGTGGCCGAGTTGACCTTGTTGGCCGAGGCATAGCTGGCGTAGTTCGAGAAGCCGAAGAACCGCTCCGAGGCCCAGTGCGAAGGCGGCAACCGCGGCGGAGACAGGACGGCGGACGAGGTGGACGCCGTTGGCTCGACGGCTTCGGAGGACGACGGGGGAAGGACCTCAGGCTCGGGTTCGGTTTTCGGGAGGCGCGGCTCGTCTTGCGGGACAATCGGCTGGACCGGCTCGAGCTTGGGCGATGTCGCGACAACGGCGGGAGGCGGCGATGCGACGCGACTGGCGGTGTCGGCCTCCTCCTCGGGGGCCAAAATGGGCGGCTCGGAAACCGACCTGCGAGCGCGAGCTTTGCGACGAGCAGCTGCATGCAGTTTCGAGTACGGGATCGTGCTCGATCGGGTGAGAGTGGTGCTTCTCGGCGGGAGCGAAGGCGCCATTTCGGTGAGCTTCTTTGAGGGCGCGAAGCGAGGAAGGCTTGAGCGCGTCGGAGCAAGCTCACGAGTGAGGGAAAGGAGAGAAAGAGAGGAAGAGAGAGCGCCGCGCCAGAAAAAAAGGGAGCGTCGGGCGCGAGATCCCGAGCGGTGGAGCCGCAGCGCCAAGAGCAAGTACCGTTCCCATCGCCCCTGTCGACGCTCTCATCAACCTCGTCGGCGACAGACTAGCTGCAGTTTAGCCGCGGCGTATAGAGTGGTATGCGAACGGATGCCTGAGCGGCCACCACATGCTGTAGCAATCCAAAGCGTCCGTTCAGCGCCTCGCACGCCCAAAAATCGCTCTAGAGGCGACCGAAGGCGGGCCCGAGCGATATAGCGCAGCAAGGGTGAGCGTATGCGGCGGTGATCACGGCGAGCGAAAAGTGGTGTAACGGGAAGCAAGAATGGATCGAGCGAATCCGGTCTGAAAAGGTCGGCGATGCCGGCCGAGCGGGACGATGCGGGACCGCAGTCGAATCAGCCACTTCTTTTGGTCGCGCCTGCCATGTGAAGAGAGATCTGATCGAGATGTCGGTACGGCGAGATCCTGATCGAGTTGTGCTTGCGATGCGTCTTGCGTTGCATGCAGATCGCCAGCGACGTTCAGCTACCACCCGGTGGCTTCAGCACGCTCCCGCTGAGGGCTGTAGCACGAGCGTCATTATCGAAGGTCGTGAGCGCCTGGGAGCGGAAGGCTACGTACTGTCCGGCAGCATGCAGAGTCGACCCGTTCAAGCCCCGATCGTCGGCGACTTCTCTGCGAGTTTGCGAGAGGGACGGTCTGACCCGCACGTCTTCTTGAGCACCGTAGAGGCTTCGACCTGCGTGAGCGTTATTTGCACGGTTGCCTCAGGATCCGCGAGGGAGGCGGCAGGGTGAGCGCCCAACGTTATGGTGGCAGAGTCGACGAGAAAGTAGGTTGTGGGTCGCGAAAGCCAGCAGGCGGCCGGGACGCCTACACGGGGAGCTCTGCTCTTGTAGCCATCGTCGATCGTGACAGAAAGCGATCGTGCGGCCTGTACAGCCCAGTCGACCGAAGCGGGTGCCGATGAGCGAAGTGGAGAGCGCATGGACTCGTCGCTAGATAGCGAGGAGAGGCAGAGGATGCGAAGCCATGCTGTTGGAGTCCGTCTAAGACTTCCGAGCGCCTAGCATGCGATCAGAATCAATACTCACGTGGCGGTAGCCATCAGAGGATCGGCCACTCGACTTTTCGACGTTCCACGGTTGACCTCGACTGCATCTTGTTTGCCAAGCTTCTGCACGCTCGCCAGGCTCGACGATGCCTCCGAAACGACCGGGTGATGGCGGTCTGACCGGCGCAGCGCAGAAACGGCAGCGGATGCGCGAGCAAAGGACGATCCCAGTCGAAGGAGGTCATGCTCGACCAGGAGGATCGGCTGGAAGCGGTACGTTCACCGCCGTAGAGTGCCCCTAGGCCGAGTAAAGCTGACGACGATCTACCGAGCAGGCAACGTCGGGCTGCCGCCTGTTCTCGAGGTCGAAAAGTTCGCTCAGGTGAGGGAGGGGAAACTGCCACGGTCCTTCCTCTAGACACAGGAGAGGAGGGCCTTCTTTCGCTGCACTCACTCTCTACGCTGCAGGCACGCGCCTTCGAAATCACCGCGATGCAGAGGGCGATGAAGACGGCCAAGTACGTCGATATCCGTTGCATTGAGATGCTGCTCGGGCCTTCACTGCTTGCCGGACTGACTCTCTGTCCTTCGTACAGAGAGGCAGGGACTCAGCGCGCGTTTCAGTCCTTGCCACGGCACCTCCGCCGTCGAGCAGCCAGCCACAACATCCGGCGGCTTCCAGAAAGGCTGCGCGCGCGAGCAAGGGGAGAGGTGCGATCCGGCGCTTCGAATGGCGTCCTTTGTGGCCGACTGACTCTGTCTGTCTGTAGGTACCAAAGGACGCGGCGAAACCGAAGCGGGTTACGCGGAGCATGCTCGGGCGGCACCGGCAGCGGCCCGGCTTGAAAGCGGAGATGTTTCGCAAGAGGCAAGGTACAGTCTCTCGTCTACTTGTCATGCGTGCAGTTGTGGATATGCTGAGTGTCCTGTAATGCAGCGGACAAGATGTGGCTCGAAACGCACGTCTGGCACGCGAAGCGGATGCACATGACCGAGATCTGGGGTCACCGTCTGGTGAGTCCCTTGACCCCTTTTGAGTCTCTCGGATACTGATGGCTCGCGACTGTAACACAGGCGGATCGGCCGACGGCGAAAGCTTTCCGGGCTTCCTATCGCGCCTCGCAGCACGGCGCGCTCGTCCACGACGCGAGCTACATGCAGTACTTTGAGCTCGAAGGCGGCTTCGACAACCTCAAGGTCATCCTTGATGAGATCTGTGATCCTGCCGCAACCTCTCCGGCGTCAAAGAGGTGAGCGTACCCGTGCCCGTGAGGCGGCGAACTGTCTCTGACTCGGACGGCGCGCAGGTACTCGACTGGCGCTCGTGAGATCTGCGTTGACGTCTACGATCCGGAGGCAAGCTATCCATGCGGCCGTCTCGGGCCGGCGACCTTCATCTGGAAGCCGGAAACGCCTTCAGAAGCAAGTCCGATCGCTTCGACTAGTACTTCTCCGTCTCCGCCTCAGCGACGGACTCTTCTTATCCGGGTCCATCCGGCAGTGGCCCGCGTCGCTGCGCTTGCTGTCGAGCACGTCATTCTCGACAAGCGTCTCGGCCTCGATGTCGCACTTCGCCGGTTCGACAAGGAGTTTCTGACTTTCGAGATCAATGGTCGGCGCTCGACCGAGGTGGTCAAGGCAGTGTTGAAGCCGACGAACGCGACCAATGGTCAGACCAAGAGTGTGCGCTTCTGCATGCGTTGGTCCCAGGGCGCTTCGGTCTTGCTGACGGTGCTGTTCTCGCAGGCGTGGCGCGCGCTCGATCCGCAAGCGGGCCCTGCTGGACTCCCAAGCGGCATGATCATCGGTCTCGACGTCTACGATCCTCGGCTCTCGTGCGTCGCGCGAATGGAAGTCACATTGCTCGAGAGTTGCCGAAGCTGACCCCTATGGCTCGCTACAGATTCCCTCCCCAGCTCGAAAAGTCGACAAGTCGCGCCGATGAACCGCTCCTCCCGGCCCCCGCCATCGCCGACACCTCAATGTTTTGGAACGCGAAGCACCGCTCCTCGATACGTAAACCTCGCTACAAAAAGGCGGAACTCGACGCGCGGCGATCGGAGAACCTGGTCCCTGGCACGAGGCTCGCACCTCTCGCACAAGACGACCGGTTACCGGTCCTGCTCTCGCAGCGGACTCTTTCAGCACCACTCTCGCATGAAGAAGCAATCCACGGTTGGACCTTGACCGTCCCGGCGGGCTGGGGAATGGCGTTTTGGTCGTCTCTCGTTTACTCGACCCCTCGAGTCGGCGGTCTGCGCGAGCGCTCGCAGCAGTACCAAGAAGCGCGCGCCTTGCGCTTTCCGGAGGATGCCGTCGATACGCCTGGCTTTGATGAATACGAAGTCCGACGGGAAGCGGACGAGAAGGGTTATTGGGACCGACGACCGCCTGCGAAGCGGCCTAGCTACGACAAGTTCGGGACAGGGTCGCCGTTCCGCGTCGATATGGCTGGCGTGCTCTCAACCGCGAGTCGGCGAGCCGGGCCGGACGTGCTGCGGCCTTTCGTTCTCGCGCCGTTGATCGCCGAACGGATTCATTCGACGGTCAACGCGGATACGAAGGCCGATGCGAAGCAGGGTGCTCTCGCGCCGCTGAAGCCTCTCGCAAGGCAGCGCGCCAGCGAGCTCGAGGAGCAGCTGAAGCAGGAGTGGACCAGCGTCGCGCCGTCCGCGGACGCACCGGTCCCGGACCTCTTGGCTTCTGCGATGGTGCATGTTCGAGTCACGCCCTGCACGCGCGGTGTACCTCAAGACTATGGCATGATCTACGAGCTTTCTCCGCCTGTGGTATCCGACGTGCGCAAGAAGGTGGAGACATCGCTTGCAGCAAAGTCCGTTCTGGCGACAGGTGAAGGCGACGGGCCTGAGGACGTGAGTCAGCCACTTCCTTGTGCACTCGGGACTCGGTCTGACAGCAAGGCGTTGGCAGCTTTGCGACCGGCCAAAGCCGGACCAAGTTGTTGGTCGAATCACGACTGGATCCTTTTCACTGTCAGACGGCCGGGGCAGCGGAGTCGCTGTCGTCTCGCTCGTGAGCTTTCTCCGGATCGCCTCCAGCCAGTATGTCCTCTCCATGCGATGCTCAGATGTGGCGCTGCGCGCTAATGCCGAATCACAACAGGTCCGGCAAGAGACCGCTGGTGCTCTTCCGCAACCGCGACGTAGAGACCTTCCGCGCAGCCTTCGTGGACCTCCTCTAGTCGCTTCCTGCGCCGAGCCCTGTCGAGCGCGACCTTCAGCTGCAATCGCAACCCATCCGTCTCGCCTCAGCTGCGGAGCTCCGACTCCGCTCGGAGGGCAGCTCGAAAGGGTGAACGCAGAGAGATGGACGTGCAGTCATCTCTACGATGCTACGGATTGACAAGCGAAAGGACTGATGGGTATAATGCCGAGAACCAGCTCTGGCGGCAGCGCGACGACAACACCGAGCGCTTAGTCGTTCTCGTGCGCAGGCGACGCATACGGGTGACGGCCGGTCGGACTCTGCTCTTTCTGGCCGACAGGAAAAGCGTACGGGTGGTTCGGAATGCGAACCGGCTCGCAGTGCGTGATGACCGAACGGAGTGCGAAAGTCGGCGAGGCGGTCTGTAAGGAACGGCTGGTTGGCTCGTGACGTTTTCATTCGCTCACTGTCGCGCAACGCTCGACTTACAATCGAATCCTTCTCCGAAACGGAGCCAACTTCGGTCGTCGAGCCATTTTGCGTCGAGGAGTCTCTGCGAAGCCGAAAAGGACGCGGTGCACTCAGCCTGACGCTCCAAGATTCCGTCTTGTTCTTTTCCCACTCACTTCTTGGCTTCAGTCTCGACTTCGCATTCAAGTATTTCCGTCGTGTGGTGACCTGAGCGCGAGACACTGTGTTCGAGTCCGCGCTGACGATCGGACCTGAGGTGCGAGTTGTGAAGGCCAGACGAGGGGGACGTGGAGGTGGCCGCTTCGAGCGCCTCGAGCTCGACGTTGTAGGCATGCTCCACTGTAGAAATCGGTCGTCGTCAGGAGAATGCCGTGGTGGAGGCGTTCTGACTACGCTGCGGCACAGGACGCACGAGAGGTGACGACAGCGCTGATGTAAAGCTGAATGAGCTGTTCAGGCACGGATCAGTCAGCCACACACTCGTACTGTCTCCTCGTACCGCTCATGAAGCGCAAAATACCGGGAGGAACAGGATGTTGTGCTGAAGCAGACCGGGCGAGCGTCAGCACGAGCGATTTAAGAAGGTTCAAGCTAGCCGGATGCCCTCCTGCTCACCCAGCCGCGGAAAGGCAATGCAGAGACGAGAACCGCGTCGACGAACGCGACGAGCGAGCCGATTAGATCAGCGCTGTAGAGAGGGGCGCAAATGCGCGAGAAGGGGGAGCTTTTGTCGGGTCCAGCCGACTCGCGAATTGTTACGGCCTCGATGAAGATGCTGCACGTCAAAGCCGATGGCGTACTGTCGGCCGATGTTCTCCGATACCGTGAGAGGCCAAGACTCGACTCACAGGCAAGCCGTCGCCGCGGAACTGACGAAGCTATGTGACCGAGCTTGTCATCGGGGTGAGCTGGCAGCCCGGGGCAGAAGGCCACGTAGACGCACGTCAATGCCCACATCAAAGTGATCAGGAGCCAGCGATAAGTCTCAAAGCCTATTTGAGGCGCAGCAATGCATCGGTCAGTCACGCTTCGGGTGCGCGGTCTCCCCCTTGCGTCAGGCAATGCGGGCGTCGGACTCACTCGTCCAGTCTTCGGCGGCACGATCGATCTTAACGCTGGCAATAATCGCCAGAACCAGCAAAAAGGTGGCGATCGCCGCGAAGCCTGCAAAAATGAGCCCTTTGAAGCGCTGGACCGCTTTCGAGACCTGCCAGGCGACTTCGGCGGGGTGTCAGCGAGTCAGCACTCAATCACGAAAACGCAAAGTGAGAGTAATAGCTTTACAGTAAAGTTGGGCAAGGCAAACAACAAAGCCGAGGAGAAAGATGCTGCGAGGCGGGTAACTTCAGCTCGAGGCGCCTACCTCCGCGGTACAGCGAGATCGTTCACCTCCAGATGTAGCTCCAAGGGGCGGTGCCGAGCGCCAGGACGTTGCCGTAACCTTGAACGAACCAAAGCTGAAAGAGGATGAGAAGCTTGTTAGCTTCTGACGGCCGGTGACGCGCTATAGAAGGCTGAGACGAGCTCGGACTTGCCCAAAGAGTGTAGCTTGATATCATACAGCAGTATCAGTACCAGTCTGAGACGTGTGCGGGGTTGAGCGAAGGAATGCGAGGCTCACAAGCTGAGCGAAGCTTGCAAGAGGCCGGCCGCAAGCAGAACGACCGCAAGCCCGAGGTAGATCGTCGGAGCGATAAAGAAGGCACACGTGAGGTAGTCGAGAGTTTGGACCGTAGCGAGTCCCGCCAGAACGAGCGTGAAGACGGTCCCGAGCACGCTGTGAGAGCGCCTCGGTCAGTATCGGGTCGGGTCCGCCTCGGACGGCTCAACCCGACTTACACGGCGCCGAGTTCGGGTCCCGAAGTAGGAACAGCCGGGACGGGTGGCAGCTGGAAGCTCGCCATCGTGCCTGCGAGGCGCGAAGTCGCGAGCGAGTCGCTGCGGGGTCAAGCCCGGTAAACGGTCAGTTCGGCTCTCGCTCGCTCTCGGCAAGGCGTGAGTACCGACACAAGTGCACAGGCACTCGAGATAGACGAGACTATAAGAGGGCTGGCAGACCTGCTTGCCCGAAAGCGGACCGTTGGACGAAGGAGAGGAGGGAGAAGGGAAAGCGACGAGCGCGATCCGAAGCCTGAAGGCGTTCGCGGGGCCGGCACGCTCGCAAGCGACCACGAAGGTCGCAGGATACTCCTCACATTATATGAGACCACCAGTGGGAGCCAAAGGTCCTGACCAATTACGCACGCTTTGCCGAAACGATTTTACACTGCGGGGTCTGGTCACATCGTACACTCTCCGCTACATTGCACGGACACCAGCGGCGGGTCCACCTCAATCTTCCTCCGGTCGACAACCTGCCCAGCGACCCCAGCAGGCGTCATGGCGGATGAGGCACGGGCAGAGAACGTAGTCTTGTTCGATCTGGACCTCAACGTCCCTCATCGTGCCCCAGACCTGCCCCAAAGCCTTCCGCTCCTCCTCGATATCGTCGTAAAGTTGACCATCAAATCTGCTCCGAATGCCGATCTCGTCGAAAGTGCTGACATAGATCGGGACGATCCGGAACTTGACGGACGAAAGTGACGGTAGCGATCGCCGAGTTCGGAGTTCGCGAAGGGCGTCGAGGAAGTGGCTGCCGTCAAAGGCATCGATAACATTCGGTGTGACCGCATGGAGGATGCGAAGCGCTGGGCAGGCGTCGAAGAGCGCGATCAAGCTTGCGCAGTGACCGCGAAGCCAGAGTTCCGACAAATGCGGGAATGTCAGCGGGTCCGGCCGCGCTGCAGTTGGCGGTATCGAATCGACGACGAGTTGGAGCCGCTGTAGGCTCGAGGCGAAAGTTCCAAGCGTAGTGTGCAAGTCGAAGCAGGCTGACGACTACGAGGGTGAGCGTGAGAGAAGTCAGAGTGAAGGAGGAACCGGCGAGGCCGGCGAGAGCGGTATTCGTCATGCGATGGCGCAAGTGAAGATCTTTGAGACCGGCGAGCGCGGAAAAGCTGCTCGCCATGTGGTCCGGGGCGGATCGTCCCTTTGAGGATCAAGGTCGAGAGATGACCCAAACGAGGCACGATGGACGCCACCTTGTCGGCGCAGGTATCGTCGAGATTGTCGAGTGCAAGGTCGAGGTGCCGTAAGTTCGGGGCGACTTGTGTGATCACAGCGAGCAGCTCGTCTCGCAGTGCTGCGACGAGCCCGCGACACCCAATTGTCGACATGACGTTGATTCGCGTCAAGTGGCCGCAGAGACGCAGGCAGCGAATCGTCGAGTCGAAGAACGCTCGCGATGATTCCCAAGGTAAGACGAGCGCCAGCGCCCGAACGTGCGGGCCTCGGAGTTCCAATACGGTGGCCAATGTCGCGAGCTTTTCGTCGTGCCCGACCACGCGGGCATACTGCCTTGCTCCAGCTTTCGTCAGTGCCTGTCAACAGCTAAGCGTGCAGAACACTCACCTCCCACATGATGGGCATGACGACAGCGCAGAGTCGGCGGCAGGTCAGAGCGAGCGGGACGAAAGGCTTCCGGCTTTGGGGCCGTCCGCGATGCAGACATGTCGGCTGGCGCAGGTCTATGGCGATTCGATGCAGCAACTCGTTCGGTAAACGAAGCAGCGGGGCGGGGAAAATCGCCGGATCGGCTCGAGCGCCGGCGGTGACGGCCGAAGTCCGAGAGGCATCTGGCGTCATCTCGTGCAGCAAGATGAGGAGGCGAACGACGTGCAAGGAAGGCAGAAAAGTGTCAAGGGAGCGTGACAGCAGGTTTCGAGCCCAGCGCGCGAGACCTCGTATGGAGTCGAACGCTGACATTCGGAGCGGAGCGACGTCGCGTCTTTCTCTTCCTCACCACACTGCTGCAGCAGGCCCAGAGAGCTTTCAGACACCTACACCTAGCTTTCGATATGCCAGCGATGAGCGACCGAGCCTCCGCCAAGCAAGTGGTGCCGCCCATTCTGCGCCTGCCTGATGAACTCCTCACCCAGATCTTCGAGCAAATGCTCAGCCGGGAGACTTACTGGGACCACGACACAGCTTTGACGAGTCTGACGGCCGTGTGCCAGCGCGTACGAGTGCTCGCAATCCCCCTACGCTGGAAGGTGCGACGGCTGGCCTCCCTGCGACCCCTCCCTGCTGATTCCGGCTAACGCGACGGGTTGACGCAGATCGTCAAGATAGGCGAGAACGCGCGCAACCTCAAAGCTGACATTGCCGGTCTCGCCGTGCACGGGTCCCGCGTCGAGTCCCTCTGCGTCTGCCTGTCATTCTCGTCTTCGCAATTTCCTCCCGAGCTGGTCGACATGCTCGCTGCCTGCTTCCCTCGCTTCTCGCGCCTTGTCCAGCTCTCGCTCGACTGCATGTTTGGAAAAGAAGATATCCTGGCGTCGGCAGCTCGTCTGGTGCCAAAAATCAAAGCGATCGGGCCTCAACTCGTCAACCTCAGCATCAGCCTGTCCCGCACGGAGAGCGACGCTTTGACTGATGCGGTCACCGATCTCCTCAAGTCCACGCCCAACGTCGCCGATCTCACTTTTGGCGTCAACTTGTTCCGTCCAGAGGGGCGGCGTGCACCGCAGATCAGTACCCTGCCGCGCCTCCGTACTCTCTGCATCCCCGACACACGCTTCCTCGCGCCGGGGGCTAGGTTTGCCGCCTTGCAACGCTTAACAATTGGCGAAGTGTCGGCGATGGATCTGCCACGCATGCACTCCTGCTGCGGCTCGTCGCTCGAAAGCCTGGAGGTCATTTGGACCTGGGCGAGACCGCCTCGGGGCCTCCAAATCGCCTTTCCTGCGCTTTACGAGATCTGCCTCGCTTCCAGCATCGGCGGACCACACCTCCGCCTGGTCTTCTGTCCACCGTCCTCGGCCCGGCGACACCTCTCGAAACCTTGAAGCTCACTGCGCTCGACGATCAGACCATCTCGGATGTGCAGCTCTTTGTCGATGGCCAACCTCGCCGCACCCTCAAGCGCATCACGCTTGCCAAAGAGAAGTACGAGGAGATGCTCGACATTCTGCCGGGGCTTCTCCGCGACTTCCCCATCAGCGTCGAGGAGAACGAGCAGAGGATGCAAGACGAGTTCGAGAACGTCGTCCGGCCGAGGTTCCGCCGTTTCTGCGCGTGGGCGGAGCAGCACGGGATCGAAGTGGCTGCTTTGTGGCACGACAAGGAGGACGATGGCTGCGTCGTGGCGTGACGCACCTCGTGGACAGACGGAAGGAGGAACAAAGTTGTCGCGCTTGTGTCGCTTGTCAGGGTCTAGCTTGCAATTCTTTCTGCCATCTGCCGAGAGTCAACGAAGCGTCCATAACGCGTGCTCGAGCATACCAAACGAGCCTTGCCGAGAGTTGTAAAGTCGTGACGCGTGACGACCGCCTCATGTTCGTAAGTCGGCCCCGTTTCGTCCCTTACCACTGGGTAGTCACTCGCGCCACGCCTAGTCACAGCCCTCCTCAGCTCACACAAAGCTTCACGACTGCCTGCGGCCATGCCCGACGCTCGCGCGCTGCCTCCGTCGTCGTTTCTCCGCCTCCCTGACGAGATGATCGACCACATCGCCGGCTGTCTACCGGACCTCAGCATGCCTCGCGATGAGGGAGACGTGGAGAACGAAGATTTGTCTCTGCAGTCGCTAGCGAGCACCTGCCGACGCTTGCGGGCGATTGTCGTGCCGCTCAGCTGGAAGGTGCGCCTTGTCGGACTCGCCGGTCACGCAGAACCGTCCTCGTCGCTGACCGGCTGTACCAAGCGCAGAACATCACTTTGACGCAGCGCGACAAACGGACCCCGCACATCCGAAAACGCCTCGGGCAGTACGGCCGCTTTGTCCAGTCGATTCGGGTCGAATGCTTCGACGAGTTCGTGTCGTTCACGAACTCCAAGTATGCAGCCGACCGGCTCGCCGCGACAGTCGCGACCTGGCTGCTGCTCTGTCCCGGGTTGTCCGAATTCACATTTCGCGTCCTCAGCGGCGAAAATTGCGAGTTCGGACCGCTCTTCACGGTTCTCGCCCCGATCGCGCACCGTCTGAAGCGCCTGCAGCTCGCAGCCGCCTCTTGGGACCTTTCGACTTTCCAAGCTTTCAACAGTGTCTTGCAGGATGCGCACCTTCTCGAGACGCTCACGCTCGACTTCGACGTATCGTACCAAGTCGAGCCTCATGCGTCCTACATCCTCCCTCTCCCTCTGAGTCTCGAACGCCTTCGCGACTTGACGTACCCCCGCGCGACTTGCCTGCGTGCCTGGACCGCCGATACCGCGCGAGAATGCCGGTCACTCAGTTTCGAGTATCTCGACATGGATGATTGGAAACTCCTCCAGACTTGCCGAGGCGCTTCGTTAACGAGCCTAAAAGTCTGGGACCTCTCGAGGCGTTGCAACCCCGCCGTGCCTTTCGACTTCCCCAAGCTGCGGCACGTCCGTGTCCTAGCCTCGCTCGGACTATGCGATCTCTCAGACCTGTTCGCGCCGACGACGCCGATCGAAAGTCTGTACCTGCCCCGCTTGGATGACGCCGTAATGGCTGCCATTCAGCTTTTCCTCGCCCGTCAACCTCGCAAGACGCTCAAGCGCCTCAAGTTCAGGTACGCGCGTCGCGAATCCGGCAACCTGGATGACTACCTCGTCGCCCGCACGCTTGAAGATCGCGACGAGTCACTGGAACAACGCCTCGCGGCCTTTATCGCTTTGGACGAACGACGCCTCCAAGAGTACTCGGCGTGGGCGGACACGCACGGCATCGAATTCTCCGCGCCGGCTTGGATAGATGTCGCGCTCGCCCGCCAGTACTCTGCCGCGTAGCTTTGCATGGATCTTCGCTTTTCCTCACGCCAGACTTTCGCGACGAAAACAGAAGTGACGCGTCAGGATGTATGAGATCGCTCGAGGGACAGGACTGGAAGACCCGAGTCGCGTCAAAAGTGCCAGTGGTCGCGGAAGTCGACGTCTCCTTTGCCCTTCTCGATAATCGCCTCCTACTGGAACCAAACGCCGAGAGCCAGCCTTCGCGCCTTCTATCTACGCTCATGCCTGCCTCCACGCTGCCCGCCTCGCCGCTGCTCCGCCTGCCCGACGAATTGCTCGTCATGATCGCCGACTGTTTTCGCGCGATGGACAGCTCGACAGCCTCCAACCGAGCCCTCGAGAGCTTCGCAGGCGTCAACAGGAGGCTCAATGTCGTCGTCACGCCCATCTCATGGCAGGTGCGCGTGTTTGCTCGCTCACAGCTGCGATGCTGATCTGTCGCGGATTGCCTGACCGCCGCTGTCCATTCCTCGTAACAGACGCACGCGCTCTACTGGGGGCCGAACTCACGTAACAAGTCATATGAGGCCTTGGGCAGACACGGCAAGCACGTCAAGGATCTCGCTGTGGTACTGTCCAGCCATGCGTCCGAATTCGCCAATGGTTTCGACAACGTCGCTGAGCGCGTACTGTTTTGCCCGAACATCACCGAGTTAACACTCGAGACGCAGGCGACAAACTATCGCCATTTTGGGACGGGCAGCGTTGACAATGACGAAGACGGCCAATTCGGACCGGTCGACCTCGGCGCCCTCCTCGCGCCTCTACAGGCACTGGCGCCGCAACTACAGTCTATGGACATCCTCACGAACTGGAACACCCAAGGGCTGGCTGAGGATGTGTCCAGCCTTCTACGCTCGACGCGAGACCTTCGCCTGCTCTCGCTCTCGCCGTATGACGTCGACGCCTCCTTCGCCTTCGACGAGACTATTCCCGCGCTCGGCTGTATGCCATTCCTCACCAGTCTCGCTGTGCAGACCAGCGACTTCCTTCCCGAGAATGCCGTCGTCTGTCTACCCGCCTTGAAGCGTCTCGAGGTGGCGGAACTCGAGCCGGCCGGCCTCGCCCGCATCCACCACTCTGTTGGTGACACGCTCGAGACGCTCGTCATCGAGAACTGGTCTGATGACGACAACAATGGCACCAGCGACAGCCACGCGAAGCCCCTGTTGTTCCCGCGGCTCCGTCGCCTCCACCTGTCGATTTACCTGATGCCCGAAAACCTCCTCTCGCCTTTCTTCGATTCCGCGTCTCCCATCGAGACTCTTTCCGTCTTTTCGCTGACCGCGGGCATCTTCGACGATTTGAAGGTCTTCTTGCAGAAGAAGCGGCGCCAAACGCTCACGAAGTTGATTATCGAAAACCGCGACGACAAGCTTGTCCGTATCGGGGGCGATGGAGGACCAGAAGGTCGTCGCATTTGGCGGGAGCTCGACATAGCCGAAGACCAGCGCATCAAGGACTGCCTCGATTGGGCGGCAACTCGTGACATCGTCGTCGTCGTGCCGTGGTGCAAGCCGCCCGAGTCGTCGGCGATTGCGCGCACGAGCCCGACGGTCTCCGCTTGATGTCCCCTTCAGTGAGGTGCTTGCACGAAGAGATGCGCGTCCACGTCGGGAGGAGCTACTACGAGGGCCGCCACAGGGAGGGACGCGACGGCGAGGTGAGCGGCGGCGGACCTCGGCTCGAACAGAACGCTTGAAACGCTTGATTTTGCTGCTTCAGATTCTTGCTGCGGCTTTCCCTCACTTTGGTGGCATCACGAGAAAAGAGAGTGCCTTCCTCAGCCCGCTTCCATTGACCGGATCAGCGCAACAGGAGCTGTCTGCTCGCGGCGGACAGACATCACCTCGACGTTGGTGACCTGCAGTCGCGCTCTGATTCGCCTATGATCAAGCTTCCGCGTCGGCTGGAATTTCGATCGAAACCGCTTCGCGAGCTCGACGAAAGTCAGCGAACACGGCGATCGGCTATAGCGGTTGACAACCACGCTTCCCTTCACCTGTCGTCATCCACGCTTCTGCTGCTGGCTGACTCGAGATCTGTGCAGCTACGAAGAAGCAGCATCAGCCGACTCGCGAGCTACTTCGCCTCTCGTTTCACAGGCTGCATACGACGCTGCATCCAGTCTCACGAAGCCAGAGACTACACTGGGAGAGCTAAGCAGTAATCATGGACTTCTACCACCGGTGCGCCCTCTTCTCCTGACTCTAACTCGCGTGGCTTCCCGACTGATCCCAAGTCCGCGTTCCCCCACTTCGCCCCCCTCGTCTCTAGCGCCGCATTGATCCTCGACTCGCTCGACCAGAAGAAGGGCTCCGTCAAGGGTCTCTGCATGGCCGAGGCGAAAAAGGGCAAAAAGGTCGGAGAGGGCGCTCGGTTCCTCAAGGTCGTCGTCGAGGTTCTCAAGTGTGAGTCGCCGGGTCGCTCCTCTGCGTTCATTGACATCCGACACCGAGCTGACAACGGCATGCCTCTTGATGTAGACCGACCGCATATCCAGCATCTGTTGACGGCGACCAAATTGCTCGCCTCCGAGCCGACTCTTTTCGTTCCGCCGACCTCTGCCGCGGCTCTCAACACGGCCGTCAAGTCCGGCTCAGCTGCGTCGGCGAACAAGGCACTCAAGGCCGCTCCGAAGTGGCAGAAGCAGCCGAAGAAGACGCCGACGCCCGAGAACTTGGCGAACGTGATGGTGCACGACTTGTTGTTCGCCAAGCGCGGCTTGTCGTTGCCGAAGGAGCACAAGGTTCGGAAGAAGCTCGAGAAGTACAAGCCGGCGTGAGTCGTCCGCTCTCATCTCGCAGTTTAGCGCCGGCCTGCCCCGCCCGCCTGCAGGCTGTGCTGCGATGCCTCTGGAGTCGGTTGGACTGACTTTGCCGTCCTTGCAGCCTCGACAAGGAGAACGAGCGGGAGAAGCGCCGCCGCAAGGTTGCGACCAACGAAGGTCTGCAGATCGCGCTCCCCGAAAAAGTCGCTTCTTCGCTCGAAGGCATCGGCAAGGGCAAGAAACGCGAGCACGACGCGGACCGGTTCGCCGAGGAGGGCGCGAGCGGCCTCGAGTTCATGCCGGGCGAGATCCGGTGGTTGCGAGTCAACACTCTCCGTTGGTCGGTCGAAGCGGCGGTCGAGTGGTTCGAGAAGGTTGGATGGGAGATGTTTGAAGAGGTCGACGAGATGCTCGCTGCTTCGTGAGTCGTGCTTGGCGGCCGATTGCTCCGTTTGCTGGCGTTACAGCAAAGTGACTGATACCCGCCTCCTTGTCGACCTGCAGGCAATCGAAGCCAAAGGTGTTCGCCCTCGACGCCCACATTGAACCGCTCCTCGCCCTCCCTGCGTCCGTCTCCCTTCCCACCATTTCCGCCTACCAAGACGGCCGTCTCCTCGCGCAGGATAAGGCGTCGTGCATGCCCGCGTGGGTCCTGCTGTCGCCTGTCCTCGCTGATGCCGAGGAAGGTCTCCTCGAGGAGAAGGGCAAGGGCAAGGGGGTCCGAGTCCTCGACGCCACGGCGGCGCCCGGAAACAAGACGACGATGGCGGCGGCTCTGGTGGCGGATGACCGGATCAGCGGAAAGGTCGTGGCGTGTGAGCGGGATCAGGGCCGGTTCAAGGTGCTGAAGGACATGCTCAAGCGGGCGGACGCCAAGAGTCAGTCGCTGCTTGCTCTCTCACCGATCTTGCTCGTATCTTCCCACTCACGCCCTGTATGGTCTTGCAGACGTCCAACCGATGAACGTGGACTTCCTGTCACTCAAGCCGGATGACCCCAAGCTGAAGAACGTCACGCATCTGCTTGTCGACCCGTCATGTTGTGCGTATCGTTGGGCTCAGAGCGTCCCCGGAAAGTCTCCTGCTTGCTGACGGAGTGTTCTCGCGCAGCCGGCTCCGGAATCCCTTCGCGGCTCGACCACCTGATCCCTTCCTCCCCCGAACACGAACACCTGACTCGCATCCGCGCCCTGTCCAACTTCCAACTCGCGATCGTCTCGCACGCATTACGGTTCGCCGGCGCGCAACGCGTCGTCTACTCGACGTGCTCGGTCTGGGAGCAGGAGGACGAGAACGTCGTGATGCGCGTGCTGGCCAAGAAGGAGATGAGGGAGATGGGCTGGCGGTTGGCGAAGCGGGAGGAGGTTCTGCCGACGTGGGAGCGACGAGGTCGTGTCGAAGCGTGCGGTGGTGATGCAGGTGGGTGCCGCGACGATCCGGTGAGCGATTCGCGGTTGCTGACCGTCGCGGATCCGATCCCCAGAACTCGCCGACTCGATGGTCCGCTGCTTGCCCGAAGACGGCACGAACGGCTTCTTTGTCGCGTGCTTCGTCAAGGACACCGACGCGACCCCGATCGAAGCGCCCAACATGCCCGAGCGTCGCAAGATCGAGGCGGAAGAGGTCCAGGTCGACGAGGTCGAGATGTCGGCGAACGGCGCCGAAGAGCTCGCGGAGGCAGCGGCGACGGGCGTCACCGCCGAGCAGGACGTCGTTTTGCCCGCGGTCGCGAACGGCAAGAAGGGCGGCAAGAAGGCGAAGTCGACCGTGACGCAGGCGACGCGGAACGCCAAGGAGGAAGTCCTCGGCAAGAGCGATGCGGTCGCCGCGCCCAAGGAGAAGGCGCCGGCTGCGGACGGCAAGGGCGGCAAGAAGCTGACAAAGAAGCAGCTGTACTTGCTCAAGAAGGAGGAGCTCAAGCGGAAAAAGGCCGAGGCGGGAGGTGGCGCCGCAGCCGAGTCGGAGGCGGACGACGAATAGATTCCTGCAATCTGCTCGATCGACTCTCGCTTACGGCTCTACGCTGGCTGTATTTGCGTTCCGCAAAGAGTCCTTCAACGGGAGAGAAAGGAAGCTTTGTATAAAGCACCGACTACCAGCCGCGCATCCCGCTCCGACCTTCTTCCCGCCCGGCCTTCATCCGCCCGCTCCCCTTGTAGATGATCCCTCCGCGCGCAATCTGTTCCCGCTCGTACCGTTCCCTCTCCTCCTTGGCCCTCTTGGCCTTCTCGACCGCCTCCCGCTCCTCTTCCTCCCGACGCTTCCTCGCCTCTTCAGCTTCCTCCCGGGCGCGCTTCTCGAGCTCGGCAATCTGTTCCTCCGTCAACTCGGGCGAGCCAGAAGGCGACCGGTCGCGGTCTTTGCGAGACGACGACGCCGCCGATTTGCCGTGTTTGCTGGATCGGTGGCCGGTGCTACCGCGGTGCTTCTTCTTTTCGCTGCTGCTGCGGTGACGGCGACGATGGTCCCGCTCCTCGGCTCCAAAGTCGCTACCGTCGTCGTCGTCACTGTGACGGGACCGGTGTCGGTGCGAGTGGGAACGGGAGCGAGACCGCTTGGAGCGGCTGCGGTCGGGCGATAGGGATCGCGACCGGGACGAGCCGCTGGACGACGAGGACGAAGGCGGCGGCGGAGGCGGCTTTGCGACTGTGAACACGAACTCGAATAATTCGATCAGCGCTACATTTTCCCGGCAGACCAGCTCGGGGGAGTAAGCCTGAGCTTTGCAAGAGTCGGCGGCTCACCGACTTTGCGTTCGAGTTCGCCGCAGTGCTGGATCGTGATCAGTTCGAGCGGGCGATCCTTGGCGTCGACGGACATCTTGCTGATCGCAACAATCGTCTCGAAGCCTGTACGTTGCAAGCACTTTATCAGCTCAGGGCCGGACACATTGTCCGTGTCTTTGCACGAGCGATAGAAGGAGGCGCCGCAGCTTACCTTTGACGACGCGGCCGAAGACGACGTGCTTCCCCTTCAAGTGCGGGCACGGCCGCAGCGTGACAAAAAACTGACTCGAGTTGGTGCTGTACACGGTGGGACAAGCGAGCGCACGGAATCAGTTCCGGCCGCGCGAAGGGCTGTTTCCGCACACCGACGTACTTTTTCCCCTTGTTGGCCATGCACAGCAACCCCTCCGAGTCAATCTCGCGCGTCAGGTTCTCGTCTCTGTGACACAGGGAGCGTCGGATGGGTCAGTCCGGGTTGGGAGCGAGCGCGAAAGCGGGGGGCAAACGACGCACTCGAAGCTAGGGCCGTAGATGGATTCTCCGCCCTTGCCGTTCCGGTCGGTAAAGTCACCGCCTTGGACCATAAAGCTGCGCAGGGGAGTTGCGTACGAGTGAGTTTGCGAGCGAGCCAGGAACCGGAGGCACGGGGAGGTGGCGGGGCTCACCCTGCGATGACTCGGTGGAGCGGCGAGCCTGGGCGCACGCGACAGAACGTGGTCAGCTACGATCGGACAAGCGTCGTCGAGCGGCGTCGCTCGTCGTGCGCAAGCGCACCTTTGTACCACAGCGGGATTCCGATCGAGTTGACGCCGGCCGACCCCGTACACAACGCTCGGAAGCTGTGGGCCAGCCACAATCAGTCAGCCTGCGGTCCAGCTGGCGATGTGCCTCTATAGAGGAGTGAGTGTGTACTTTTCTGCGGTTTTCGGGACTTTGTCGGCAAACAACTCGAACACGACGCGGCCGAGCGGCGTGACCTGCTCTCCGACGACGGCATAGTCGTGAAACACGCGAGGGTTCACCATGTCCCTTTCGTCGAGTCTTCGCTGTCGTAGAGAGAGAGGGCGAGAAACGTGGAAAAGTTGCGCGTGAAAGGCAAAAGGCGAACCTGTTCAGCTCCGTCTTCTCTCTCTCGGACTCGCTCCAGGTGGACTCGAGAGGGTGATTCGGCGACGATGGGCGCAGGCGCTTCGACTCAGAATGGCGCAACGGGAGGAGCAGCGACGTCGACTTCTCTGGACCATTACCAGAGTCAGTCGCCTTCGTCTCTTCTTACCGCGGAACCCGAGGCACACTGACACTCGGATCGCAGTCCTCCAGATCGGAGAGACGGCGACGCAGGACGAGATCAAAAAGGCGTACGTTCCTACGTCGAGCGCCGGTCCGACCGGTCCCTGTCCCTTGTTCTGCCACACTGCATAGCTACCCAAGTCCCGTCCTGCATCGAAGGCGCGACGTCTACTGACACTGTACCGCCTCCGCGCACAGCTTTCGTAAAGTCGCTCTGAAAGAACACCCGGACAAGAACCCGCACGACATCGAAGGCGCGACCAAGCGGTTCGCCCGCGTCCAGGCCGCGTACGAATGCCTGTCCGACCCACAGGAACGCGCGTGGTACGACGACCACCGCGATGATATCAACAATGGCGGCGCGGCCGGAGGAGGCGGGAGTAAGTCCCACTTCAGGTTGTCCCGAGACCTTGCGGTGGCGTTCTCAGAAGGCTGACCCTCCCCGATCCCGGAACAGCCACGGAAGCCGAAGCGTCCTACTTTGATGCGGTCCGGCGCGGGACTCAGAAACCTCGCGCGCGAGCGACCCCGGCGCGCGGTCTCCAGACGCCGCACCTCATGAAGTTCTTCTCAACGTCGGCCTGGTCCGCGTTCGACGACTCGCCGACCGGGTTCTTCAACACGTTCGCGACCTTGTTCTCGCTCCTCGCCGCCGATGAAACCTCGTGGTCGTCGCCGCACTTGTACCCTTCGTTCGGGACTTCGACCACGACCGACCAGGCGGACCTCAGGGCGTTCTACCAGGCGTGGACCAACTTTTCGACCGAGAAGGACTTTGCGTGGAAGGACTTGTACAAGGTCGAGGAGGAGATGCCGAGGTGGCAGCGGAGGGAGATCGAAAAGGAGAACCAGCGCGCGAGGCAGACCGCCAGGCGCGAATACAACGATGCCGTCCGAGTAAGGACCGTTTTACCTCCCAGACCGCAACTCGGATCGCTCTCCCCCCTCCCGTGCGCCCACTGACACCGCTTGCGACTTTTGTCTGTTTTCGCAACAGAACCTCGTTTTGTTTGTCCGCCGGCGAGACCCGAGGTACACCAACTCGTCCTCTTCCGCCGCCCGCGCCGCCGCCGAAGCCGAACTCCGCGCCTCGCTCGCCGCCGCCGCTCGTCAACGTGCCCTCGAACGCGAAGCCGCCGCGTCGTCGTACCGCGCGCAAGATTGGGAGCAAGCGGACGACAAAGCCGAAGCGGTCCATGCCATGTGGGACGAAGTGAGCGACGAGGAGGACGCGGCGGGAGAAGGCGAGGATGGCGACGGCGAGTTGATCGAGGAGATTGTCTGGTGTGAAGCGTGCTCGAAGGGGTACCGGAGCGGAGGCGCGTGGGAGAACCATGAGCGGAGCCGGAAGCACGGCAAGAATGTCGAACGGTGCGCTGCCAAGGACTCGCTTCTTGCCCTCCTATGCACGGGGCACCTAGCTCGCGTATTCAGAGCTGACTCGCTGACAACTGGGCACCGCACAGGCTCATCAAGGAGATGCAGCTCGAGGACGAAGAGCTCGGCCTCGGCGGCGCCTCCAATGCCCGAACGCCCGAATCTGACGAGGACGACCTCGAGCCGGTCGCTTCGACATCCCGTTCGCCCTCGCCAGACCCGGCCTCACCAGGAAGCCGACCACGAGCGACTGCGGCCGAAGCCGCTGCCCTCGCCGATTCGCTCGCAGATCTCGACCTAAGCCAGCCTGCGACGGGAGAGGCTGCACTCGACTTTGACGACGCGCCGATCCCGAAGCGGTCAAAGAAGAAGCAACGCAAGAAGGCACAGATCGTGCCCGGCTTTGACGATGACGAGGACTTTGAAGGTGGATCCGGAGGTACTGCAACGCCCGAATTGCCGCGCGGCGATGACGTCGATCTGGACGACGTGGTCGGGATGGCACCGTCCGGCGGTCGACGACGCAAGAAGGGCAAAGGACGGCAGGCCGACTTTTTCGCTGATCTCGACGGCAGCGGGGCCGGCCAGGATGACGATGAGGCCGTCGAGGTTCCGGTCCCGCTTGGCCTGGGCCGTTCAGGCGTCGGTCTCGACTCGAGCGACGAGGATCGACCGTCGTTGCGGAACGCCAGGGGCAAGAAGAAGGGTCGCAAAGCGAAGCAGACGCCGCTCGCAGAGTCCCGGACGCCGACGACAGGCGACGAAGCGCGGGTGGAAACAGCGCCGGCAGATACAGCGCGAGGCGACCTCGAACAAGTCGACGAGCCGTCCGCGCTCGGCGACAAGGAGCTGAGCAAGAAAGAGAAGCGGCGGCTCAAAGAGGCGGCGAAGAAGGCAGGGCCGGGGGACGACTTTGTGAGTCTCCGGTTTCTCATCCACCAAAGTCCGCTCGGGCTACCGACTCACCCTTACGACGGTTCCGCGCAGGTTTGCAACGTGTGCAGCGAGTCATTCCCTTCGCGGAGCAAGCTGTTCCAGCACATCGATGTCACAGGTCACGCCCTTGCCGAATCTGCTGCGGCAGCCGGGAGCGGAGGCAAGGGCGGCGGCCGGAAAAAGGGAGGCAAGCGATAGAAGTTGCAGTCAAACCTCTTCAACACCGCGAAGCTCTGCCCTGGGTCTCTACGTCCTGAGAATATGGCTGCCTTTTGAGTCAAAAGGCAGTTCCTCGAGCGGATCTCCGAAATTTTTCCTCTTTCTCGGCCGCGTCGGACGCGGAACTTTTGGTCGATAGGGGAATCTCGTGAAACAAGCGAACTCTCTCGCCTCTCGCGTACTACAGATCTCGAGCGATAGAAAGATGCTGCGCGCTGGACAGACTGCAGCTCGGCCTCTGATGGCTTCGGCCGGACGAGTGCACCACCCGAGTGTGAGGTCGCTGCCATCGATCCGATCCTTCACTGCAGCGTCGACTATCGCGATGCCTCGTGCGGCGACGCTCAGTGCGGCGGACAGGACGAGCGCGATCTCGGCCGGTCAGACCTTGGCAGGAGCAAGGAGGAACGCGACGACGGCGAGCGGAGGTGAGGGCGCGTACGCCAGCCTGCGTCACCGTACCGGTGAGTGGCTCCCCCTTGATTTCTTTTTTCCCTCTTTGCCGATTGCGAGTTTGCTTGATTGAAGCGTAGGGGAGGCAGACTACCCAAAATTGGCGAGGAAGGGAGTGTTCGGGTGGTTGCGGACAATTTGGCGGATCTGCCGACGAAGGTGACGGGCGCCCGGAGATTGTCACACGCGGCGGGCGGCAGCGGCGGCGGCGGCGGGTCGCGACCGGCAGACGCGCTCTTCTCTCACTTTGCTCCTCTCTGCTCGGTTCAGCCATTTGACTCTGTGTGCCATCCTTTACCCTACATCTCGCATTACGCCAAACTATAGACATGCAGGTCAAGCCCGAGCAGCGCATCAAGGTCGAGAAGCCCGTCGTCGAGGTCAGTCTCGCCTGTTTCCAACAATCTCCGCTTTCTCGCGAAGTACAGCGACGCTGACCCTGGCCCTGCTCGAATGCATCGCAGATGGACGGTGACGAGATGACTCGTATCATGTGCGTCTTGTATCGCTACCTATAGATGGTGCAGGCGCTGACCAACCTCGATTCCTCTCTCACCCGAACCGCGGCCCACGCGGCACCCCTTTTCCTCCCACCCCCACTTTCCCAAACCGCGCCGCCTGTAGCTGGCACAAGATCCGCGAGGACCTCATCCTGCCGTTCCTCGACATCGACCTCAAGTACTATGACCTCGGCCTCGAGTACCGCGACCAGACCGACGACAAGGTCACCGTCGACGCCGCCGAAGCCATCCTGAAGTACGGCGTCGGCGTCAAGGTCAGCTCTTCTCGCGTCCGCCTGCATCTACACATGCTTACTCAGATTGTTTGCAGTGCGCCACTATCACCCCGGACGAGGCTCGTGTCGAGGAGTTCAAGCTGAAGAAGATGTGGAAGGTGCGAAAGAGTGGAGGCGCCGTCTCGAACTTCCGCGGTCTATGTCATTTTGCACAGGACAATCGCGCTGACGCGTACCCCTGTAGTCTCCCAACGGTACCATCCGTAACATCCTCGGCGGTACCGTCTTCCGTGAGCCGATCATCGTCGAGAAGGTCCCCAAGGCCGTTCCGGGTGCGTTCCACCTCTTTCTCTCTGTTCCCCTGATCGCGTGCTCGCGATCCGTCGGCGGTCTTGTATACTGATTCGGTATGCTGTCCTCATCCAGGATGGACCAAGCCGATCATTGTTGGACGTCACGCTTTCGGCGACCAGTACCGTTCGACCGACATTGTCGTTCCCGAAGCCGGCAAGCTCGAGCTCATCTACACTCCGGACGACAAGGCGAAGCAGCCGACCAACCTCGAGGTCTTCCACTTCAAGGTGAGTCGCGCAGACGTCGATCCGTACGACGATAGGACGCTGACCTCGAGGCTTCTATGCAGGGACCGGGTGTCGGCTTGGCCATGTACAACACCAAGCAGAGCATCACCGACTTTGCTCAGTCTTCGTTCAAGATGGCGATTGAGAAGAAGCTGCCCCTCGTGCGTCTTCGTCGCTGTCTCGCGTGCCTTGGCACTGGTGCTGACGTCGATCTCGTCTCGCAGTACATGTCGACCAAGAACACCATCCTCAAGGGTTACGACGGCCAGGTTCGCCCGCTCTCGTCGCTACTGGGCAGAAGGATGCACAGGGAACTGACGCGTGGGGTCGCCGCTCGCAGTGGAAGGACATTTTCCAGGAGATCTACGACACGCAGTACAAGGCCAAGTTCGAGGAGCTCGGCATCTGGTACGAGCACCGGCTCATCGACGACGTGAGTCGTGTGCACACGTTACGCGCAGGTTTTTATACGCAGCACGGACGCTGACGATTCGGACTCTTGGCCCGCCCCCCTTCGCGATACCTCTGCCACCGCTCCGCGATGCCCTGCACAGATGGTCGCTCAGATGATTAAATCATCGGGCGGGTATGTCATGGCGTTGAAGAACTATGACGGAGAGTGCGGCCATAGTTCTTTTATAGACTTTATGCGATTCAGACTCAAGGGCTAACGTATGACCTCCCCCTTTGCGAACTGCGCGCGCGCCCGCCGCAGCGTCCAGTCCGACATCGTCGCGCAGGGCTTTGGCTCGCTCGGACTCATGTCGTCGGAGCTCGTCACCCCGGATGGCAAGATCATCGAGTCGGAGGCGGCGCACGGTACCGTCACTCGCCACTACCGCGAGCACCAGAAGGGCAACGAGACTTCGACCAACTCGATCGCGTCTATCTTTGCCTGGACCCGAGGACTCATCTTTGTGCGTACCTCCTCTCTGCGCGGTCCCACCGCTGCGGAAACTGACGAGTTCGTGATCGACTTGCAGATGGGCAAGCGTGACGGTAACGACCGCCTTGTCCAGTTCGGAAAGGACCTCGAGCAGGCTTGCGTTGACTCGGTTGACGTTGACGGTGTCATGACCAAGGGTGAGCCAGACCGTGACTCTTCCCGAGCATGAGGGTCAAGCGCACGCGAAATTCGCGATCGCGCCGGACTCGCTCTTCATCGGGGTGCCAGCCACGTACTGAGCATGCCTCGCTCGCCTGTAACAGATCTCGCTCTTTCCATCCACGGCAAGCAGATGAACCGGACACACTACGTCAACACGATGGAGTTCCTCGGTACGGCTTGATTCCTTCCTTCTTGTCCTGAGGGGCTCGCCGCTGACCTCGCTGCAATCGCCGCACAGACCACGTCCGGGAAAAGGTCGTCGAGAAGTTCCTCACGAACGCCCCGAAGCTCTAGATGCATCCCAGCTCGACCGCTCTCGGCTTTGCTTGTCTTGTTTCTCTCGTTTCTCATACACTCGTACTCATCGCATGGGCCCTCCGTTACTTGTCATGTCATGTCGCAATTGATTATATACACCTCAAAGAAGCCCGCCTGACACGCGAGTGGCTGCGGCGGGACAACAGCCACGGGAGAGGGTCTCCCGGCTGGGATCGTCATTAATCGAGCGACACGCCATACCGCTGGGACTTGTCCGCGAGTATCCCGCTGCTAGCAGCCCTGTGCATGCTTGCGCTGCCGGCCGGCCGATCGATCGTCCATGCAGAACTGACGCCTTTTCCGCAGGCGTTGGCGGCTGGCTGTCCCTTCGCTGACTTTGACGGGACGAGCGATTCGGCCCGCGAGCATTCGCTGTCCTCCTCGATGAAGAGCCTAATGACGAGACGCACCTTGGACACCGTCAATACAACGGTGTGACCGTCGAGTTCCGACGTGTTCCCCGCTTTTGAGGGAGGCTCAAAATGAACACGCTTGCGAGTGAGGCTCAAGGTGGGCACGCTGCGAGCAGCGGAGCATTCGACAACGTTCGCCGGCTACATCAATGGCTGTGCAGACCTGGTGTAGCTTGTCATTCCACCAGAACGTACTCCGAGTGTGTTGTAAGCTCAAACGAGAGCTCGGCGAGCACCTGCTTTGGAAAACAGCTGGATCCGGTCGCGCCGTTTTCCATGCTAACCCGTCAGCGCAGCATGGACCGGGACTCTTCAGGGATCCCCATTTGAACTTGGCTTGATCGCGAGTTGCAGAGATCTGCTCCGAGGCACGGCGCGAGCGTGAGAGCCGGTTAAGCTTGCAGTACAAGGCGAAGTTCGAGGAGCTTGGCATCTGGTATGAGCACCGGCTCATCGACGACGTGAGTCGGGCGCACACGTTACGCGCACGTGATCGCAGCACGGACGCTGATGAGTCGGACTCTTGGCCCCCGCCCCCCTTCGCGATACCTCTGCCACCGCTCCGCGATGCCCTGCACAGATGGTCGCTCAGATGATCAAATCGTCGGGCGGGTATGTCATGGCGTTGAAGAACTACGATGGCGAGCAAGTCATGGCCTCCCCTATAGACCGACCTTATGCGATTCGGACTCAAGGGCTAACGTACGACCTTCCCCTTTGCGAACTGCGCGCGCGCTCGCCGCAGCGTCCAGTCCGACATTGTCGCGCAGGGCTTCGGCTCGCTCAGACTCATGTCGTCGGAGCTCGTCACCCCGGACGGCACGATCATCGAGTCGGAGGCGGCGCACGGCACCGTCACTCGCCACTACCGCGAGCATCAGAAGCGCGCGGGAAGCAGCGATTCCTTCGGTCTGCGGGAAAGAAAGCTAGAGCCAGGTGGTCGAGAGCTGCGATTCGTCCACGCCGCTTAGGAGCAGGAAGTGGAAACCGCAGACTGGAAATGAAGCGAAGCTGGCAAAGGAAGAAAGACGACCTCGCGCGAAAGTCTCGACCTGATTCCGCCGTCTTCTCGACTTTCACGGCAGTTTTCGGGCAGCATGGACTCGCCAGACTCGCTGTTCTCGGATCCAGCGTCTCCGAGCGAGTCGCCTGCCCCTACCGCCGCGGCAGAAGACGTCACGATGACTTCACCCGTTGACGACAAAGTGGAGCTGCCGACGCAACCAAACACGCCCGCGACCGCGACTGCGAGCGCGCCTGGACCCGCATTCGTACCGCGAGCTATCAAGAGGACGACGCAAGGTGCCAGGCGGCCCGCAGCGGCGAGTTTAGCGACAGTCGGAGCTGCCGCCGCGAGTTCATCCAACGGCCCTCCTCCCGCGACAACTCGCCAAGCCGGGCCTTCTACCGCCACAGACGCGACCGAGACCGATGCGAACCCTCTGACAGCGCCCAAGAAGCTCACGCGAGTCGAACACGATCACCTCGAAGCGGTCCTGTCCGCGATCGAAACGGCATTCTCGGATTACGGCCTGTCCGTACACGGCAAGGGTGCCTTGCTCGACCGCTTTGTCGACGCAGAAGCGAACGGCAAGGAATGCTGTACGTTCTGCCCGGCCTCCGGGTGCGAGTTCTGCCCGACTGAGCGGGTACAAACTGACCACGGTGGCCGGTTTAGGGATCCACATCTCGCAGCTCCTCCAGAACCCCGCTGTTCGCGCTCTCACGGGCTCGATCACGGACATTCAGCGCGCGATAAATCTGCGCGAGTCCGACATCCTTCAGGTGAGCTGCTGGCGGTGGACGAGAACCTTTGCGACAGGGGGGGGTCCTGACTTGCCCTTCGGCGACAGGTCCATGCTTCGGGATACCAGCTCGCACGAAAAGAGGCGCCAGACACAAAGCGTCTTGTCCATATGGAGCCGGCGGACTGGGACGGACTCGTCCTGTACACGGTACGGCTGCCGCTTTCGTCTTTGTCCCCGTGCCGCCGCACGACTGACTTCTATCACTTGGACAGGAAAGTATCCCATTCGCTGCCGCGACCTCGTCGGACCGTTCGTTGTCTCGGTTCCTCTCCTCCGCCCTCGAGACTCCCGTCCAGCGACTCGTCCTTCCCGCCCTTTTTGACTCGGCGTCTCGCTCTCGGCCACAAGAGGACGACCCGGCGTCCGCGAATGGAGGGCAGACCTCTCAGGCTCAGGCGTTTGCGCAATCTCGCGGAGGACCGAATAAGGGACTCGGATTGCCCAAGGGCGGAGGTCCGTTTCGCGGGTTCGCATTCGTCGTGGTGCGAACCGCCGAAGATGCGGAGCGAGTCCTCGCGACTTACCCGTGGAAGCGGGAGAAGCGCGAGAGAGCTGAAGGTACCGGTCACGAAGACGCTGAGGAGGAGGCAGAAGGTGCGGATGCCCCGCAAGGAGAGAGCGCAGCCGACCCGAAAGGCAAGGGCAAGGCGAAGAAAGAGAAGCTCTCACCGGCAGAGCGCTCCAAACGGGGCGGCATGCGCTCTCTGACCTAGTGCGTCTGATCCTTCGCATGCCCGAGTCGGGTCCCCTCGCTTACTCGTCAGCTCCACACAGCGCGAAATGGCTCGACCTGAAACGTGAATACCTCGCGTACCGGCACTCGATCGAGTCCCTGCTCGACGCCCGGGCGCACAACGCGTACACGGAACGGACTCGTCGGCCCGCTGGAGCGCGCGACCCGCCACCGCATCTCGCGAACAACCGCCCTGGCCCATCGCGGGAAACGGCCCAACCTCGTGAAGATGATGCCGGCCGCCGACCCAAGCGGGCTGCTTCGCCTTCTTCTCCCCCTCCAGCCGAGTCGACAGCCGGACCTGCGGCCACGACCGTCGATCACGGACCGAAGCGCCAGAAGCGCGCCTCATCTCCAGCGACCGCGTTCCACGCGCGCGTCAAACGTCTGCGTACGCCATCTCCCGGCATCGACCTCTCGTCCGACGCGGCGCTCGACGTGCAGGGTGCCTATCCGGAAGGCTGTGTCCTATGGATCCGGAACGTGCACGAGAGCAGTACGCGAACAACGCTGAAAGCGCTCTTCGGGTCGCTCCTCGACCAGCTTCAAGAGGGCAGCAGCAAAGGTGTCGAGTTTGTCGACTATGAAAAGGGCCTCGATACGGTCAGTTCGCATCTTCTCAGCTGTGCCTTCCCCCGTCTCCGCTGAGCTGACCCTTCGGGTGAACAGTGCCATCTTCGATTCTCCAGTCCGGGACTCGCGGTCGTCATGCACGACCACCTCACATCCTCGCCCTCTCTCCATCTCTCGCAAACGATCCTGACTCCGGCGGCTTCGCTCTCTCCGACTTCGCTCGCCGCCGCGACCACCGCGTCTCGCCGACCGCTCATCTCGACCAAGCTCCAAGGGGAAGAGGAGCGCCGCTACTGGGCGAACGTACCCGAAGCGACGAGGCGAGCTGCTCGGAAGGCTGCCGGAGCCAAGGTCGGCTTGCTGAAGGACCCGAGGAGCGCGACTGGCGGTGGCGAGGAGGAACAGAATGGACGAGGAGGAGGAGGAGGCCGCAGTCGTGGCAAGAATCGACGAAAAGGCGGTGCGGCCAAGTCGGCACCTGTCGCAGCAGAGCCTCCGGTTTCTGCCGCGGAGTCGGCCGGGCATGGCGAGGCGTCGACAGAGCCTGCCGCCGCTGACGCTGGCCAGCCGAAGCGTAAGCGTCCTTCCCGCATGTAGCGCCTCGATCACCATGCACTTGCTGCAAGCCATTGCCAAAACCGCACAAAAGCTGGACGGGTGGTAATGCAGAGGGAGATACAGAGTGAAGAAGCAACTGACGAGTGGAAACAAGGGCGAGTGAGACCGGGACAGACGAGGGGACTAGCGAGGTTGCGAAATGCGAGGACGCGAGAAAGTGAAACTATCATAGGCAACAGCAGGGGTGACCGATCTAAATATCCAAGAGACAGATAAGGATCCAGGAGGAGGAGGAGGAGGGAGCTGATGAGAGTAAGACCTCTGACTCAGTTGGTTTGTACGCGGACAACGCCGTCAAAGTTGTCACCGAGGCCGATCCCGATACCGGCACCGCCCGCAACTCGGAGCATCTCGCGAGCGATGTGGTCTTCGTCCACACCCGGTACAAGTCCGGTCTGCGTCGGGCCAACTTCGGCGGGACCGAGGTCGAATTGCGGCGCGCCGCCGGGCAATCGCTGCGGGTGCGCCCGAGGAGTCGTGCTCGCGTCGTGCACCGCGATAGTCGGTGGGAGCGGCAGGTCGTCCTCGTCATCTTCCTCCTCCTCGGCGCTGCGGTGACGCCGGCGCGCAGACTGGTGCGTGTGCCCGTGCGAAGAGGCGTGATGATGGTGGTGGTGAGAGTGGTGTCGTCGCCTCGAAGGCGCCGCTTCGCCCGCGCGCGGGGTAGCGAGACCTTCCGAACCGGACGAGGCGCCGGTCGGCGTAGAGGCCGCCGACGAGCCGTGAGCGTCCGCAGCGGCAGACGACCGGGACAGGACGTCCACGGTGTCACTCCGCCGGCTCGCGACCTTGTGGCACCAGTAGCGGTGTCCTTGAGTCCACGCCTCGGATTGGCACTGTGCGGCGGAGATTTTGTCAACCACTTGGTCCAATCGAGGACGAGATCGCCAACGTGACTCACCACTTTCGAGCAGTACTTGGCACGCCTGCACCGGCGGCACTTGGCGAATTCGCGCGCGTACTGCTCCCACTTGACGCAGCGCATGTTGGCGCACTGGCGAATCCCGCCGCGGGCGTCATCCTTCCGGCACGCGTTCCGCATAATGACGCCCGCCCAGTACTGCACTTCACTCGAGTGCCTCGGCGTGAACGGGTCATCCGAAGCCGGCTTGAACGTGAATGCCTCGACGAGCGAGAAGACGTTCATCGCTTGCTGTCCGGCAGGCCCCGACCGGCAGGGATGCGCAGGCGGCAGCGGCAAGCTCGCCACGGCGGACGAGTGGAAAATCGCTCGGACGTGCGGGTACTTACTCAAGTAGGCGAGGAGCTGCAGCGACAGGAGAACGTCCTCGTCGCGGAATCGCAGCGGACCGCTCGCGTTCGACGCATCCCGGGCGGTCCCCGCCGTCGCGGCCGGGTCGTACGATACCGGACTCGAACCAGCCGAGCTAGCCGCGAACTCGGCGCGCGAATCGAGGGTAGACGCCGTCAAGCCCGTCTGTGCCGTCCGCACGCGAGGCAAAGCCTGCCGGGCATGGCGGCGAGTCGACTGCGCAGAGGATCCCGGCGCCGGACTCTCCGGTCGCGACTGGTCGCGCATCTCGACATCACTGCCGGCGTCGACATCCGCAAGGGCGACCTTGCGCTCGGCGATAGCGCACCGGGGCACCGGGGCAGCAACGGTCGACGCCGACGACGAACCGGACGAAGACGGCATCGAGACTTCGTCGCCCTCGGCGTCGGGACCGGACGCCGACCCGTTCTCGTCACCGGTGACGGACGAGTCGTCCATCGACAGGACCGTGTCCGGCGTCTGTACGCGCGACGGCGGCTGCAATCCGGGCGAGATCGATGAGCTCGATGACGAGGCGGCGACGACGTTGACCCTCGTCAAGAGCGGCAAAGACGCCGTTGACGGCGGCAGGGCCAGTGTCGGAGTGGTTCCTGCTGCCGCAGACGAGACCGCGAAGGTCGGGACGAGCGGATCGTTCTCGACCTGCATCACGGCGTCCTCCCCGGCCAAGAACGCAGCGCCAGCAGCGGTGATCTCGCGTTGCCGTCGCCATTCCGCACTGGCCTCCAGTCGTCTCCGCTCGACATCCTCGAGGTACCGCTCCAAGACGTAGACGACTACGTCAAGCGCGCCGGCTTCGACCACGCGGGTCCGGATCGCCTCGCTGCCGCGCACGCCAATGTTGACGATGCACTGGAAGGCAAGCTTGTAGGTGTGCAGGAGGAAGCGCTGTTTGTTCGGCAGCGGGAGGGCGAGCGAAGGCGGCAAGGCGAACGGCATCGGTTGATCGACATATGACGTTGTCGGCGCCGTCGATCCGATGGGAAGCCCGAGTTCCTCAAACACCTGAATGTCCGCCATCGAGGGCAGCGCCGAGTACTCTGCGAACGGCTTGAACGGGCTCCTTCGCGGTCGGGGCCGGTCGATGGCTTTGCCCTTGCCCTTGCGGTCGAGACTGCCGCTGAGTCGTGAGGACGAGGCTGAAGCTCCAGCGGCGGATGCGGCGGCCGCTCCTCCTTGCGCGCATTGCTGCAGGATACTGACGAGTCGCTCGAGGCCACCGTCTCCGGCGAGGATCTCGCGAACGCGCGGAGACGTCGCGGTCAGGTAGGAGAGGTGGGTGAGCGAGTTGATGAGGGGCAGCGACGCGGTCGGAGCATCGAGAGCTGTTGGCGACGAGCAAGGCAGAGGTCAGTATCGCAGCGAAGTGTTCAGCAGCTGTGATGTATACGGGCGGGGAGATCGGATGACTTTGGCGAGAAGGCCGCGTCATGGATGACCAAGAACTGCCGCCCAGCCCGAGTCATCGATGCTAGTCCACGCGACGATGCGCAGGAAATGGGCGTCTCGAGAGCTCGTAATCGCAAACCGGGAAGGAAGGAGGGAGAGGACTGACCTCTTCGGTCGTAAATGCCCGACGAGACGCAGATGCACGCGCGGCCGTGGGCGGGGAAGCTGTGGTTTGACTCGCGCATGTCGGTCTACGGTTTAGCCGCTGTCCTGATGATTGAGCTGAGGGTAGCGCTGTCCGAGTGAAAGCGGTTTCGTTTCGTTTGTTGAGAACAAGGGTCCGGCCGAGAAGACGTTGACGCAGTTGGCGAGTCGAGACCCTCGGAGTGAGCGGCGATGACACCGAAAGTGGCAAAGCTCTAACTCGGACAAAGGCTGGATGCGACGGGGATAGTCGTCGTCGCTTTAGCAGTGAGCCATGTTGGGCTCTTGAGAGGGGGCGTAAGGACGAGGTGAAGGGGAGAAGGTCCGCTTATGCAAACTGGGCCCAGAGTCGATCACTCGGCGCGGCGCGGCGGGCGGCGTGACTGAGTCTGACGGCGCAAGTGGGCGCGTTGACGGGTCTGTAGACGGTCCAGTGTGAGCAAGTCGCTCAGAGCCGGCACCTCAGATACCCTCTCGAGGTGTAGAGGGCCCTGTGGCGAGTGTGGGCGCGCCGACTCACCCAGTTGACGACAGTTGAGCGAGACTCGACCTTGACTCGCTCGCTTCGCCTCTGAGAGACCGCTTTAAAGGTCGCAGTGATCGCTGGGCGGCGTACAAGTAGCCTGTGGGACGACTGGAGGCGTGCGCGGGCTCTATGGCGAGCGAGCGGCGCGGACGAGAGAATGGCTGCGAACTCGAGACCAGCGCGGCCGCCGATTGGTCGCGCCCTGTCTCACCATTTTCTTTTCTCATACGTTATCCCCCCCCGTAGTGGTACAGCATGAAAAGCAGCAGACATAGGCAAGCTCGGACTGAGTGCCGGCGCAGAAAGAGAAGCACGTCTGAACCTCTCAAGTTCTAGCGCGCATGAGTCGTCGCCATCGCGCCATGGCTTGTCCTTCGCTGCAAGCTTGCTGTTCGCGCCAAATGCTTCTCGAACTCCCTGGTCAGAATATAACTTCATTGCGTCTATTGGAAAGACTCTAGGCCGGGTGGAGCGAGCGAACAAGACCGCTTCGTAGGTCCGAATGCTGTCAAGGCGCCTTCTCCCAGCGACAGCCTCACGACGGCGGGGCGTGTTCGTCCTCGGCATACTCGGTCTGGTCAAAGAGCTTGAGGGCTGTGGGTACGCGGGCAAAGTCGTCAATTCGGAGTCCGCAAGTCTAGTGCACCCAGAGCAGAACGGCATTCTCACCCTCGTTCCAGTCTTTACATCGTAGCGAGCGCGTCAGTATATGCCTACTCATCGCTTGAGAGAGGCCGCACGCACCCTTCTTCCTGCGTCGACGCGGGTTGAAATAGCCGAGCCGCTCGCCGACCGCATCGACCAACCCGAGCCCAAGCCCCAGCCTGCGCCACCTCTTCTCCCTCTCCCTCACGAACACCTCAGCATCTTTCGGCAAACCCGCCCTCTCGACCGCGAGCCTCTCGACGCGGCGATGCAAGTCCTCCCGCATCGACCGGAGGAGGACAAGTTGCCGCTTGCCGAGGAGGAGCAAGCGGAACAGGGCGACGGCGGCCCGGACCGAAGAGGCGAGGTCTTCGAGGAAGCGGAGCGTGAGCCACATGAGCCCGGCGAAAAAGGCGAGGTTGAGCGGGAAGAAGGGCAAAGTGGCAAGACTGGCGAGAGTTAGGACGGCGAGTCCGGTCAGAAGACCGTAAGTGAGCTTGGTCTGGGCGACCTCGTCGTAGGTGCTGCAGCCGAAAACCGAGCGTCAGTGATCATACTCGACTGACAAAGATTCCCGACGGAGCGCACTCGAACACGGGCCCATTCCGAATCAACCGATCCGTGCCCCGCTTGGCCATGAAGAGAATAGGAAGCCAAAGCAGGAGTCCGGGCGTCGAAACGATCAGCAAGCAGAGCGAGCCAGCGAGCCGCACGAGAAGGCGTTTGAGGACGACGCGGCGCTTCAGCAGTCGCGGGTTCCGGACGCGGTCGTCTGCGAGCAGCGCAGGAACGGAGCGCCCCTCAGCATTCGATGCTGCCGATGTTACGGTTGAGCACATCGCACTCACCCTTGATACCGTGCAGGTACAGAAGATCCTGTCAAAGGAAAGGTTAGCGTCCCGGCATGTCAGCGCTGCGAGGCGCCTACCTAACTCACCTGGTACGTCTTGAGATCTGCTCTCAGCTGGACAAGCTCGTCGTCCGCCGAGTCATCGTCCGTTGTCGCACCACCGTCAACGCTCGCCGGCGCAGGGGCCTTGTTGCTCATTGGCGTCCGAAGGACCTCCTCGGTCAGCTGACGCTGCTTCAAGCCCGGTCGGGTCGCCCGTTGCGCGACTGCCTGCTGCCCTTCCCCGGCTTCCCGCTCGACCCCCACATCTTGAGATCGAACAATGTCGTCCCAAGACTTTTCCGCTCGTCGACCGCAAAGCGCATCGACGAACCGCTGCGTCAAGCGGCAGTGGTCGCCCAACGTGAGACGGGTCCCGAGCGGGGCGTACAAGCGTCGACAGGTATTCGCGAGTCGGATCGTCGACCACGAGGGGGCGTCGAGGATGCCGGAACGAATAGACGCGCCGATCGAGGCGGTCAAGGAACGGACAGCGCGTTCGTGCGCGTCCGGGGAGGCAGTTCCATCTTGCGGTCGTTGCGACCCGGCACGGTCGGCTACCGCCTTGATCACGAGGTCCGGATGGGTCACTGCCGAGACGTAGATCGGCGGGTGGAAAGTGACAAGGACGTCGGAGCGGAACAAGTTCCGGTGAAGGTAGACGATGCTCGTTGTCTGGACCGCCAGTCGGAAATCTTCGTTGTCTTTCTGCTGCGTCAAAGTCTCGCTGACGATCCGACTGACGCCCTGTCGTAAAGGTCCAATCTCGGGATAGTACCGCGATAAGCCTTCGGGGAACAAGCAGACCATGTCGCCCTTCTCGAGCGCGCCAATCAGTTTCCCAAAGACGGCCGAGTTGTCGACTTTTTCGCCCTTGTGGTCTTTCGGTCGTTTGATCGGCAATGTGCCGGCCGCCTCGATGAGCCAACTCGTGAACGTCCCACGGCCGAACTGCGTGTCTTTGGCCGTTAAGCGGAGGAGGGCGCGGCGGTCTTTCGGGACGGTCGTGACGAGGAGGAGGGCATCCGTCAGGGAGTTGGCGTGGTTCGCCGTGAGGACGCTGAAAGGCGACGAGGACGAGGTCAGTCCAGCCTTTTTGAAGCAACAGGAACTTGTCCTCGGACGGGACGGCGGGTTCTCACCAGGGTACGCCATCCCTCGGAATGTTCTCCTCGCCTTCGACGACGACATTAGAGTAAAAGACATCGAGCACTGTCGGGCGGCCAGAGGGTCAGCGAGCGTGTAGCGATGCAGCCGAGGCCGAGAGGAGCGCACCGAAGCGGAACAGCCAGCGGATCAAAATGTAGGCCAGCGGCGCTAATGAACCTCTGAGACCTCGATTAGAGGGCATTGGGCTCTCCTGCATGGTCGCCTTGGCGTCTGGACCGCTAGATCTGGATGCTGTCGTCATGGTTTGAGAGGTGGGGGGAAGCGGGTCGAGAACGAGGGCAAAGCACAGGTGCAGCGAAGGGTACGAAATGGGGTACAGAGCTCTATCGTGCAGGCATGGTCCAGCCAGGTGCGGCAGCTCTGCGACGACTTGATGTAAAGCGATAAGAGAGACGCTCGGCGAGCAGGAACAGCGTGCTTGCTCGTCACTTTCGCCCCCTTTGGGCAGACTCGCGCCCACAAATGAGGGCGTAGTATCGTGAGAATTGTATGTCATGTGCAGAGGGAGAAAGAGGAGAGACTCGGAGAGAAAAATGCTAAAAAGAATGCGTGCGTGCGGCCCCGTTCCCTCTTGTCGCGAAAGGCGTCGTGGTATCCAGCGAGCCCGCCGCTCGCTCACATCGACCCCGCACGAAGCGTCAACGAGCTCAGCAGGAGCGACCGCCTCGGAGCGAGAGGACGAGATGGATCGTCGAGCCTGCTTCGACCTTGAGCTCCGTGACCGTCTTGTCTTCCGGCCTGCAAAGATTCACTGTCAATTCCCGTCTCGGCCCGTCGCAGCATGCCCTTGCTGTAGTCCAGACAGCGCTCGAGCACACAAAGGGGGGGAACGGGACTGACATGTTCTTGCCGAGGTAGATCAGCCTTTGCTGCGCAGGCGGGATACCCTCCTTCTCTTCGAGCTGCTCCTTGATCTTCTGGGTCTGTAAGCAAGACGTCACTCAGTGTGAGCGTCTGATCACGGCCCTGATACGCCTGGCATGGCCCCATTCGATTCGTCGGGCATGACGGGCGGAAGAGCAGCGGTCTCGAGACGCACGGTATGGCTCGGCTCGACGTCCATCTCGATCTGCAGAATGTCATGCAGAATGTCAAGAGATGGTGAGATTCGAACTACGGTCAGTAAACGAGGGTCGGGCGCCACGAGAGACTCGGACGAGAGAGTGAGGCAGAGTCGAGGACGAAGCGGCGGCGTCGTCCGAGAGCAGGCCGAGAGCGGACAGCGGACTGACCTCCTTGCCAGTGAGAGTCTGCCCGTACGCTCTCGCATGGTCAGCAAGGCGCCGTACAGCTCAGGAGAGGCCGCGATCGGCTCGGGGTGGAGCCTCGTACCTTGATCTTGATCTGCATCGCGGAGGCTCGCCTGGCTTTGTGATCAGGTTCGGGTGGACGGATAGGCTGACAAGGCTGTCTCAGGAAGCGCTAGAGCAGAGTGGAGAGCTGAAGAAGAAAGCCCCTCGTCCTTGAAGTCAACGGTTTTCCTTTTGACGTCGAAACGTTCACACTGAATCGGTCACAGCAGCTTGCGAGAGCTACATAACTTTGCTAAACTGCCGTGACGATCTCTCCAGCGAACCCGCTCGAGCTCGACCGAGCCCGCTAAAGATTGCTGACTGCGGTGACGACGGTTCCGCCACCTGCTTCGCCGCTGCTCCTGCTGCCGGACAAGCTCCTGCAAACCATCACCGACACCCTGCTGCCTGTCATGATCGACCGCGAAAAGCCACGCGAAGCGATCCGGTTCGGCGCGACCTGCCGCCGCCTGCACGCTCTCGTCTTGCCAATCGCCTTCAAAGTGAGTCCCGCTCAAGATGACTGCTCGTCTCCCCCTGCGTCTAACGAGAGCTACTTCGACTCGAATAGGGCTTGACGCTCTGGCCCGAAGAGAAGAAGATCTGGGACGGCGGCTTCATCGGCTGCTCGCTGCCTTGGTTGGCCGACTACCTCTTCCAGCGCGGTCACCTTGTCAAAACGCTCTCACTGCCGCTCCTCAATGAGCTCAACGTACTCGAGCGTACCATGCGTCTCTGCATCGCCCGTTGCACGGCCTACCGCAACCTTGTCCTTTCCGTCCTCGACAGCAGAGACGGCCGCCACACACGTAATACCGGTCCCCTCAATTGGCTGTTCTCCGCTATCGAGCATCGCGCACCGTTTCAGCTTGAGAGCCTCGTCATCAAAGCGTCAAAGCAGCTCGAACCCCACATCGTCGGTTACGCCTCGCTGATCGCCAGGTCGTCCAATCTGCGCCATCTCGTCGTCTCAGGCGAGTCAAAGGCTGATTCGGCGCCCTTCGAAGTATCGTCCGTGCTGTACAGAGCTGTCGACGACTGGAGTCTTTGAACTGTGGTACCGTCAAGGGCAAGGAGCTCTTGATCGACGCCACGCTTCCCGTGCCGAGCCTCAGAACTCTCGACTTGACGATCGCCAGCCCCGTCGCATCGCGACTGCGCCACTTCCTCGCCGTGTTTTCTGCGCACTTGCACACGCTCAACGTCAACTTCATCGACGACTTGCAAGACGACCTGCCGGCGCCGCCAGTCTATTTCCCCGCCCTCGATAAACTCCGGCTCTACGGAGCAGACTCAATCCGCGTCTTGCAGCAAATGACCCATCCGGACACACCTGTCGTCAGTCTGTGCTTCGACGGGCGCGATCCCGCGGGCCTGGCGATCTTTGAGGCGTTCTACCGGTCGCAATCGAACCAGACCATCAAGAGCTGCGCACTGATCTGCGGCTCTTCGCCTAGTGACGACCCGCAAGTGAACGCGAGCTTGCGCAGACTCGACGAATTTCGCCGTCGTGTCATGCAAGGCAAAGGGACCTCTTTAGCGGCATCGCCCGGAGCACGATAACCTCCGCGTAACATCTCGCTTGAACTAGTTTGTAGCTTCAACCTCAAGATACCTACATCCTCAATTTCACCTCAGTCGTTGCGAGCGATTGGTACAGTCGCAGACCACCCAGTCGGAGAGGACGGGACTGCGTCTACACGAGGTGGTGATGCAGGAGCATGCATCGACGGCCACGGGCGAAGGATGGCATAAGGAGAGCAGTGCACAGTGAATGCACATCGTGCCTTTGGCAGTCTCTGGTGCCCATCTATCTACAGAAAATGCCTTCGTTCTACTGTTCGGACCGTCAATCAAGCCGATCCTGACTGCCACCCTCCCGCACGGACCGCCTCGCACCCCTTCTGGAGCGCCTGTGCCGCGTGCTCAAAGTCGCTCAACTCGTTGTAGACCTGCGCCGACAGTCGCGTGTAGAATTTGTCATTGTGCCTGCGTGCTCTCCCGGAAAGTCAGTCTCGAATGCATCCGACGTGACACCGACAGGTCGAACGGACGCACATGTAAAGAGGAGGGCTGAATCGGTGTTTTTTGATGAAGTGGCGGAACCACCAGGGCGTTAGCTGCTGGAGGTCGCTCACGGCAAAGGTGGAAGGCGCTGGTAAGGGCAGCTCGACGTTGACCTGCAGAACAACGAGATCAGCTCGGGCTCGGCTGCAGAAGAGTGGACGATCAAGTCCGGTAGCAGACGTGAGCGCTCACCATATTGGCGATCAGCTCGCCGTCCTCCGGGTTCGGGTTCCGCAACACCGACGTTCCGAGCGCTTTCGCAACAAGCTCGCCTCCCTCGACCGCCAACTCGTGGCAGTACTTTCGGATCCGTTCTTCACCTCCAAGGACGTCCCGGCGAAAGTCGAGAGCGGCGGCGACCGAAAGGTAGGGGGACCAGTCGACCGTTCCGGACCACGAGTGCTCGTTGACAAAGCCGCCTTTCGAGCCGTAGTAGTGACCGATCGGGCTCGAGTGGACGAGATGTTGCCACCTGCAAGCACAAGCTGGTCAGCAGAAGCCCGTCATTTCCAGGCAGCGGGCGCACGCACTTCTTGTCGGCGTAAAAGATGGCGACGCCGCGGTGCGCATGCAACCACTTGTGCGCGTTCGAGACGAAAAAGTCCGGCTTGGTCTTACGGATCGAGACCGGCAACTGTCCGACCTGATGCGCGCCATCGACGAGCGCAATGACGCCCTTCTCGTGAAACAGCTCGACGAGCTCCTCCCAGGGGACGATGACTCCGGGCAGCGAACTGATCGAGTCGACGAGCGCGAGGCGGACTTTACGACCGGTACCGTCCGAGTTGGCGGCGTCGATCGCTTCTCGTGCCAAGCGGACGACTTCGGCATGAGATTTGGGGTAGGTGAAAGTAACGGGGAGGAGTTCGAGGTCGAGGTGGGGGTGCGTGTCGACGATGTACTGCATGCTCGCCTGGCAGGCGTTGTAGCTGCAGACCACCGGAGGTGTGGTGATCAGCTCCAGGATTACAAACCGTAAGAGTCAGCGCACGAGCGGGACGAACATACATGCTCGAAGAAAAGTAGAGCAACCGATCGCCCTTGTTCCACTCGGTCGTCAACGCCCGCAGTGCCTCGTTGACTCCCGACGTCGCATTCGCGACGAGTACGAGGTCGTCCGTGTCGCAATCGACAGACTCGGCGAGCCGCGCTCGAAGGTCAATCAGTTCCTGCTCGTATTCGACGCGGATGAAGCGGTCCGGAGCCGAGTCACAGCGGGCTTGAATGGCGTGAAGAGCATCGACGACGGGGCGTGGAGCAGCACCGTAGGAGCCTGCAATAGGGCGTGAAAGCGAATATGAGTCAGGACGGGACAGCGAGACAGCGAGTCAAGGTCGAGTAGGCGAGGAGGGCGTACCGTGGTTCAGGTTGATCCAGTCGTCACCGAATCGCCAGTACTTCTTGCCGAGCGCGTGGCCAAAGGATTCGTACTGCCCGTTCTGATGGCCGTTCGCGTCGAGGGAGAGCTGTTCGGTTGCGCCTGCAAGGACTTTTTCCGATTCCTCCTTGACTCCACTCGGGGTGATGACGCCCTTCATGTTCCTCGTCCTGTCGACTTCGGCGTAGTAGCCGTTCGCGTCGGGTCCAGTTCCGACCCAGCGGTGGGCAGAGTCGCGCAAGAAATCTGAGAAGGACCACAGGCGAGGTTCGAGGCGCGAAAGCGGAGCGGTCCAGAGGTAGACGGTCGATTGCAGTGGTGCAGAGGTGGGATCGGAGGAGAAAAGCGAGACGGTGCAAGGGCTGCGTTCGTACTCCTGAGAGAGAGAGAGGGGCGTCACACCGCGTGGGGTGAACAAGGGAAGCCGAAGTCGAGAAGGTCGTTCGGGCTCTTGAGTCAGCGCCGTCTCCTCGAGTCAGTCCCCCGAGTTTGACTCACGTCGCCTTCAAACTCGTCGAGGAGGAGAATGTCTGCTTCCGACAGTCCTTGAACGAGTACGCCCTGCACGCGAGCCTCGTCTGGTTCGAGCGATCGGTCGACGAGTTGCGACGCCTTCTCGGCCGAGACGACGGCGGGGTAATCTGCGCGCCGTAGAGTCAGCTGGCGTACGGGCAAGACGAGTGCTCGACAGCTAGCGGAGTATCCTGACCTTCCCCCTTGACGTGCAAGCGCATATGGTCGAGCAAGAGCGCGTCCCGAGTCGTCAACCCTTGTCCCTCGTGCCCGATCACTCGCTGCAAGACGGCGGCGTGGCAGAGCGTCCCGTAGAAGAATAGGCTCATCGCATTTAGTGATTTTCGTTGGCGACCTGGACCAGCATGGGCGTGGCACGGCGTGGCGTGCAGAGACCGAGTCTGAACGTTGTGAGCGAGTTGATTCAACAGCGGCTCGCCTCTAGCGAGCCAGGCGGGGCGGAGGGCAGTTCCGGGACGAGCTATAGCAGCCGGACGGAGTAACTCGCGAGCTAAAGAGCGTAGCGGCTGAGTGCGGTGCAGGCGAAAGTCGGCCGGCGCAGGCTGACAGTACTCTCTTTTGCCTTGCTCCACCTCGCTTACTGTACACTTCACGGAGTCCATGTGCCTGGTCGGGCTACTCGGACAATGACCCAGCCCAGTGCGGCCAACGAAACTCGGCCCGCTATCGTCCCGCTCGCGCTATCGGCCATCCTGAACGAACCACTGCCAGCTCTCGGCGCGTTCCGCGGTCGCGTCACCGACAAACGTCCCCACTCGAAGCACACACAGCTCGCTCAACTCACTCTCGCCGCCGTCGACCGCGTCGAGCCGATCGGGTCTGCGTTCAGAGTCGAACTGAAAGGGTCATGGGCCGACAAAGCAGTCCGGCGGCTCATGAAGGGCGATATCCTCGTCTTGCTCACGACCGGCATGGTCATCCTCGGCAATGAGGGCAACAAGACGCAAGGGAACGGCGCGCCGAGGGTCCGTTTCGATCAGGGCGTGACGGGCTGGATCAGGAGGAAGGACGGCTCGGAAGAGCTTTGGTCGTTTCCAGATCCAGGTGCGCAGAGTCGTCGCCGTGTCATGCCTTCCACCCTCCCCACTTAAGCATCGCAACAAAGAACGACGCAGTAAACCACTCTCGGCCGCGACTCAGCCGAAAAGCCAGTCCATTCCTTCCACACCGTCGATTTCCGCCACTTCGAGCGAGAGGACAACTGCGCCGTCCGCGCCTACGAACACTGCCGATCCCGCCGCTGTACTACTTGCTGCACCGTCCGTCGACGCGGAGACGGCACCTCCGACCGTTCCGAAAGTTGTTCATTCAGCTCCTTATGAAGGGTCGCGTTCCCGAAAGCGGCAGCGGCGCGACGAGACGCTCGGCTGGGGACTCGTGACTGTAGGCATTTTAGCTCACCGGCTTCCCTGTTGGTTGTACGGACGGAAGCGCTGACTCTGTTCCGGCCGCTTTTAGCAGCCGGGGCCACGGTACCTCTCGCTCGAAGCGCTGCAAGAGCTCAGCCAGACAACGGTCCGGGCAGCACTCCCGGCCAAGCGCGCCTCGATCATCGCTATCGTCGCGTCCGTCAGCGATATCTGTCCGCCCAAGGAGGATGCGAGTGTCCAAAGTCAGTGTCGCCGTCGTCGTCTTTCCAGCGTGCTCGCTGACCTGTAGCCGGGTGCAGACTGGTACCGACAATTCAGGATAGTCGACCCGACGAAAATGGACGAAGCGATCGAGCTGCAGTGGTACTGGCCGACGCGGGAAGGACTGCCGGACCTCTCGGCAGGTCAAATCCTTCTCGCTCGGAATTTGCTAGTACGTTTCCATCGACCCGCCCTGCAGCGAGGGGTGCTCGTGTTCGAAATTGAGGTCCTCGTTTCGCAGGTACGCGCACTACCGAATGGCAGTCCAATGCTCCTCTCGGGTTCGTTCTCGAAAACCGCACACGCGATCCTCGCTCCCGACTTGTTTCGCCTCAAGCCACCACCTGGTGTGGCACCAGCCACCATGAGCGTCGGGTCGTCGGCTCAAGGCGTCAAGGATGATGTTTGGGTCGTCGAGCCGAGTCCGGAAGAAGTCGCCTACGTGAGGCGGTTGGCGGATTGGGCGCGCCGGAACAGCTCGACGGTCGATTCGGCTCGTGCAAAGACAGCCGCAACGGCAGTCAGTCGTGAAGAGACCTCCAACGGGAGTGCTCCGGCTGTGAAGGTCCTGCCTGCAGCGGCGGGTCGGCCTCTGTTGCACGTTCGCGACGTCGAGGAAGGGAAATTCTGCGACCTCCTCGGCATGGTGCGTACCCTTGCAGGTGTGCGTCAAGTGCACAAGCTGACTACAGGGACAACAGGTCACGAAGATCCATACGCCGGCCAAGCTCGGGACCGTTCCGTCGAATCAGGCGGTATCGCTCTACTTGACCGACTACACGCCACATGCACGTCTGCACGAGTATCCCGACCCTTCCCCAGTCGGTCTACCAGGGCGCCTTGTCCTCCAGATTTCTCTCTTCGGTTCGACATCGGCTCCCCTCGCCGCTTTGATGGACGTGCGTACCGGCGAGGTCAAGCGCGGCAGGCTCGTCTGGGTCCGAAACGTCCGCGTCAAGCTCAACCGGGTCGGAGGACTCGAAGGGACCCTCGTCGAGGAGACGAATCCAAAGTTCCGGACGAGGGCGAACGTTGAAGTGGTCGATTTGCGCAAGAAGGATCACGAGGAGAAATGGGGGCCGCGCGCGAGGGAGATCCAGAGGTTCGTTCGGTCCTTACGCTAGTTTGGCGGTTTTTTGCTGACTTATGAAACGACAGCCGCCATCGAGAGTACTGGGCAGCCCGTAGCTTGCTCGGGGCGCGTATCTGACTAGCAGTGCTTCCGATTTCGCCGAGCAGCAGATTGCGCTAAAGTCATTGCTCATTTCCTGTCATCGCCAGTTCCAAACACGAAGCAGCTCTCCCATATGCTCCGCGCTTGCATAATATTGAATCGCTCGGCTGATGACAGACGTTACGCGACCTCGATCGCTTTTCGGTTGGCCTGCTCAGGCCCCTCCGTTCGCGGACGCGTTCGAAGCCGGCACCTCTTCCTTCAACCTTTCCTCGTCTACTCACTCTTCCTCTCCATCCAACACGCTCGCCGGCTGGTCCTGTGCTCGTGAAACTTCTCCTGCTTTACCGACACCTCCCTCACCCCTAGTCTCTCGTTCACCGCTTCCCGCCGTTCGGCCCCTCGCCGCCTCGAATCTCCATTGCGAACAGACGAACCGCGCACACACGCCCTCACTCACGACATGCTTCGCTCCCCTCTTCAGCTCGTCTTGCTCGCGCTTCTTGCGCTCGTTGGCTTGTCCGAGGCCAAGAAGACCGGCAAGGTCTTGACTACGAACGACAAGCAGGCGGCTTCCCTTCGTGAGTCATGCGTTCCTCCTGGGCGCTCAGCAGTCTGTCGCAGTACCGTATGCTTACGAAACGAGACTTGACCGGTTCCAGAAGCTGCTGCCGTCCGCCTCAAGCCAGGCAACTACGTCTTCCAGAACGTCAAGACGAAGCAGAAGCTGGTGAGCCGGTGAATGCTCTCGCTCGCATCCGTCGTCCTGCTCGTGAGGCCGAAAGGCTGTACGACAACTGAGCGAATATGAGTGGATCTGTTGAGCTGACATTCTTCTCTCCTCTCAGTTCTACACCGCGAAGTATAACAACATCTACCCGTCCAAGAAGGGCACCTCTGCCAGCATCACCAACTACCCGAATAAGAACGTCGCCTGGCATCGTCTGCAGTTCGGTCCGAAGTGAGTGAGGGGGCGGCGTCGGTGTCTGCGGCGCCACTTGCCATCCTCGTGACTCACCCTGCGATACCCGCGCAGGAACAAATGCCTCTCGTCCGCGTGGGGTGGAAGTAGCGGCAACAATGCCGCTGTGATGTACGTCTGTGCTTCAGGCGACAACTCGAAGAAGACGACGCTCGAACGCACCAAGCAATGGTGGCTCTTTGTCCCGACTTCCAAGCCGACCGTGTCCGCCAAGGCCAACTCGAATGCGAACAAGGTCCTCCTCGCCGCTCAAGCCGATTCGATCGAGACGCGCGAGAAGAAGATCGCGGCGCAGAAGGAGGCGTTCCACAAGCGGATGGCGAGGCGAGTCCGCAAGCGTGAGCTCGAGAAGCGCGGCATCAAGACGGTCTCGGGCGGGACGTTCTACATCATGCCGTGAGTCACTCAGAGCTTTCTCGAAACTGCCATGCGCGACGAGGAATTCGCGCTGGTCTCGCTCAGAGAGCTCGCCGTAGCTCAGCTTCGACTCCTCCAGAACCGACCACCTTCTCGACCGCGCCGCCGCTCTGACCGGAGGCCGGATCACGACTCGTGGCGTCAAGAATACTCAACTCAAGAACTGGAAGAAGGGCGACAAGGCGCAGCAGTGGAAGGTTACGCGAGTCCGATGAGCCCTTCCTCCCTGCGGATTCTCGGCCGCCGGCCGGATCCTGCGTTCCACCTTGATCTGTGCTTGACAAGTTGTCCTTCTCTCTCTCTGGTCTGCCTTTGTCCTTCTCCACAGCATACCCGCACTCTCCTTGATACCCTCGAGCGCTGAGCGCCGAGTCGAACACACAGCTTCCTTCCGATCTGTCCACGTACTGCTCCTTAACCACTCCTTGCAACTCGACGCCGGTCGTCGGTCGTACCCGATAGTCCCCGAGACTGAGCTCGGCAACAAAGAGAGAGATTCGCCGAGCGGCAAATCGGAGAGAGATCGCAGCTAGTCAAGTGCGCAGCCCGACCTCTCTACCCGGCCTACATGCTTTGGCTGGCCCCGGAGACCTTCGCATCTCTTGATAACTTCGCACAGTCCGTTATCATCGCATCGACTGAAGTATTCGGCCACGTTCGCGATTGACCGAAACTCCGACGGACTTTGTGTTTCTCCGGCCAAACTTCTCCGTGCCGTGTTGGCGAGTCGCACACTCGCTCGCATCGCTCTATAGCCATTGGCGCCGAGCACCAGCGCAGCTATGGACGCTCAAGCGACCGCTTCGACGTCGACTACGCCCGTGCTGAGCCACGTCCCGTCGTCCGTCTCGCTCTCGCCCAAAGTCATGGTCAGTCCCCCCGGCGTGCTTTCCCTGTATTCGTAGAGCTGTTACTGAGCTTCCGGATCGTCTGAAAGGCTACTTTCAAGCCGGCCAAGGTGTACAAGGGTCACAACGTGCCCGGAACATCGTTCACGAGTGTCGATTTCGACGACCGGGGCGACTGGCTCATCACCGCCGGAGAAGACGAGTCGATGCAGCTATTCGACGTCCGGACGGGCAAGTGAGTCGTCGTGATCCTGGCATGAAGCGCAGGACCTTCGTCCCGCCCGCCCAGGGAAGCTGACCTCGTTCGTCCCGACCCCCACTTGCGCACTTTCCGCTGCAACAAACAGGCACCAAAAGCAGTTCTACTCGAAGAAGTACGGCGCACACCTCGCACGCTTCACGCACAAGAGCACCGCCATCATCTACGCGTCAACAAAGGAGAACGGTGGGTCTCGAGATCTTACGCGATCCTCGAGTTGGCTCCGCTTGGCTAACCGGCTTCTCTCGACTGCAGACGACATCCGATACCTCAGCCTGCACGACAACAACTACTTGCGGTACTTCAAGGGCCACAAGAAGAAGTGAGGGGACTTCTGAGTGTTGAGCGGCACCAGCGACTGACGCGAGATCGCTTCCAGGGTCGTCTCGCTGGCAATGTCGCCCCAAGACGACACGTTCCTCTCAGCAGCGCATGACGACACCGTACGATTATGGGACCTGCGGACAGCGAGCGCGCAGGTAAGACTACAGTGTGAAGGCTTCCAGTGCGAAAGAACTCATGACCGTCTGCCGTCCGCAGGGCCTTCTGAACATCGCCGGACATCCCTGTGTTGCGTACGACCCGTCAGGGTTCGTATTTGCCGTCGCCTTGAACCTCCGCTCGACTATCATGATGTACGACGTCAAGCAGTTCGACAAACAGCCCTTCCTCTGCGTCCACCTCGACGACCCGGTCCTCCTCTCACGGACGTTCCCGCCTCGAGTCCCCGTCATGACGAGTCTGAGCTTCAGCAACGACGGCAAGTGGTTGCTGGTCGGGACGTCGGGCGACGTTCACTACGTCCTCGACTCGTTCGACGGGTCAATGCTTGCGCGGCTAGAGAGTGAGTACTTTAACCTCTGCTCGGCTCTGCGGCTCCACGCTGACAGCGTCCGATGGGTCCACAGTGCCACCAGATCAAATCGCCACCGGACTTGAACGCGCAAGAACAAAACCGTACGACCGTCCGATGGAACCTGCCGCCGGCCTCTCGTCCGAAGAGGTCAAGTGGTCTCCCGACGGCCGCTACGTGATCTCAGGTAAGCTTCTTTCCTCAGTGCGAGCCGTCGGTAATAGACTTCATTGACATGCCACGCGTAGGCTCCATCGACGGTCGCTTGCTCATTTGGGATTTCAACCCCCCTGCAAGCGAGGGCGAGGCGCTCTACCCGAATCGACCTGCGCCGGGCAAACACTGCACCCTGCACCCGATCAACGTCCTCGACGGCCATCCGAACGGGCCGAGTCGAGCTGTGGCGTTCAACCCGAGGTCGGCGATGATCGCGACCGCCGGATTTGAGCTAGTGAGTCCGTCTCCGAGGCTGCCGCTGCAGTTGACGAGCGAGCGCCGCTCCGACCGACAGCTACGTTCTCCCTCAGTGGCGCACGCTGACTCTCTTCTGGTACAGTCTTTCTGGTTGCCGGATCTCAAGGAGGCGGGAATTGTCAAGCCGGCCGAGGACGCACGAGTAGCGGCGCAGTAGGAGACGATCGAAAATATCAACACCCTCTCACTTGACATGCGGGTGACGTCAGCATCCGGGCGAGAAACGGGAAAAAGATTACAGAGCACCGAGGTTTGCAGGCAGTACATCTAGGAAACAGGAGTGAAGACAACCAGCGCGAGGCGAGGATACGCGAACCGGTCAGAACGTCGGAATGAAGTCGCTACAAAGCATGGAGTGTGTCAGTCGCCGCCTAGAATGCGTACGGAAGAACCGCGAGGGGAAAGGACCCACTTGATCCGGTCCTTGGCGTTCTGAGCAATGCACTCTGCGATCCAGGTCAGGCTCCGGATCTCTTGCTCCTTGAGTTTGAAGAACGCATAGAACACGCCGAGCTGGAACTGCTGCAAGAACGCGAGCTTGTTCAGGTGGACCTCGTGCTGGAAAAAGTGGTCCTCGAGGCTCGACGCGGCGTCGCCGTGTCCGTCAGCCCCTCCATTCGCGTCGCCTCCCGGACCGCCACCGGAAGACGAGTCGAGGAAGGACCGGTACTCGAGGAATGGGTCGAGAACGGCCTTGACTTGGTCGATGTCGTCCGCTCGTGAGAGCGCGAGCGTGCCCTCCGGGTACAAGCGGCCGAGTCGCGGCAGCAGCTGCCCTCGCTGCTCCTTTGACAGCGAAGTCCCGAACGAGTTGATGGTGATGTTGAGCGCGCGGCGGTCAGCTTCAAAGTTGAGGATGGGCGACATGACATCGCTTGTCGGTGCTCCGAGCGACATGATGAACGAGTGGAAGTCCTCCAAGTAGGAGCGGTAGAGCTGCGCGCCATGGCGTCAGCACCGCGATACCGGATTCAAGAGTTGCGATGCGGTATCTCACGGTATTCCGGATGATCTCGATGTTGAGCTCGTCCAGGTCTTGAGCAGAGAGGCAGTCGCGGAAATAGGGTGCTGCACGACCGCGTACGTCAGGGCACTTGTCAAGGCACTCGCACGCGCGTACATAGGACACTAACCTAGCGGCGTCTCGACCAGGACGGTGTTGTACAGCTCGTCGACGTTCGTAGCGACGCACAAGGCCGGCATCGTCTCGAAAGTCCCCAGCGGGTGACACCGCTCGAGCAAGTCGTGCGTGTCGCGCTCGTGCAGGGTGCCAGAGATCAACAGGATGATGTTGTCGATCATGTAGGCGTAGCTGGTCGAGCCGCAGTGCATCAGTGCCGACGTTCCTTCCCGAGCGTGCTACGCGGATCACCATGGAGCTCACGTCATGTATTCGAGGAACTTTTTCAGGTTGCCCGTAGCGTTTGAGCGGATGTAGTTGAACTCGTCGACCATGCGCTGCGTCGCCTTTTCTGCGATGGTCGAAGTCGAGATGGGCGGCGTCTCGTTGGCGAGAAAGTTGCCGTAGTCGGTCGCGGTCAACTGCATCCGAAAGTCTGTCGGTGACGCCGCCCGTAATAAGCACATCAGCTATTCTGTTCCAGTCGAGTGTAGTGATGGTATAGAGGCTGCGCCGACTGACCATCGAGCGATTCGCACTGGGTCAAGTTGGCGTACTGCGTCTGAGTGAGCAGGCCGGCTTTGAACCCTCGCAGGACGCCTTCGAGGTAGCCCGAGTGCGAGTTGAAGAAGAGCGCCTCGGTCATTGTGGCGGACTGGCGCGGACGATGTGGACGCTAGGGAGTTGGCGATGCGGAGGAGGAAAGGAAGAGATGACGACGCCCAAAGTCGCAATGTGGACGGGTTGCGCTGCAATCGGTCTGGCGGGGCAGACAGTGTGTCAGCCTTCGATACTGATGGGAGCTTCGTGGGGAGCTGCAGTGGTCGGGTTGACGCCGCCAGAGTTGCTGCACCACCTCGGAACTGCCAGAACGACGGCCGCTCGAGCCCGTCACGTCGCAGCAGCGAATACCAGAGGGGCATAGCAGCGACAAGAGGCTCGTTGCTGTTATTCGAGAGCCTAGACTCACGCTCTTAGGCTGGCGGTGAGGCGCTTGTGGTTCGAGTTTGGCGGGATGACGATGAAGAGGCGGCAAAGTCGAATCGGTCGGCTCGAGCGGCGAACGGATGCAGCGGTCCGGGACGCAGCTGGTACGTTCAGTCACGGTCTTGCTGGTGCACTGTTCGAGCAACCAGGGCGGGCGAGAGAGGAGCCAAAGTGGGGGCACGAGCGACGACTCCTCCTTCTCCCTGCTCCTCGACTCTCAGCCCGCTACTCATCCTCTCGGTGTTCAGCTGGCTGAGCTGAACGTGCTCATCGAGACCGACGATCCCGTGACAAATATCCTCCGTCCGACGCGAGAATCATATGCTGTCCGATCTGGCTCATCCTGGCTACTCGCTCAGGTGCTGCACACACGCAACAAGCCGACAGCTCTTCGTTCGTGTACATCGACAAAAGCCTGTCGCTGAATGACTCACGCAAATTCCCGCTGAAACGCGGGTCAACCGTGTCCCGTCGAGGGAATGGATCAGCCTTCTCCCTCTGTGCTGATCATCTCCTTGGCCGGGGGGGCTTTTCTCACGGACGTGCTTCACGTCCTCCAAGGCTTGAGGGGCTACCGTTACCGGAATATCCCACTCGGCGACCGAGTCTGCCGGCGCTCGCTGGCAATCGAGGGCTGCCTGCAGACGGTTGCACGGCAACGCACTGGACGCGCACGCCCCGGCGAGAACGCTCCTCTACGCGCCGAGATCCGTGACCTGCAGGCTCTTCGGGTTCACCGCGGTTGAAGCGTGACATTCACGGTGTTGCGCTCTGCAGCAAGAGTTACGCGCGGGACGCTCCACTCGGGCCGCTGCTCGAAGTCAAGGGCAGCTTCCGGGTGGCGGACAGACTCAAGGACAACAACGAGGACCCCCGGCCGTCCTGTATGGTAGAGGAAGTAAGCCGAGTCTATCTACGCACAGAGTAGGGAGGACTGGACATGGCCTTGCAAATTCTTTCCCCGCACCTCGTGCAGTGTCGAGCTGTCTCCCTCAGAAAGTAACGTGCCTGTATAGTGAGGCCAGCGTGAATCTACGATGCGTTTCTCCCGGATCTCTGATCCGTCCGCGTGACTTCATCGCCCACGCCAACTACCCCAGATCTCCCCTCGGCCGGTGAGACTCCGCGAGGGTGGGAAAGAAAAATGGACCGCTTTCTTCCCTTGCTTCCTTCGTTTGACTTTCTCACAAGCTATGCGCTGCTTCTGGGATGCGGCGCTTGCCCCCGCGCGTGCGAGCCGAACAGCTACGAGGATTTGGCTCGTGCACCGGCGGCGGACTGTCCGCGGTAGCCCCGCCCCTCACCGGAGGCACCGAACGCTTCTTGTTCTCTGCGCTGTGAGGTCCGTACAAGTTCGCTCGGAGCGCCATGTTCGAAGCGGGACGTAGGCTGACGCGGCGGTCGTAGGCGAGGGCGCCGAACTTGCGCGAAGCGGAGTCCAGCGGTGCCTTCCTCGTCCTCGACTACCAGAACGCGTACGACTGCGCTATGGAGCAAATGCGTGCTGATTCGCCTGGTCGCGGCTCGATCTCCGGCTATTCACGCTGTGATTCCGAGGCCGAAAGTGTTCCGACTGCTCCCCTGTGTCGAAGTCCTCGTTCGCTTCCGCCTCTACGACCGCTTTCCTCAGTGCCGTACCGCGTTTCGTTGTATGGTGGTGTAGCGACTCTCGCTATTCCCCTCGAGCGTCAAAGCTGCTCCATCGATCCGACATCCCCAAGCTGATCTAGCTTTTGCTCGCGGTGCTCGCGGCACGATCGACTCGCTGCGATCCCTCCACGTCGCGCGCCTCCGTACACGCGGGCGTGTATGGACACTTTCGCGATGCGAAGTGGGCGTGGCTGGGGAGATGAGGAGGAGGACCACAGTTGGTAACAGGTTGTGGAGCAAAAAAAAGCTGGAGTGGCTGACCTCCGCAAGAACCTGGAGCTTCTCCACAGCTGCTTCTCCGCTCACAGTCGCATGTTCTACCATCGATGCGACTCGCGTGGCTCGTGATGCTTCGCTCGTGCAAAGAGCCGCGGGGGGCGCATAGGCTTGCAGTATATGCTCCATCGGCGGTGGCTACCAATCACCAAGGGCCACGCCGATCTGCCTGCACAGACTGACTGCATGACGCAGCCCAGCTGCTCAAGTCGCAGTATGCCGAGAGATGGAGTTATCCGAGCCTCCGAGGTGCCGCTTCGGACGGGGCAGCGGGCGCGCGCTGAGGCGCTGAGGTGAGCTCGGAAGAGCTCGTCCAATTTTCACGGCAGACGCGGCAGAGGCGCTCCACATTTCTCAAAGCGGGGCCGACCCTCCTCATCAGCAGACGGCCTTCTCAAGGGCACGCTTCCTCGCTCTTCTCGCCATACAGGCACGCATGATGCGCCGACGTATGCTGCTACAGCCTTCTATGCTATGTGAGCAGGTCTCGTGGGCTTGCTCGCCGTCCGCCGTGGACCGCGTCGACTTCATCATGACGAGTCGGTGGTTGGAGCACCGCGGCTAGCGTTGCGCGGCTTCTCCTCCTCTGGGGCCTTCACACTTCTCCCTTCGCGGGACCATCTCTCCGCCATCAGCATTGCCACCTCCGAAAAGCTCGTCCGCGCCTCCTTCCCTTCTCCACCGCTGGCTCCGCTCAACTTTCGCCCTCCCTCTTCCCCAAAGACTCGAGCCGTCCGTTCGCCTTCGTCCCCTCCTCGACTCTTCGAAAGGCGACGCCATGGCCGACTCTTCGCTACCTGCGTCCAAGACGACGACCCTGGCCGGCTCTGCCGCACCTAGTCGCGCCGCGTCCATCGAGAAGGACAAGCACGCGAACGCCCCCCACCCGCCGTCGCGTGCCGCTTCGACTTTCCACGTTCAGGATGAGGCAGAGGTCCCGACCAAGGACCGCGCGCCCGCCTTCGCTGTCGCTCTCTGCCTCTTCCAGTCCCTCGCCGGTCTCTTGTTCGGGTGCGTCTTGGTCGCGTCGAGAACGCACAGGGGAGGACGGATCGACGGGCATCGAAGCTGACTGAGCCGGTTCTTTCGCGCCTTCAGCTGGGAACAGGGTGTCATCGCCGGTCTCCTCACCAACAATGCCTGTACGTCCTTGAGGTGCTGAGCGAAGAGCGCGGTGGAAAGATCGAGCGGAAGGCTGACCTTTTCCCGCCGGAACAGACCAACAGCGATTCGGCGAGCCCGATGCCGCTTCGCCCTCCGGTTACAGCCTCCCGTCCACGCGGCAATCTCTTATCGCCGGCTTTATGTCTCTCGGCGCCCTCTTTGGAGCCCTCATGATCGGATACGCTTCGCGCCGCGTCGGCATCAAGTACTCGTACCTGTTCTCGCTCATTATCTACATGGGCGGCATCGCGATCGAGACCTCCGGCCACAGTTCCTGGGTTCAAGAGATGATGGGACGATTCGTCACTGGTTGGGGTGTCGGCGCTCTGTCGCTGCTCGCTCCGCTCTACCAGGCCGAGTGCTCCCCGAAGCACCTCCGCGGTCTCATCACCGGTGAGTCATCTCTGAGTGAACCCTCTAGCACCTCCCAGTACTGACTCGCCTTCTGTGCAGGTACGTGTCAAGTCCGGCGGTCGGGAAGCGAGACTTCCGCGACAAAGCTGTTCTAACTCTTCCGGACGCTCTCAGGAACTTACCAATTGGCCGCCACTCTCGGCATCTTCTTGTCGAATGCGTGCAACTACTCGCTGCATGACCGCGGTGACGACTTCAGCTGGCGTTTCCCCATCGCGCTCCAGTTTATTTGGGCCGCGATCGTTTTCGCCGGAACGGTTGTCGCTCCGGAATCGCCTCGTTACTACGTCCAGCGTGGACACCTCGACAACGCGCGTATTAACCTTGCGAAGCTTCGCGGCCTGTCCGAGGAGGACCCCGTCCTCCTGGCCGAGCTCGACCAGATCGTCAAAGGCGTCGAGGATGAGAAGCTCGCCGCCCAATCCACCTACCTTGACTGCTTCCGCCCGAAGGATCGTATGCTCCAACGCACTATGAACGGTATCCTCATCCAGATGGGTCAGCAGTGGACTGGGTGAGCATTTCCGCGACGAAACTGGCCCTTCTTGAGCCTCGAATTCGTCTCGAAACGTCACTGACACTCTGTATGACCCACTATAGCGTTAATTTTTTCTTCTCTTATGGCCCCAAGGTATGTAGTATTCCCTCCGGGTGTCGGTAGAACGCCTGTATAGCCAGGGAAGGCTGGGCCCGGCTTGGAAGCCTTTCGTTGATCTTTTTCTCTCCTCTCGCCTCGCAGTTCTTCGCCGCCTCCGGTATTAAGGACTCGTACCAGACGCAGCTTATTCTCTCGGGCGTCAACGTCATCGGTACCTTCCCAGGACTGTTTGCGGTCGACAAGATGGGCCGTCGCGCGGTCCTCTTCATCGGCTCTGCTATCATGTTCTCCGGCCAGATCATCGCCGGTGCCGTCAACACTGCTCGTAAGTGCCTATGCGATGCCTCTGGGCAGCTTGGTATGGTCTGTCGCATGAGAGGAACTGATGAAGCGGTGATTCCGCCAGGCCCGAACGACCCCGCTGCCGGTAAAGCGCTCATCTTCGCCAGCTGCTGGTTCATCTTCGGCTTTGCTTCGTATGTCAGAATTCCAGCTATATGACACCGTTGTCTGATACTGATTCACGACACGTCCGCAGCTCTTGGGGTCCTCTCGGTTGGGTTGTCGCCGCCGAGCAGTTCCCGCTCAGCATCGCCCCGCTCTGCGTGTCTCTCGCTACGGCCTCGAACTGGGTGCGTCCTCGTACGAGATTCCCAGACCTACGTCAGGGTGTCGCCTCTTCTCACGCAAGGACTGACATGATGCCAATCGCCACCTGTCGGCTGCCTATCGTCCTCGTTCCGCCGTGATACCGCTCCCATGCCACTGGGCACGCCTACCTCTCTAGGTGAACAATTTTCTGATCGCGATCATCGTACCGTATATCACGGATGCTGGCTACGGCAACCTGCAGTCGAAGATGTAAGTCCGCGCGTTCCGCAAGCTGACGGGTGTTCGTGGCTTGAGCCTGACGCTGCGGATTTACTCAGCACATTCGTCTGGGCGGGAGCGATTGCTCTGTTCACCGTTTACGTCTTCTTCTTCATCCCCGAGACTGGCGGTCTTTCGCTCGTCCAGGTCGACGAGATGTACCTTACGTGAGTCGACAGGCAGCCTGCTTCCCTGTCTCCTGCATATTGCTCTGAACCTCTTGCTGGCCTTCGCCGAACGGTGTAACTGACTGCATCACGATCCGGCAGTGGCGTTCCGGCGTGGCGTTCGTCTTCGTGGACCCCGTACGGCGGTGCGACCGCGCGCAACCGCGACGAGCGCATGGACGAGGCGAAGCGCCTCAAGCTCGGCAACGAGACGACTCACCACGAGACCGTCGCCCGGCGGGACCTCGGCGACGAGGAGGCCGTCGCCGAGAGCGCGCTCCGCGTCTGAGCGTTGCATCCTTTCCGCTCCGAGCCGCTAAGCGCTCCTATTCCTTCGCATTTACCCTAGACTCGCATCGTTTTGTGCACTCGCCGCTCAGACCTGCCCTCCATAGAATACATATCTCCGTTTAGAGACGTCGACGTAACCTTGTTCACTACTTAGCACTGCAATTTCCGTCGCACCACATCCTCTTAGGCCATCGCTGTCAGCATTCGGCCCGCGCGTATCTCGCAGCCTCTTCACTTCTTCTTGTCGGACGAAGCACCTGTGATTGGTGAAAGTCCGCATTCGAGGTGAGCAAGTCCTGCTTTGCGACCATGTACAAAGTTGTACGCGGCCGCGCCGTATAGACTTGTTAGCTCACCTCTGAGCGGCCTGGCGTGAGAAAGCCCTACGAACGACAGCTGTTGTGAGCGATCAGCAGAAGCTTCGGCAGCAAACCGCAAATACTATCACAGGTGTAACTCACTGCGGATTTGATTTTCTTGATCTCCCTCGGTAGCAGCGGGCGCCAGACGGCAGTTTGATCCAAGTCGATCTACAGATGCAACAGGCGCCTACGCAAGGTGAGCAGCTCCCGAAACTGAAGCCGGTAAGCGATTTTGCCTGTTACAAGAGTCGACCCGACGCATCAGACGAAAAGCTTACCACCAATGCAACTTACCTCGACTGCTTCCGACCGAAGGACCGTATGCTCCAGCGCACCATGAACGGTATCCTCATCCAGATGGGTCAGCAATGGACTGGGTAGGTCCCTTCCATTTCAGGCAGCATCTTCACGTTCGCGATGCGCAGCGGAACGCCTTGCTGCCGCTTCGAATGTCAACCATTCCAGCGTGAACTTCTTCTCAGCTATGGAAATAAGGTCTGTGACGACAGTCGCGCCTCTGGGGTAGTTTGTCCAGGGACTCGAGAGCAAGGACAATGTTGAAGAGACCTCCGGAGATGCTCGGTCTGCATTGAGAGTGGCCAGTCAAGCCCGCGCGGCGATTGCTGAGGAGCCCGACTCTACTCCGTACCGACAGTCTGTTGCGAGCAGCCAGCAAGCAAAGAGTCTGAAGTGATACCAGGAGGTGGACTAGCTCGCCATGCGACAGCCGGTGGCGGAGTATCGGCGCCGCAGGGAGAGCTTGCGCGAGCTCTTCGTCGAATCAGCGAGCTGACTGATCTGGTAGGCCATGAAGGCGGAGCGCTTGCTCAGGATGAGTATGATGAGCGGAAAAGGTATTGCTGACCCTCATGTGCGCATTCGATCGGAAGGCGGCACAGGCGCGCCCAATCAATGTCGAATCGATTCCGGACGAGCAGATGGAGGAGTTCACGGAGGCGTACGAAGGTGATAATTGGAGCAGAGGAGTCCCCTGTCCGTCCTTCCGGACTGACGTCGTCCGTTGCGAGCAGGATTGGGCTTAAGGAGGAGCAAAAGAGAGCTCGATGGAGGTCGAAGCCTGAAAGCGGGGCCGAACTCGAGACGCTTGACGAGATCGGAACGAGGACTTCGGGGCGAATCGCCCACTTTGGCTGCCGCTCGGACGACCGGAGCTTGTCCATGAGGCCCTGCTTTACCTAATGCCGGGATCGCGTTGCGTCGCAGGATCGGAGATGTGAGAGCATTCGAGAGAGCGAGTCAAGCCAGTATGCTCCAAGTCAGGGTCGTCGGGCTGCGCGCGAGAGGCATTGTTGTACATCGAGCAGCTTCCGAGCAAGCCGGAGCGTGAGCATCGTGGGTAGCGAGGCAACCTGCGCCAGGGAACCAAGCAGAGTCGGGACTTTGGATCAGGGGGACGCCTGTTTCCAAGCGCCGTGAATCGGGGAAAGTGTCACGTAGAGCAGGTCGTGCAGCCCTGCGGATACGAGATAGCGAAAGAAGGTGATGGCGACGAGGTCAAGGTCAAGGTCGCGAATCGGAGGCGAACGACGTTTCGACGAGTCGCGCTCTCACAGCCACACGACAGCGATGGCGCCTCAGGACCCTCGCATTTCAGACAAGGAAGCTTACGCGTGAGTCTAGCGCTGCCGAACCAGGCTGGACCGAGTGCACAAGGCGCCGTCTCGTCGCCGACATCGGCTTGTCGACGACAATGAAACGACAACGCGGCACGCACACGGCGAGGGCGCATCCCAACCTGCAGGAGTACTCTACAGAGAACGCTAGAGCCCTGAGCGAGACTGGCGAGTCAGGCAGACGCGCAGGCGAGGCGACACGGGACCCCCGTCCGGCGTCATCGCTGGCCAGGCCAATCTCGATACGGCCTCACGGGCACAGCAGACGCTCAAGACTGGCATGGAGGACTCTGTACTGACTATGCGACTGCCCCTCTACTCCCTCCTCGCCGCCGTTGTCGCTGCGCCGCCGGGTCCCACCCCCACCTCGCACCCTGCGTCCCCCCCTCTCTGTCCGCCCCGCACGTTCCCGCCTTCGCACTGCGCTCGCCCTGAATTACACGACTGCTCTTGGATTCGTCACTTGCCTCGTGACCGCCTGGACCTTGCAGCCTGAACGCGGCCGCCGCGGTGAGGCGCTACGACGTCAACCCGCGCCTCGACTACCGTACCGTCTCGGCAGTCAACGGTGCGTCAGCTCTTCGCACTCTCATCCCGCAATCTCTCCACGAACCCTACCCGCTCTCTCTGCGGGATGTAGCGACTGGCATCTGAGAGCAAGGCGCTGACCTATCCCGAGTGCTCTCAGGCCCGCTTGTCGTCCTCGACAATGTCAAGTTCCCGTCTTACAACGAGGTGAGCGGGCGTGAGACATGGGGGTCTACTGCTGCCCAGCGCTGATACATCTCGTGCGCCTACGCCGCCTCTTCACAGATCGTCGCCTTGACCCTCCCGGACGGCACCGTTCGCGGCGGTCAAGTCCTCGAAGTCTCGGGCCGCAAGGCGATCGTCCAGGTTTTCGAAGGCACCTCCGGCATCGACGTCAACGCGACTCACGTCGAGTTCACCGGCTCGAGCATGAAGCTCCCTGTCTCGGAGGACATGCTCGGCCGCATCTTCAACGGGTCCGGTCTCCCGATCGACAAGGGCCCGAAAGTGTTTGCCGAAGAGTACCTCGACATCAACGGCAGTCCGATCAACCCGTACGCGCGAATCTACCCCGAAGAGATGATCCAGACCGGTATCTCGACGATCGACGTCATGAACTCGATTGCCCGTGGGCAAAAGATCCCCATCTTCTCGGCGTCCGGTCTCCCGCACAACCAGGTGCGTGCCGGCCTCGATGGCGCTACTGTCTCGGTCTCGCTCACGAGTTCTGTGGGAACAGATTGCCGCCCAGATTTGTCGGCAAGCCGGTCTCGTCAACAAGCAGTCGACCGAGCGGAACCCGGAGGGCGCGCCGACCAAGGGCGTCCACGACGGTCACGAGGACAACTTCTCAATCGTGTTCGCCGCGATGGGTGTCAACATGGAGACGGCGCGGTTCTTCCGGCAAGACTTTGAGGAGAACGGCTCGCTCGACCGTGTCTCGCTCTTCCTCAACTTGGCCAACGACCCGACGTGAGGCGGACCTAGCTCTATCTCTTGCTTACTTTGCTGACCTGCCCCCGACTGCATTGCTCAGGATCGAGCGTATCATCACGCCGCGTCTCGCGCTGACGACCGCCGAATACTTTGCCTACCAGCTCGAGAAGCACGTCCTCGTCATCCTGACCGACATGTCGTCGTACGCCGACGCCCTCCGTGAAGTCTCGGCGGCGCGAGAGGAGGTGCCCGGTCGACGTGGTTACCCCGGTTACATGTACACTGATCTGTCGACGATCTATGAGCGTGCGGGACGAGTCGAGGGCCGGAACGGATCGATCACGCAGATCCCGATTCTGACCATGCCGAACGATGGTGCGTTGGCTTGGCGACGTCCTCCCGTGTTCAGGACGCCGTGGACGCTGATCACGCTCTCCGTTGGCGAATTACCAGACATCACTCACCCGATTCCGGATTTGACGGGCTACATCACGGAGGGCCAGATCTCGATTGACCGGACGCTGCACAACAAGCAGATCTACCCGCCGATCAAGTGCGTCCTGCCTCGTGTCGTTCCGCCCAGGCCCCTTCGCGCCCGCGGAAACTGACTTTTGCCTGATCGTAATTGCACGCGCACAGCGTGCTCCCGTCGCTGTCTCGGTTGATGAAGAGTGCTATCGGCGAGAAGCTGACGCGGAAAGACCACGGCGATGTCTCGAACCAAATGTACTCGATGGTGAGTCTTCGCCTATGCGTGTCCTGACTTGCTCGTGGAAGGTCTGCAAACTCACCCGCCCCGCTGTACGCAGTACGCTATTGGTAAGGACGCGGCGGCGATGAAGGCCGTCGTCGGTGAGGAGGCGCTGTCGACCGAAGAGAAGGTGCGTCATGCTTCTGCTGCTGCTTCCTGAGAAAGGCTCGCCCACTAGGCTGACCCGTTCATCACTCGTCAGCTCGCGCTCGAGTTCCTCGGCCGTTTCGAGAACGAGTTTGTCAAGCAGGGCATCAACGAGAACCGGACAATCTTTGAGTCGCTCGACCTCGCATGGAGTCTGCTCCGGTTGTTCCCGCGAGAGGTACGTGCCCGTGCCCGCTTTATCTGCTCGTGTCAGCGCTGACGGGTTTGTGTGCGCCGCAGCAACTCAACCGTATCCCGAAGAAGGTCCTCGACGAGTTCTATTCGCGCAAGGCGAGCGTCGGCAGCCAGATCAAGCCAAACTCGGACTAGACGGCTCTCGCCGACTGCTCTCGAGGGTTCTCTCTCCCTTTTCTTTCTCCGCCCCGTATACTTTGTGCAACGCTGTTCCCGACCCTTGTTTCCACTTCGTGACGGCGCGCTAAACTTGGGGGTTTCGTCTCGCTTTCACGTGTCAGCGGGCCTCGCTGCGATTGTTGACAGCTTACAGCTTCTGTCTGTCGCGATATAAGGGACCGTGCGATCTCTTGAGAGGCGCGCACAAGCTCAATGCCTGGCGAGAGCTTGTTGTGGCTCTACGCTGACGTAACGACGCGTCTAGTGAGGGCGCCAAGGATCGGCGCTCTTTCCCGTGGCGGAAGTTCCGATGGAGGTTGCGGGATCCTCACTTCTCCTCAACTCGCGCCCTGTACACCGCTACCAACGCTCTTCTCTAAGCACAAGCTCGTGTACCCTCACACGATGCAGCAACCGACGAATGAGAAGAACGCAGCGCCAGCTTATGAGGCGCAAGCACCCGCTCACCCTGCGTCCGTTCCCGCTGGCGCTCCCGGAATGTCCGCCGGCTTCGCTCCGTCCGCCTATGGACAACAGCCTCAGATGCAGCAGGTACAACAGGGACAACCTCGTGAATGGTCCACCGGTGTGTTCTACCCTTCCGGCCACTGACAAAGAGGCCTGCCTGAACCGCGCCCTGAAGTGACCTTCGCATCTGTTCCTTTGCAGGACTCTGCTCGTGCGGCGACAACTGCGGCGAGTTCTGCCTGTCGTGGTGGTGCCCGTGCATGGGATACTCTCGCGTGAGCACTTTATCTGCCTGTTAGATCGCAGAAATGAGCTCACTCGAGGAAACCGCTCCTGCAGTACAAGTCACGCCTCGAAGCTTTGCAGCAGACTGGCGCACCCCTTCCAGCCGATGACGTCCGTACGTCCGAGGGCGTAGACCATTGGGACTGACTTGCGCTGATGAGTGGCCTGCAGCCAACTGTGCGGCACCAGGAGTCCTCTATCTCGCCGTCCACTGCTTGTCCGGGTTCGGCTTCATCTTTGATTTCATGGCCCGCACCGACATCCGCAGTGAGCTTCGTCTCATCCGCGCTACTTGCTTGTATGCTGCAAGCGCTCAACTTACGAGATGCACCGCAGAGCGCTACAACATCGACGGTTCCGCTTTCGGGGACTGCTGCACAGCGTGCTGCTGCATCCCTTGCGTTCAGGGGCAGAACTCGCGCGAGCTGCGTCGGGAGGAGGACGCGTTCCGCGCGAGGATGCAAGCGGGACAATACGGCCAAGGGCCCGGGCCAGACCAGACGATGCAGATGCAGGCGCAGAAACCGATGGCGTATCCTCCCGCTTCCGCCTGATTGCGTTTACCGCATACACTACTCTGTATAATCCTAATGAGCGGCTGCTGAGCGTACATACGACTTTCTCATCAGAATCGGCCTTACCTTATAGCCTATTCCCTCCCTGTCCGTAGCTCGAATGGCCGAAGACCTGTCGCCTTTATCTCCCTACAAACCGCTACAATGACTGCCAGATCCGCATCGATGTGGGCAGTAGATCTGTGACGGACTCTTGCTCCGTCGGTCTGTTAAAGGCGCGTGCGACGGTTGCAGACGATCGGTCGTTCGTGCGCGCCTGACTATTCTCGCGTCATGATCCTTGGGAAGCCAGGAAAGCGTAGTATCACGGTGCTGGGTCGCAATGACCTGCGCCCGCTACAGTCATCCTTGCTATTGCGAAGCAGCGTTGTCGAGCCGACCCACATTGGCGTCCAACTGCTCGTCGCCACCGACAATTGGACCTGCGTAAAAGCTGGGTACTGCCGGCGTCTGCTCCAGCTCGCATTCGGCAGAGTCAGCTGACATGGGTTTGCCCACGGAAGATGACGGGATGCGAGAGCGCACAGCGTTGCCAGCCCCAGGCGGATAGCCGTAAGTGGGCGCCCAAGGGATCTACGTACGAAAAGCTCGCGTCAAGCACCCGTCGCCGAACATAAGCGTGGACGGCCTGCATACCTGATGGGCTCCAGCTTCGATCGCAGGCATGAACAACCCGGGTGGCAGTATTGGCTGGGCGAAAGGCGCCTGCTGCTGCTGCTGTGGCGGTAATCTCGCCGGTCCCGCTCCGTCCACGCCGCCTCCCGTAGTTGCCGCCCCAAAGTTCGGCGGTCTGGTACGCGCCGCGGAAGGCGGCATTCCGGTCGCGAAAGCAGGCGCGCTTCCTCCTCCCCCGTGACTGACCACCTCATCACCGTTCGTCCGCATCCGCTTCTCATGCGGCGGCGCCTCTGTTCCGTTGCGTTGCGCCATGTCCTGTCCGACATCCTCGCCAATGTGAAGCTCGACACCGGTCGGTCCTGCTCCACGGCCATGAGGGCCTTCCGCATCGGATCCGCGTTCAGAGTACCGCCTCGAGCGCGTCGACCTCATCGGCCGGCCGGTCGATGTCAAAGCTTCGCCACCGCTGCCGCCACCGGAGGCGTGAGAGTACGAAGGGCCAGCGGCGGCGCCGGCGTTGGTCGGATCGGGGAAGTGCGAATGAGGAGGAGGGGAAGGGGTTCGTTCGGGCCGGGGAACGATGTCCTGTGCAGCGGAACCCGGTGAACAGGACGAACGACCACACCAAGCTGGGAATTTTGGCGAGGTGCTTGTTCACGGGCGCGGAAGTCTCGGACGCACGATGAGAAAGTCAAACATGTCGCTCCTCGAGACCGCGGCTGCCACATCCGCCCTCGAGATCATCCGCCTCCTCGCCGCGAGCGAACGCATGTGCGACCTCGCCGTGAGTTCCTGTATGAAGACTGCTCGTATCGAGTCAGCTCGAGAGCGCCTAGGGGCGAAGCGCACGGCAGGCATACTCTGGCAGGCCTTTTCGAAGAGGACCGTCACTTCGCTCGAGATCATCTGGTTCTGCACGCGGGCATCAACCAAGATCAGCGCCCCGTTCATGTTCCTATCTCCTAGGGCGTCGCTGGACGGGGACGCTGCACGCGCACCTGCAGTTCGGGGTCCATCTTTGCGACTTTTTTGATCCTGGCGAGGGGGAGCGCCTGGTGCTTAAAGTCGTCCGGGAAGTGCTCGGCGACGTTCATCGCGTGCTGCCAGAATCTGCGAATCGGATTGCGGTCTGATCAGCCCTCTGCGCGCAGCTGACGGCGGACGAGTCGGGCCTCGGGTAGTGGGGCTCGCTGAGTCGCCGAGAAGCAGCGCCGGCCGGACTCACTCGTTGGCACTGCGGACCAGCTCGAGTCAACTGCATTCAATGTCGACCCAGGCACTGTTTCGTGCGTGCTCACAAGTCTTCGATCGAGGTTTGTTCGGTCGAGCGGTACGGCGGCGGCGATTCGGACCGGTTCCGACTCGCCGTCGTCGCCCGCGGCGCCTTCTTCTTGGGCAGTTCGCCTGCGTCGTCGCTCATTTCGGGGCAAAGTGGTCTGCAGGCAGTTGGGAGGCGATCGGAGCCGGAGTGAGGACGCGGCGATGACAAAAGTCGAGACGTCGCCAGGGTCGGCTCAGCGTGGTCGCCTCTCGCTTCTCCTACGCTCTCGAGACTGTACAGTCCGCGCACGCTGCGACAGAAACACGAGCACAGTGCCGCAATTGACTCGCACTCCGCGATTTCGTCGCCTGTCGCTCTGCGGACGAGTCCTCATCGCTCTCGACCATCCCAGACTTCCTTATGCCTCGATACACGCTTACCCGGCAAAGCACAGTGATGCGCGGAGTCAGTGGCGTTCGTGAGCTTTCACAACCCAGCGAGAGTGCCAGCTGGTGTGACGTGGAGGCATGGCGTAAACACCCACCTGGAATGGCTCCCTGTCAGCCGCTCTACAATGTACGAGTGTCTCGGACGAATCCGACTCGCGGCGATTGCAAGGCCAGTCTTCCGAGCCAGTGTCACGAGACGCCGACCAAGAGCTACCTGCAGTCGAGAGGAGGGGCCACTAGGGAAAGAGACGAACGAGTCGCCGCTCGGTCTCCGGCGGGGCAGAGCGAGTGCTGCGCTGCGTAACTGGCTTACGCTCATGAGTGGTACGAGTAAAAGGACTCGGAAAGCCTCTGTGTACACGAGACGATCGATCGAAAAGTTGGTTCCGGCGGGACCGCGGCGTGTTTGGACCAAGGAGCGCGTCTCGACGTGTCAGTCGCGCGCGGAGACCCGCGCGGTCGAGGCGCGCCCAGACACGCGCGTCGCGGCCCAAAGATGATTTTCGCCACTCAATGTTTGGCCTCTCCTCTCCTCGCATCTCAGGTTTCCTCTGACCACACTCGTTTACTCAATCATGCGCTCGACTACTGCTCTCTCGGCTCTCGCCGCCCTCGTCATCGCCGCCCCGGCCGCTCTCGCTCAGCTGGCGACCCTCCGTGGAACGATCCCGGGTACGCAGTCGGAATCCCCGCCTGAGGCAGGCAACCCCCTCGCGACTCTGATGCAGGTACTGACAAGGGACCGCGCAGGCTCGCTCCACCAATGCGAGGACACGACCGTCTTCTTCTTCGACTCGGGCAACGCGTCGCCCAAGACGCTCATCTTGCTGCCGCAAGGTACCGGTCCGTCGGGCACCACCGACCTCTCGACCGTCCAAAACCTCGGCCCGCTCCAGGTCATTGACGGCATCACCACCCCGGACGCCCAGTCGTACGGTTTCACCCTCGCGATCGCCGCCGGAGTCTCGTTCGACGTGAGTCTGCCCGGTGGCCTCTTCTCCCCCTCGGTGTTTGGCGCAAATTCCGCTCGTCCGCGGAGCACGCTATTTTTCGACCTCGGCGCGCACGCGCTCTCTCTCACCGGATGAAGACTGCAACAGCTCGCAAGGATGTAACCGCTGACCACTCCCGTGAACCCTTCGCCCTGATTGCCTGCAACCCCCTTGCGTGCTGCGGATCGTCCTTCTCCGGCTTTCCGCCTCATCGCTACCCCTCCGCGCCTCACGCGCTCCCGAAATGTCGACAGACCTACGGCTTCCTCCCTGACGGTACCGGCAAGAACCTCGACCTCCCGCGGACGGTTCAGACCCCGCTTCCGGGTGCGTCGCAGTGCAACCCGGCATCGGTCGGCGCTGTGGCTGCTGCCCAGACTCAGGCTTCGTCCTCGTGAGTTCTCGTCAATATCCCCTCTGATTGGGGTCTGGACCCGTGATTGACCGCGATTCTCGTTCCGGGCAGCTCGTCGACCGCGCCTAGCATGACGACCTCGGTTGTCGCTCAGGCCACTTCGTGCGTTCCCTGCTCCCCGCAATTCCGCGCGCACAAGCCTCGAGCTCTCTGACACCTATTTCCGTCTTGTCAGCTCGTCGGTGGCCGCCCTCTCCAGCAGCTCGTCGTCATCGATGTCGATGTCAAAGGCCTCGGTTGCCTCGTCCGCCTCGCGCTCCGCTTCCTCGGCCGCCAGCGCCGGCGCTTCGGGCTCCCAGTCTGGCTCGGCCGCTCAGGCGTCCAAATCGAGCAGCTCCGGCTCGACTTCGGGAGCCGGTGCCGGACAGGCCATCGGTGTCGGCGCCGCGTTCATCGCGTTCGGTGCCGCCGTCGTCGCGGCGCTCTAAGCGTCTCTACCACGCTCTTCGCCTGTGTTGTTGTCCCGAATGAAAGTCTTCAACGAGGAGCTCGACGCGTCTCGACAGACACGGGACTGGTTCCCTTGCACGCCCTCCCCCCCCCCCGACCCAACCCCCTTTTCGTCTTTCCTCCTCGACCAGTCTCTACATGGGTTTTTCATTCGCTTC